>JAWJVD010000068.1:0-27531 GCA_038048745.1 Coluber constrictor foxii | reverse complement strand
TAGACTTTGGCTGGCAATACTTCAGTCCCAAATGTTGCAAGCAGAAAAAACTTCTAACAAAAAATCCAAAGGCAGACAAGGTAATTAATCCGGCAGGGCAAGCAAAATAAGGAATTCCACAAGTGAAGTAGCGAGGCAATAAATCAAACCAGTTGGGAGGATGCCAGGATTCCAAGAAACACCAGATAAACTCAGTGTGTCCTGACAACTCCTGACAGCCGCCCCCCCCCCCCATCTGCCTCTCCTTTTAAACTCCATCAGCCCCGCCCCGGGCCTTGTGAAGAGGATCGGGCTCCCTTTGCTCCCTTGAGGAAAGCTACCACGCAATCCACAATCCACGTTGCTCTCTTCTCCATTCCTCCCTGCGCTGCCTAGGATGAGGAGTGGGTGAGCCTTGGTCTTCATCTGAACCCCCTCTCCCTTGTTCTACCTCTCCCCTGCTCTGCCCAGCCTGACTTTGCCCTTCCCCAGTTACTTCCACAGGCAACGGAGCCATTGCTGTCTCTCAGCTGTTCCTCTTCCCCTTTGGATTCAGACTTCGACAGGGGATGACAGGAGGAGGAGGAGGAGGAGGGAGGGAGGGAGGGAGGGAGGGAGGAAGGAAGGAAGGAAGGAAGGAAGGAGAGAGAAGGTGGACAGTTTTTTTAATAGAGGAGAAGGAGGGGAGGAGGGAGGGAGGGAAGAAGGAGAGCTTTTAATAAAGGAAAGGAAGGAAGGAAGGAAGGAAGGAAGGAAGGAAGGAAGGAAGGAAGGAAGGAAGGAAGGAAGGAAGACAGTTTTTTAATAGAGGAGGAGGAGGGGAGGAGGGAGGGAGGAAGGAAGGAGAGCTTTTAATAAAGGGAAAGGAAGGAAGGAAGGAAGGAAGGAAGGAAGGAAGGAAGGAAGGAAGGAAGGAAGGAAGGAAGGAAGGAAGACAGTTTTTTAATAGAGGAGGAGGAGGGGAGGAGGGAGGGAGGAAGGAAGGAAGGAAGGAGAGTTTTTAATAGAGTGGGAGGAAGGAGGAAGGAAGGAAGGAAGGAAGGAAGGAAGGAAGGAAGGAAGGAAGGAGGTGGAAAGGAAGGCGGACAGTTTTTTTTTAATAGAGGAGAAGAAGGGGAGGAGGGAGGAAGGAAGGAAGAGTTTTTAAAAGGAGGAGGAGGAGGAGGAGGGAGAGGAAGGAAGTAGAAAGAGATGGATGGGAGGGAGGAGAAAGATGGAGAGAGGGAGGGAGGAAGGAAGGAAGGAAGCAAGTAGAAGATGAGAGGGAGAAGGGAGGAGGGAGGGAGGGAGGGAGAAGAAGGAGGAGCATTTTTTTGTAATGGAGGAGGAGACTGACAGGCCAAAAGACTAATGTCCTATCCTCTGTGGAGGCTCTTTATATGCCTCCCCAGGTTAATTCCATCTGACTTTGGACTGGATCCCAACTGCCTGGAAAACTGACTTTTGAAGAGTGCTGACTCTGTTCCAGATGGTGCTGATGTTTGGGGCTGATTGCTCTCTCTCTCTCTCTCTCTTTCTCCACTAATTAGCAGAAAATGTCCTCCTGTCTGATGATGGAACCCCATCAAGGCAACATCTGGGGTGATGTCATGTTATCTGTCTTCTCCGCTCGGTTGTCTTGATGCCCAGGAATCCTGGGTGCACTTGGTGCTTTTCGGCACGTACGATTCATTAGAAGGTGTCAGGCTTCGGACGGCTGCCCTCTTGCATTGGATGACAGATGGAATATGGAGTTCCTGGGACGCCCTTTCGAAGGGGGGGACATCAGCCCCTACAACTATTTGAGGGGCTGCCACAGAGAGGAGGGGGTCTACCTGTTTCCCAAGACACCTGAAGGCTGGACAAGGAATAATGGAGGGAAACTAATCAAGGAGAGATTCAACCTGGAAATAAGGAGAAATTTTCTGACAGTGAGAACAATCAACCGGTGGAACAGAAGTTGCCTTCAGAAGTTGTGGGAGCTTCATCCCTGGAGGCTTTCAAGAAGAGATTGGACTGCCATCTGTCAGAAATGGTGTAGGGTAAGGAAGAAAGGGGCAGAAAGAGAGGAAGAGAAGGGAAGAGAAAGTGGAAGGAAGGAGGGGAGGGAGGGAGGGAGGAAGAAAGGAAGGAAGGGATAGAAAAAGCGGAAGGGGAGGGAGAGGAGGGGGAAGGTGGGAGTGAGAGGAAAGAAGGAGGGAGGAAGGAAAGGAAAGGAAGAAAGGGGCAGAAAGAGAGGAAGAGAAGGGAAGAGGAAAGAGGGAAGGAAGGAGGGGAGGGAGGAGGAGAGGAAAGGAAGGAAGGGATAGAAAAAAGCGGAAGGGGAGGGGAGAGGAGGGGGAAGGAGGGAGAGAGGAAAGAAAAGGAGGGAGGAAGGAAAGGAAAGGAAGAAAGGGGCAGAAAGAGAGGAAGAGAAGGGAAAGGAAGAGAAGGAAAGAGGGGAGGGAGTGAGGAGAAGAAAGAAAAGGAAGGGACAGAAAGAGGATGGGAGGGGAAGAACAAAGGGGAGGAAAGGAAAGGAATGGAAGGAAAGCTTTGAGGAAGTGACTATTTCAAATTTCTCATAAATATAGGTTTTCTTTCTTTGTTTTAGGAAGTCTGCTGACTAATCACTATGGTGGGAAAGTAGATTTGCATATAGTGTGCTGAAAATCAGCATATGCACATGGAATCTTTGAAGAAGTTCATCAGTGATCAACCTGGAATGCCCTTCTGCCCTCTAACTTGGTGGAGTCCCTAAATTAGTGCACTACTAACCCGCTTTGCCAAAGGGTCTGCAATACCTCATCTTATTCATTGTTCATTTCTAGTTGATTAATTTATCAGGAGCCGAATATTCTGACCTGCTCCATAATAATTCCAACATACAAGAAGCAAAAGTCAATATTGGAGAAACAATGGATCCAGGGTGATTGGATATTCCCGGTGGACTTATCAATGTACATTATGCAACCTGGATTTGTGCGGTGCATTTAAATGCATTTATTGTGCCATGCAGCGGCTTGGGTTTCAAAAAGAAAGAGGGGGGGGGAAAGAGAATTGTAAGGCGATTTATTATGGGATGGTCGATGACTTCACCTCTTGGTGATTCAAACGAGTTGGGCTATGCGCTTGTTACCTCTGGAGACAAGCTAGGAGGACCGGAGGGAAACAAACTCCTGGATTACAAAATCTGAAACTTTCAATACATTAGACCCAGGGTTTCTCATCTCGACCACTTTAAGGAGAGTGGACTTCAGAACTCCAAAATTTGAAAGCCAGCATGCTGAAGTCTAGTACAAATTGCCATGAATTATCTCCTTTGGGGGCCTTGTTGTATGATGATGTTATAACTCCCGTGGGGTCACTGCCTCCCTTCACCATCTCATCTGTGGATGACCATGGTTGGCTCCTTAGCTTGGCAGGAGAAGAATAGAATAGAATAGAATAGAATAGAATAGAATAGAATAGATAGAATAGAATAGAATAGAATAGAATAGAATAGAATAGAATAGAATAGAATAGAATAGAATAGAATAGAAATAGAATAGAACAGGGTAGGGTAGGAAAGGAAAGGAAAGGAAAGGAAAGGAAAGGAAAGGAAAGGAAAGGAAAGGAAAGGAAAGGAAAGAAAGGAAAGGAAAGGAAAGGAAAGGAAAGGAAAGAAAGGAAAGGAAAGGAAAAGGAAAGGAAAGGAAAGGAAAGGAAAGGAAAGGAAAGGAAATTGAAGGGAAGGGAGGAGAGGAGAGGAGGGAGAAAATAGAAGGAAGGAAGAGAGAATAGAATAGAACAGAACAAAGGAGGGGAGGGGAGGGGAGGGGAGGGGAGGGGAGGAAAGGAAAGGAAAGGAAGAAAGGAAAGGAAGGAAAGGAAATCGAAGGGAAGGGAAGGGAAGGGAGGAGAGGAGAGAAAATAGAAGGGAAGGGAAGAGAGAATAGAACAAAACAGAACAGAATAGAATAGAGGGAGGGGAGGGGAGAGGGGAGGGGAGGGTAAGGGAGAGGAGGGGAGGAAAGGAAAGGAAAGGAAAGGAAAGAAATTGAAGGGAGGAGAGGAAGAGGAGAGGAGAGGAGAGGAGATAGAAGGGAAGGGAAGAGAGAATAGAATAGAATATATGGGAACGGAACGGAACGGAACGGAACGGAACGGAACAGAACAGAACAGAACAGAACAGAACAGAACAGAACAGAACAGAACAGAATTTGAAGGACGTTGGAGATCTTCTAGTCCACCCATTGCTCAAGCAAGAGAACCTATACCCGTGATGGCGATCCTATGGCACTCCTGCCACAGGTGGCACGTGGAGCCATGTCGCCCGGCACGCCAGCTCAGATCCGGTGCGCATGCATCGGAGTCTCTGGAGGCTGGGGACAGCAAAAAAGTCACTTCCTGTCCAACCAGAAGTTGGGGAAACGGGCCGAGGGAGCGGGGAAGGCTGTTTTCGCCCTCCCCAGATGCATAGAGAGGATCTGGAGCCAGGTGAGAAAGAAAAACGGGCCATCGTGTGCTAGGAGAGGGGGGGAAGAGAGGGTCGCCTGCGCAAGGTGGAGTGCATACAATTATGGGTGTGGGGACACGTGCACCCGAACCTCCCCCGTCCCCCCCCCCTTCCTGGCATGCGACGGCAAAAATGTTAGCCATGACTGACCTATACCATTTCAGATAAATGATTGCCTCTAGACTCTTCTTAAAAACATTACCTGTCTCTTCTTTTGCCATCGATCTCTGTTTGATTGCCACAATCAATCCTTGAAGGACTGAAGGATCCTCCCCATCCTTCAAATGTCATGTCCCCCTGGTGATGCGATGGTCTTCTCCTTGGCCTGGCAGGATAATATTCGATCAAGACATCTTTTTGACTGCAACATCTCCCCATCCTTCAAAAAAACAGCTCCCCAGGAGATGCCACAGTCTTCTCGTTAACTTGGCAGGATCATACTTGATTAACATCTACTTGACTGCAGCATCTCCCCATCCTTCAAGAGACACAGCTCCCCTGGACATTCTATGGACTTCTCCTTAGCCTGGTAGGACCAACATTTATTTAAGTGCAACATCATCCCATTAATAGCCAAGGCATAAACCTCCAATTACATCTACTATTCAAGACGGCTCACTCTTTGCTCTCACCTGTGGATCAGTTCTTATTCTTACCTCCAGGCACCCATCTGCCAGAACAAGAAAAGAAAAGAAATTAAACAAAGAATAGATAGCCCACGACAATGGGCTACCTTAATGAGTTTATCTGCTTTGGTAACTCAAAATTGAGGTCAGTTTGGGACACTGCACAATTAAGCAACTGTTTTCCGAAAGCAGGAAAATACAACCTGATGGGGTTAAAAGAGGTCCCAACAGCAGTGTAAGGCTGTTACTGCCAACCGTTAATCCCTTTTGCCGGCAAATGGAAGCCATCTCCTACCAGAAAACCACAGGGGCAGAAGTGTGTGTTTGTGTGTGGGTGGGTGAGTGTGTGTGTGTGAGAGAGAGATGAGAGGAAGAGAAAGAAAGAGAAAGAAAGAAAAAGAAAAAAGAGAGAGGGAGAGGGAGAGAGAGAGAGAGAGAAAGAGAAGAGAGAGAGAGAGAGAGAGAGAGAGAAACACAAAGAGAGATACAAAGAGAAAGAGAAAGACAAGAAAAAGAAAGAGGGAGAGAGAGAAAAAGAGAGACAGAGAGACAGAGAAAAGAGTGACACAAAGAGAGACACAAAGACAGAAAGAGAAAGAAATAGAAAGAAAAAGAGAAAAAGAAAAAGAAAGAGAGGGAGAAGGAGAAGGAGAAGGAGAAAGAGAAGGATATTAATGCATTCTCTTTGGCTTACTTACACGCAATTGAATTACTTCTCTTTTGTAATGGAAAGCAGTTCTCGGTCACCCGAATTATAAAGATCCCCTTTGGCTTGGCTGTTTGAGTAAATTAAATGATAAGGAGGAAGGTGGAGGAGAGAAAGAGAGAGAGAGAGAGAGAGAGAGAAATTGAAGAGAGAGAGAGAGGTTGAGAGAGATGAGAAAGACAGAGGGAAAGGTTGAGAGAGAAAGAGAGACTGAGATCGAGAGAGAGAGATTGAGAAAGACAGAGATATTGAAGAGAGAAAGATTGAAAGACAGAGCGAGACAGAGACAGAGAGGAGCTTGAGACAGAAGAGATTGAGAGAGATTGAGAGAGGGAGAGGGAGAGGGAGGGGGAAGGTACAATAGAAAGTCATGCATTTCAAAAGAATGAAAAACGTCAAATAAAAAAAAAACAGAGGAACGCTAAGTGGCAGAGGAGGTGGAGGGGATGGACGACATACCAGGGGTGTTGGGTGGGGGGGGGGGGTTGAAGAAAAAAGGCAGCCATGTTAAGCAGCCATCTTTGACAGATTCTATTCAGGTAGATAATGAAAAAAGTATGAGGCATTATGATTGCTAATATCATGCTCTGGAGCGTAAACTCTTTTTGCAATGAGTGGGTTTAAATTGTGTTGTATTCTTTTTCCCCCTCCGGCTATTTCACCCCTCTCTATCTTTTCAGAGTTTCGTCTCCAACCTAATAGGCCTGTTGGATCTGCAGCAGGGATGCTCTAGCCAAAATTGGGAGAGCCCCCTTCCCAACAAGAAGATTATTTTGGTAGGACGAGTTTCCAAATAAAATTGCTTCTCAGGAGGATGAGATTTTGGGACACGCCACCCCACCCAGGCTACAGGAATGAGACTGAAGCCTTGTTATCATGGATGTCCCCTATCCTAGCCCCAAACTAATTTTGTTTAGGGGCACATCTGTACGGTGGACCTGTTATTCTTCACTGTTTTCTGCAAAGCCTCCTGCGAAATGTAGTTAAAAAGTCCTCCAAGGCCTTTCTAAACTCCGATCCAGATATATGATCCTTCTATCTGGTTGCAACTACAAAAACACACGGTAGCTGGTTGGTTAATAACCAGCAGATGTAATCGCAGAAGATAAGGCAAAAGGTTGTTTTGGGATTTGAGACGTGGTGGCGGCACGGTGGTTAGAATGCAGCATTGCAGGCTAATTCTGCTGACTCGTTTGCCAACAGTTCAAATCTCCCCAGGCTCAAGGTTGACTCAGCCTTCCCATCCTTCCGAGGTTGGTTAAAATGAGACCCAGATTGTTGGGGGCAAGAGACTGACTCTTAGAGAGTCTGTAAAGCACTGTGAAGCGGTATATAAGTCTAAGTGCCATTGCATATTGCCCTTCCTTCAGAAGGAAGGAGAAGGAGAAGGAGAAGGAGAAGGAGAAGGAGAAGGAGAAGGAGAAGGAGAAGGAGAAGGAGAAGGAGAAGGAGAAGGAGAAGGAGAAGGAGGAGAAGGAGATGGAGATGGAGATGGAGAGGAAGGGGAAGGGGAAGGGGATGGAGATGAAGGAGAAGAAGGGGAAGGGGAAAGAGATGGAGATGGAGATGAAGGGGAAGGAGAAGGAGAAGGAGAAGGAGAAGGAGAAGGAGAAGGAGAAGGAGAAGGAAAAGGAAAAGGAGATGAAGGAGAAGGGGAAGGAGTTGGAGGAGAAGGAGAAGGAGAAGGAGAAGGAAAAGGAGAAGGAGAAGGAGAAGAGAAAGGAGATGGAGATGGAGATGGAGATGGAGATGGAGATGGAGATGGAGATGAAGGGGAAGGGGAAGGAGATGGAGAAGGGGAAGGAGAAGGAGAAGGAGAAGGAGATGAAGGGGAAGGAGATGGAGAAGGGGAAGGAGAAGGAGAAGGAGAAGGAGAAGGAGAAGGAGAAGGAGAAGGAGAAGGAGAAGGAGAAGGAGAAGGAGAAGGAGAAGGAGATGAAGGAGAAGGCGAAGGGGAAGGGGAAGGGGAGGGAAGGGGAAGGGGAAGGGGAAGGGGAAGGAGATGGAGAAGGAGAAGGAGAAGGAGAAGGAGAAGGAGATGAAGGAGAAGGGGAAGGAGATGGAGGAGAAGGAGAAGGAGAAGGAGAAGGAGAAGGAGAAGGAGAAGGAGAAGGAGAAGGAGAAGAGGAAGGAGATGGAGATGGAGATGGAGATGGAGATGGAGATGGAGATGAAGGAGAAGGCGAAGGGGAAGGGGAAGGGGAAGGGGAAGGGGAAGGGGAAGGGGAAGGGGAAGGGGAAGGGGAAGGAGATGGAAAAGATGGAGAGGGAGAGGGAGCAGAAGAAGAAGAAGAAGGAGAAGGAGGAGAAGAAGAGCTCCTTCCATCCTGCCTTGTGTTCCATCCTTCCACCCTTCAGCCTTCCACCCTTCAGCGCTGTCAAGCGTGCAATTCTTTCTATTTCGCGACCAAATCGCCAGCCTTTTAGGAGAAAACCATCCAAGCAGGGAAAGGAAGCCTCACAGCTGCAGACCGTAAAGGTGCCTTGCCAATAAAATAAAGCCAAAAGAGAATCCCTCAACCACCAAAATCCCACAATTGGACTGTAACAGGTTACAAAACCGAAGCATGAGGAGATCAAAAAAAAAAAAAATACACGCAGCCAATATGATTTAATGGTCAAAGCTGGGGACTTCATAAAATCAATGAACTGGAGGCCCGTCAGACAAATTGACTAAAAGATTTAACTGCATACTCAATTATGAATAACCGCAAGTGAGTTGTGAACATTTTAGGAGTATCCGAGGATTTGAGGCGATTACCTTTAATTATGTCTCTGCAGAGAAAGAGGAGGAGGAGGACTATCACGCCGGCCACCATAATGAAGCTCGGCGTAAGTCAATATTTTAAGAAAGGAACTCTTTTCAAAGGGACAAAAGGAACTGAAATCAAGAGGGGGAAAAAAATACCCATCCGGTGAGACAAAATGAATGCAAACAGACTTAGGAACGATTGTGCTTGGCAAAACCATTGTTTAGAAGTGTGTTTTTGAGTAGAATGACGGGTCTACAATATAACTCAGAACAGGAAATGGAATAAATTGGGTTCGTCTCAGCTGGGACCAGTCTCTCAACTTTATTAGCATTCAGGAGCTCTCTGGAGCCATTTCTTCTTCTTCTTTTTAATAATGCAGACAGATTGTATTACCTGTCACTTCAAATAAATCTGGAGCAATCTTGTTTCATGTAGGGTACGGTTTGCACAATTGCACAACAATCTCTAGATGCACTGGTAAAATGGGCCTGGAAATCATGATAATTAAGCTGTGTTATTAAGGGAAAGTAAGAAAGTAAGTACTGTATTTTTCTGAGTATAAGATGCACCTTTTTCCCACCTAAAAGGGGGTGAAAATTTAGGTGCGTCTTATACACCGAATGTAGCCCCGCCCACCTGCTGCCCCCCACCCTTTGACTTCTGCCTCCCAGCAGTTTACCTCCTTGCAGCAAACAGCAAGAAGAAACAGCTCCTTTCAGCTAGAGCACAGCCTAATTAGCAGAAGTTGATTGGATTGGTCTCCCGACTCTCAGCTGTTTTGTGCAGGGCTCTGCTGCTTGCTGCAAGGAGGTAAATTGCTGGAGCACATTTTTTTCCCCCTTGTGCTGATCAAGCTAGGCTGAAAACGAAAATGAAAGTAAAACAGGCTGTTTGCTGTTTGGTGCAAGGAGGCAAAATTGCACAGAGGCAGAGGGAGATTTCTTTTTCTTCTTTTCCTCACCAAAAAAGGTAGGTGCGTCTTATAGTCCGGTGTGTCTTATACTCTTACGGGAAGGAAGGAAGGAAGGAAGGAAGGAAGGAAGGAAGGAAGGAAGGAAGGAAGGAAGGAAGGAAGGAAGGAAGGAAAAGCACTTAGACTTATATACCGCTTCATAGTGCTTTACAGCCCTCTCTAAGCAGTTTGCCCCCAACAATGAGATAGGTCCTCATTTTACCGACCTCGGAAGGATGGAAGGCTGAGTCAACCTTCAGCTAGTCAGCGTCGAACTGCTGGCAATCAGCAGAATTAGCCTGCAATACTGCATTCTAACCACTGTGCCACCATGGGAAAGAAAGAAAGAAAGAAAGAAAGAAAGAAAGAAAGAAAGAAAGAAAGAAAGAAAGAAAGAAAGAAAGAAAGAAAGAAAGAAAGAAGAAAGAAGAGAAGAAAGAAAGAAAGAAAGAAAGAAAGAAAGAAAGAAAGAGAGAGAGAGAGAGAGAGAGAGAGAGAGAGAGAGAGAGAGAGAGAGAGAGAGAGAGAGAGAAAGAGAAAGGAGGGAGGGAGGGAGGAAGGAAGGGGAGGCAGGAATTTTAGTAGATCAAGGGTAGAAAGGATTTCTGGCAGAAGATATTTTACTAGCAAGAAAATCTTAACTGATAACTGCAATTTTACTACCTTAAAGATCTCTAGGGAGAAAATGCCTTCATTGTCGTTTTTCTTGAGTAACACTCACGGACGTAAGCTTCTTCTGGAAACAAATAAACTAGTTTCAAAATGGGTTTCTATACACATACATACCTGGGAACTACAACTTGGTTGCACAATATGCTGAGAGCTGCATTTTTTGCAGCAGAAAGGTGATTCCCTCGCCTTGGGACTAAGAATGGACATGTCCAAAATATCACGGAGCAAGAAACATCTCTGCAATAACCAATTTGCATCCTCTCCCCCATTTACACCGTGAAGAGTTAGAAAGAAGATGAAAGGAATTAAAAGATGTTGAGACTTTGGAGAAAAGTTCAGAGAAGAGCAACTAAGATGATCAAAGGCCTGGAGACGAAAACCCTATGAAGAACGGCTGCAGACGGACTAGGGGGGACATGATAGCAGTCTTCCAGTATTTGAGGGGCTACCACAAAGAAGAGGGGGTTATTTTCCAAAGCACCAGAAGGCAGGAGAAGAAGCAACAGGTGGAAACTAATCAAGGCAGAAGCAACCTGGAATTAAGGAGAAGCTTCCTAACAGCGAGGACAATCAACCAGTGTTGCCTTCAGAAATTTGGGCGCTCCATCACTGGAGGTTTTCAAGAAGAGACTTGTCTGAGATGGCATAGGTTCTCCTGCTTGAGCAGGGAGCTGGACTAGAAGACCTCCAAGGTCCCTTCCAGCTCCATTCTATTCCAAATTCTAAAAGCAATCCATAATCCCCACCTGATTTGATTGCTAATTTAGTATCCTATGACTATCACTAAGTGTCGTATCTTATGATTCTTGATTAATGCATTTTTATGTACACTGCGAGTTTATGCACTGAAGACAAATTTGTGTCCAGTCACACTTGGCCAATCAAAAATTCTATTCTATTCTATTCTATTCTATTCTATTCTATTCTATTCTATTCTATTCTATTCTATTCTATTCTATTCTATTCTATTCTATTCTATTCTAAATTCCTCTTCTACTTCTCTCACTCTGTTCTGTTCTGTTCTGTTCTAAATTCCTCTTCTTCTTTCACTCTACTCTACTCTACTCTACTCTACTCTACTCTACTCTACTCTACTCTACTCTACTCTACTCTACTCTATTCTCGCCTTCCCTGATGAACATGGGCCAAAACACTCCATGATTCTGTAATCTAACCGCCATGCTCGTTGCGTTCAACCTGCCAACTCCGAATCTGTGACGACCTGCCTTTGTTCTGGGGAGCGGCTGGAAAGGGCCTTGACCTTAATCTTCCACATGTCCGTTTTCATTTGTAGGGACAAAGAATTCCATCACGAAAAGCCAGGCCAGGCCGATTTCTATCTGTGATCTGAATTGACTGCCCAAACAATCAGGTCGTTCTTTGATCACCCAGCCCTCCATCTCAACGGAGATGCCGTCAACAAATTTTGCTTTTTTCCCAGCAAAAAAAAAAAAAAAAAAGCTAGTTTCTCGTAGCACGTACTAATATCTGGCTAATTTCCACCTGATGAGCCAGCAATAGATGTGCATTATAAATCAGAAAGCCACTGATCCTTTAGGAATGGAGAACATACGTTGCAATCTGCTACAGGGGGGAAGCATTCACCGATTAAAGCACAGTTTATTTTATTTTATTTTATTTTATTTTATTTTATTTTATTTTATTTTATTTTAGTTTAGTTTAGTTTAGTTTAGTTTAGTTTAGTTTAGTTTAGTTTAGTTTAGTTTAGTTTAGTTTAGTTTAGTTTAGTTGTTTAGTTTGGTTTGGTTTGGTTTGGTTTGGTTTGGTTCGGTTCGGTTCGGTTCGGTTCGGTTCAGTTCAGTTTAGGTTTGTCACTGCACCTCGTACAATGAAATTAAATGACACCTATGGATTATAACTATACAAATAAAAACATGAACACACATCCTTCACATTCTATACCCGTGATGGCGAACTGGTGGCATGCGTGCCAGAAGTGGCATGCAGTGCCCTCTCTGATGGTACGTGAGCCGTCGCCCCAGTTCAGCTCCGCCACACATGCAAGCACGCCTCCTCCCAGCCAGCTGGTCTTCCGGTTTCTGCCTCGCACATAAGGGGGTGGGGTGCACACATGCGTGGGGGGGGGGTGTAAGGAAGGCAGGTGCGCATGTGGGGGGGGCAGGGCACATGCGAGGGACCCGCATGCATTGGGGGTGGGGCGCATGTGGGGGCCTTGCACGCATTCATTTTGGGGGTTCAGGTGAACGCACACATTGGGCAATCGGTCCGGAAAAGATTAGCCATCACTGTTCTATACAATTGAATTGAAAACCCCTGATATTGCATTAATATTGCACTATATACAGTAGAATTCAATATAGTTACTGCCCTGGGATAGAATCTGTTTTTCAGCCTATTTGTCCTTGTTTTTATTGTCCTGTACCGTCTGCCAGATGGTAATAGTTCAAAAAAAAAAAGGGTGCCCAGGATGAGATGGATCTTTAAGAATGTTTTGAACTTTCTCAAGGCAGCAGGGGGCTATAAAGCTCTTCCAAAGAGGGGAGAGGGCAGCCCATGATCCTCTGGGCAATGACTTTAACCCTCTGGAGCGCTGTCCTATCTGCCACTGTGCAATTGGCACACCATACATAGGTGCAGTCAGTTAAAATACTCTCTATGATGCAACGGTAGAAGCAGTTTTCCATTCAGTTGTTGTTTCCTGAGAAGTGTCAGGTAGTATAATCTCTGCTGGGGCCCTTTTGACCAGGGCTGCAATGTGAGCCCCCCCAGGTTACATCCTCTTTTTATGATAACACCAGAAACTTAAAACTGGCCACTTGCTCCGCTCGATCTCCATTGATAATTCACAGCTGTGAATTGATTAAAATATCAATACCTGTTCAGCGCAGCCCTGCTAATGAGCGAAGGCATTAAGCGGGGAGGGGAAGGATATAATATGATATAATGATCATTTTCTTCCTCTCCCCATCCGCCTACCCACCCATATTTCAATCTCCCACCTCTCTTTTGTCCCTGGCCATGAAGAATAGTTTGAATGACATCTGAAGTGTGGAAAAATGGAACCAACCGAGGGACGGGGGAACTGGGTGTAAAAGAAAAGGGAGAGGCAGAAGCAGGGGTGGGATTCAAAAAATTTAGCAACCGGCTCTCTGCCCAGTTGCTGGGTGGGCGTGGCCATGGTGGGTGTGGCCTACTTGACTTCCTGCACCACAGGGGTGTGGGAGGCATTTTTCTATTTTTTTTCCTTTTTTGTTTTTATAACCTTTATTAACATTTAAAATCCAAAAATTCAAGTTAAAATGCATCTATCACAAAAATACATCCGTAATAAATTATACAATTCAACATCATTCTGACAGCACGTAATTCTTAACTTTGTTCATCTATTCCCACATATTTCTACTTAATAGACATTTTTCACCCTCCCCAGGCTCCGGAGGCTTTTCTTAAGCCTCCGAGAGAGGGAAAGCAGCTTCCCCTGGCCTCTGGAGGCCAGAAACGGGTTCATTTCCAGACTTCTGGAAGTTCTGGGAGGCCCATTTTTCACCCTCCCGGAGGCTCCACACGGGCCCTGCACTTACTGGCATCCAAAATGGGCTGCATGAAGACTCCTGGGAGGGGTGGGGCAAGGTGGGAGGGGCCAGCCAGTCCTTGTAACTACCGGTTCAGTGAGCAGATGTAAAATTAGCATCCGGTTCTCTTGAACCAGTCCGAACCGGATGAATCCCACCCTTGGGAAGGAGGCTGATCAGATGGGGTTTGAGGTTAAAATATGTTCAGGGCCCCCAATGCAACAGAACCAGTGGAGCTCCCTGTTTCTCACTCATCTCTTTTTTTGTTCCTTTTTCCCCTTCTTTCTTTTCTTTCCTTCCTCCCTCCCTCCTTCCTTCTCTTTCATCATTATTCCTTTCCTTTCTCCTCTTCTTCCTTCCTTCCTCCCTGCTGCCGTCCTTGTTTTCTTTTTGCTCTTCCTTCCCTTCTTTCCTTTCCTTCCTTTCTCCCAACCATCCATCCTTTCCCCTTTTCTTTTTCATTATTCCTTTCCTCCTTCCTCCCTTCTACCTTCCTCTTTTTCTTTCCTTTCCTTCCTCCCTTTCATCTATTCATTCTTTCTCTTCTTTCTTCAATATTCCTTTTCTCCTACCCCCATCCTTCTTCCTTTTCTTTCTTTATTCCTCTTTCCCTTCCTTCCTTTCCTTCCTACCTCCCATTGATCCATCCTCCTTTTCTTTGTTATGCCTTCCCTCCGTCCTTCCTTCCCTCCTGCCTTCCTTTTTCTTCCTTCCTCCCATTGATCCATCCATTCACCCACCAATTCATCCATCCATCTTCCTTTTCTTTCTTTTATTCCTTCCCTCCTTCCTTTCTTCCCTCCTTCTTTCCTTTTTCCTCCTTTCTCATTCCTTCTTTCTTTCCTTCTGTTTCTCTCTTTCCTTCCTTGCTTCCTTCCTTTCTTCCTTCCCTTTCTGTCCTTCTTTCCTTCCTTCCTCCCTCCCTCCCTCCTTTTCTGTCTTCCTCCCTCCCTCCCTCCCTCCCTTCCTCACCCCCCCCCCAAGTCACCACTTTCTTTCTCCAAAAATCCTGCAATAAAACAAGGCCAGGAGATGCGCCTTACATCCTTAGTATTTTCTAACCTTTGCAAAGACAACGAAAAGCATCCCTAAGCAGGGACAAATCACAAAACCAAATTGTTTCTTGGTGAATATAGATATTTAGCGTTCAGCCCTTGTTACTATATCAAAAAGTCACAACAATGACATTTACAAGAACCTGGGACATTTTTATTTTATTTTAATCTCTCTTTCCCTCCCGCCTCCCCTTCTTCCCTCCTCCTCCTCCTCCTCCTCCTCCTCCTCCTCCTCCTCCTCCTCCTCCTCCTCCTCCTCCTCCTCCTCCTCCTCTTCCCAGGCCAGTTCATCTACCATCAATATGCATTCCTCTCTTGGCTGCTCTAATATATTGGAATGTCAATATCTCCACAGCCAATAAAAATGCATCAGGTACTTTTCCATTGTAGCCGGCCTCATAAAACCACACTTCATTTGATAAACAACAGTGATAAAAACAGATCAGAGAAGCTGTGCTGAATCCAGAGATTTCTTTCTGGTTAAAGAAAAAAAAAAAAGAAAAAACCGGCAGTAGGAAGAGGGGAAAGGAGATTTTGATTTAATGTAAGGTTACTAGGAAGCGCTTAGAAGGTGAAAAGGACTATCGGCTCCTATTAAGTAGATCTGCTTGGGATCGTAAGATCAAATTCTTATGGATTCCTGTCGTTCCTCATCAATCTAGGGGTCAAAATTTTGCCCAGCTGAGGACCATATTTTATATTTAGAGAACCAGCGATGACAAAAATTTAAGATTGGGAGTTTTCTGTCTCTCGTTGATAGTTCTTTCAAAGACTGTTTCGACTTTTTTTTTTTTAAAGGAATGCTGGTGGGCAAATTTCAGAAGACCATTTTTAACAGATTAACAGAGTTGGAAGGGACCTTGCTGGTCATCTAGTCCAACCCCTTACCGAAGCAGGAGACCCTACAATTGCCTCTACCTTGGATCGAACTCACAACCTCCTGATTGTAAGGCAAGAGCTCCGCCTCTAGGCCACTGCAGTCATCTCATTTTTGTAACCCTTGAGTTAAAAATAATACAAGAGGCCATCCTAAAGACTGCTAGGCCCTATATCATTCCAGAGAAATGGCTGTCCGGTCTCTTCTTAGAAACTTCCAGGGATGAAGCACACACAACTTGCCTCCCCGTTTGCAAAAATGGGGCACACGAGAGGGTTTGGAATAGGATAGAAGAATAGAAGAATTTTATTTCTATACCACCCTTCTCCTGAAGGACTCGGGGCGGTGTACAGCCAAGTAAAAACAAAATATACAAACATCATAATTTAAATTTTAAAAAATCATTAAAATGATTACATTTTGGGCCAAAATTAATTCAAAACCCCAACACTTTAACACTCCAATTTAAAACTCAATTACAAAGATAGCCCCGCCTGTCGGAAGAGCAGGGTCTTGAGGAAAAACTCAAGAGGTTGGAGATCGTACGTATTTCCGGGGGCAGTTCGTTCCAAAGGGCAGGGGTCCCACAGAGAAAGCTCTCCCCCTGGGTATCGCTGGCCGACATAGCCGACGGCACCCTGAGGAGTCCCTCTCTGTGGGAGCGAACTGGTCAGTGGGAGGCTTATCGGTGGCAGGAGGCGGTCTCGTAGGTACCCAGGTCCTGAGCCATGGAGCACTTTAAAAGTGGTAACCAACACCTTGAATCGCACTCGTAAAACCACTGGGAGCCAGTGCAGCTCGTGCAGGAGAGGTGTTACATGGGCGCAACGGGTTGCATCCATAATCTCCCGCGCGACCGCATTCTGGACCAGTTGGAGCCTCCGAGTGGTCTTCAAGGAGAGCCCCATGTAGAGAGCATTGTAGTAGCCCAGCTGGGAGGTGACAAGGGCATGAGTGACCGTGCGCAAGCGTCCCGGTCCAGAAAGGGACGCAACTGGCGGATCAGGCGAATCTGATAAAAAGCCCCCCTGGCCACGGCCATCATATGCTCTTCTAAAGACAGCCATGAGTTCAGGAGGACACCAAGATTGCGAGCCCTCTCCGTGGGGGCTAGAGATTCACCCCCTATAGACAGCGATGGCATCAGCTGACTATACCGGGACGCCGGAAGCCACAGCCACTCCGTCATGGAAGGCCTGCAGAGTGCTCCTGGGGACTGGGGAGGACAAAAACTTTACCTCTTTGAAATGCGTCTTATACTCCAGTGTGTCTTATAGTCCGAAAAATACGGTAACTTGGATTTCTCCCAAGCAGGGGACTGGACTGGACAGCCTCTAGCCGTCCCTGTTTCAACGCTGTTGTTTTGAAAGTCACGTCACATCCATCCTTTCTGCCTCTACCCTCATTCTCTCCAAACAGCTGGTTGTATTTTGGTTCCTTCGGCTCACGGCTTGAAAAAAAAAAGCACCCAAATCAAATGGCTTTTCACGGGCAAAGAATACATCATTTCCCGTTTTCTTTGTGAAGGCTTATCTCATCTCGCCGCATCATCATAAAAAATAATAATAATATTCCAGTCCGGGAGTGGGTTGAGTAATTATGGTGTGCAGTTCCACTCCGTCAGCTCCCTCGGCTCTCGCCAAACTCTTGATTTTTTTTTTGCTTTTCAAACCAAGCCATTAAAACTGTGGCATCGGTCAAATTATGTCGACTGGCGACCCCCAGGGGGAGAGCCTACTCGGTGGGGGCCCCTGCCCTATGGAATGAATTGCCCCCGGAGATACGTAGGATCCCCGACCTCCGTGCCTTCCGTCGGGCCCTTAAGACCCTGTTATTCCAACAAGCTGGTCTGGCTGAATGATGATTTTAGCTTTGGGATTTTAATTATTACGGCCAATTTATTTAATCTATTTTAATTGTTTTTAACTTTTGTGTCTCTGTTGTTTTATTATGGCTTGTACACCGCCCTGAGTCCTTCGGGAGAAGGGCGGTATAAAAGTTTAATCAAATCAATCAATCAATCAATCAAGTTTGGGAAAGGGAAGAATTGCATTGACCACAGTTGCAACGAACCATCGGAACAAGGGAAAGGAAGTGGGAATAAGGTCTTGTGAACTGGAATCACCCCGAGACAGAAAGTAGATCAGTAAGGAAGTGTGAATTAATTTCCTATAATGTCAACGAGGGGTGGGCTTTAAAAATTTTTAGCAAGGGGTTCTCTGCCCAGTTGCTGGGTGGGTGTGGCCATGGTGGGCGTGGCCTAGTCGGCCTCCTGCACCACGGCAAGATAGGGGGCGTTTTGCCCTCCCTGGGCTCTGGAGGCTTTCCTCAAGCCTCCGGGATGGTGAAAATGGCCTCCCCAGGCTCCGGAGGCCCTCTGGAGGCTGGAAACAGGCCTGTTTCCGGTCTTCCCGAACTTTCAGTAGGCCCATTTTTCGCCCTTCCCAAGCTTCTGTGAGCGCCCTGCACTTACCAGCATCCAAAACGGGCTGCGTGGGGACTCCTGGCATAGGTGGGTGGGCAATGCCACCGAGGAGTGGGATTTGGGGGTTCTCCGAACTGCACAGAATCTTAGCTAGAGGTTCTCCCTAACCCCCATTGGCCAATCCCTGATATCAACATCTAAAATATGTGGATGGATGTGGGTCTCATCTAGAGAAGTGGAAAGGTGGCCTAGAGGTGAAGCTCTCGCCTCATAATCGTGAGGTTGCGAGTTCAATCCCAGGTAGCAGAAGATATTTCTCTCTCTGGGCACACTGAGAATATATCTGTTGAACAAAACTCCGCATCGGCAACAGGAAGGGCATCCGGCCAGTAAACACTCAGCTCCATTCAGTTGCCCAAAACTCCACCCTGCAAGGGATTTTGGAGTCGTTAAAAGATGATGACGTGGGTCTGTTTTATATAATGAGGTTGAGTCTATCCATTGACTCCAAATGACTTTCCATTATATACGAACCATCTATTGACACCCATTTATTAACTCCCAATCATTTACCCATTCTGATTGAACTGTGGCCTCACCAGTGTAATATCACTTCCCGTGTTCTTGATGCTATCCTTTTGTTGATGCAGTTTAGGACTGTGTTGGCTTTTTAGGCAGCACATTTTTCAGTCCGAATACAGCTGGAAAGGACCTTGGAGGTCTTCTAGTCCAACCCCCTGCTCAAGCTGGAGACCCTCTATCATTTCAGGCAAGTGGCAGTCCAGTCTCTTCGTAAAAGTCTCCAGTGATGGAGCACCCATGATTACTAGATGCAAGCTGTTCCACTGGTGAATTGTCCTCACTGTTAGGAAGTTCCTCCTTAATTCCAAGTTGCTTCTCTCCTTGGTTAGTTTCCATCCCTTCTTTCTTGTCTTGCCTTCTGGTGTGTTGGAGAACAATTTGACCCCCTCTTCTTTGGGGCAGCCCTTCAAATACTGGAAGACTGCTACCATGTCAGCCAGTGCTGAAATCCAAATTTTTTTACTACCGGTTCTGTGGGCGTGGCTTGGTGGGTGTGGCAGGGGAAGGATTGATTTATTGATTGATTGATTGATTGATTGATTGATTGATTGATTGATTGATTTATTTATTATTTATTTATTTATTTATTTATTTATAAATGTGATTTATATGCCGCCCTTCTCCGGAGACTCAGGGCGGCTTACAATGCGTTAAGCAATAGCCTTCATACTTTTCTATATTTATATTTATACAAAGTCAGCTTATTGCCCCCACAAACTGGGTCCTCAATTTACCCATCTTAGAAAGGATGGAAGGCTGAGTCAACCTTGAGCCTGGTGAGTTTCGAACTGGTGCAATTGCAGACAGCTGGATGTTAATAACAGGATTTTTAGTCTGCTTATTAGCCTGTTGAGCTATCCAGGACATCTTTTTTGGAACGTGGTAGGTCCAAAACTGGTTACAGGATTCCAGGTGTGGCCTTATTAAGGCTTTATAAAGGGGTACTAACACTTCACATGGTTCTGATTCTGTGCCTCTGTTTATACAACCCAGGATTGTGTTAGCATTGTGTCGACTGCTTCTTGATAAGCCGGCAAATTGTTGTCAGAATTCCATCCGCATGCTGTCCTCTGAACTCTTTTTCCAAAGGCAGAGTTCCACATTTCAGCTAATTCATGAATAAAATTAGCGTACAGGCTGTGTGGAAATTCCATCCCTGGATATCTCAAAGGTGCTTTTTTTCAGGAGGCAACTGGGCTTTCTTACTTTTTCTTCTTTGGAAGAGGTTTTGCTTCTCATCCGAGAAGCTTCTTCAGCCTTGACTGGATGGTGGGGAAGGGAAGGATTGATAATCCTTGCAGACAGCTGGTCCTTTGCATCCTTTGAGAGCAGTGTTTCTCAACCTTGGAAGCTTGAAGATGGGTGGACTTCAACTTCCAGAAACCCCCAGCCAGCAGCGCTGGCTGGGGGATTCTGGGAGTTGAAGTTCACCCATCTTCAAGCTACCAAGGTTGAGAAACACTGTTTTAGAGAATCTCTGAGGCCACTTGAAGGTTTCTCTGTGTCCTCAGGGCCACCTGAGTGGTGCAAATGGTTCCTGTAGTCTGCAATTTTTTCTCCCTGGAAATCCATTTCTACTTCCACACCATTCCAAGGATAGAAACAGAAATAGAATAACAGAACTGGAAGGGGCATTCATCCCTAATTGCATAGCTAAAACTCTGTAGAGGTTCTCAGTCATCCAGGCCATGGTTGTCCCAAAGGTGCTTTTTTTTTTTTTTTTTTTTTTGAGAGGCAACTGGACTTTCTTGTTTTTTCTTCTTTTGAAGAAGAAGAAAAGGATCCAGGGAAAATGGATCTACTAATGATCCATTTTCCCTGGATCCTTAGAAGAAAAGTCCTTGTGATTTTATTTCTGCTTTGGCATTCAGGCCTTCATCTGCAAAGACACAATCATATGCTGCCACCTAGTGGCCGGTCTTTCTCATTTCTTCTCTTCCTGCCTTCCAGTCTGCAGACAGACAAGGTTTTTTTTTAAAAAAAAATTGATGTATATGCCGCCCTTCTCCGGAGACTCAGGACAGCTTTACAATGTGTTAAGCAATACTGTGCCAAGCCATGGTTTGCTGAGCCGGCATTGCAAAAAACCCAGGCAGTCCTCGACTTACAACGCTCCATTTAGTGACCTAAGTTACAACGGCACTGGAAAAAATGACTTACGGCCATGTTTCATACCGTTGTTGCAGCATCCCTGGCATCACGTGGTCAAAATTCGGAGCCTTGGCAACCTACGTGTATGGATCACGTAATCGCCATTTGTGACCTGCCCAGATGACTTCTGACAAGCAAAGTCAAGGAAGGAAACTTAAATAGAGAATAGAGAAATGTTTTATGTTTTTGTTTAATAGTTGATGGGCCTAGCTGGGATAAAATTAGTTGATATGGATATGGATGTGATTTATTATATTTTATTATTAGGGAATCGATTTTGGTATACAATTAGTAATATTAATATCAATGGATTAGAGGAAGGCATGATATCTTTTAATTGGGTTTAAATATTATAAGTATGGTACTGATTGATAATCTGTTTTTTAGTTGATGGGTGAAGTTGGGATAAAATTATTTCATATGGATATGGATATGGATGTGATCTATTATATTTTATTATTAGGGGATTGATTTTGGTATATAATTAGTAATGTTAATATCAATGGATTAGAGAAAGGTATGATTTTTTTTAATTGGGTTTAAATATAAGTATGGTATTGATTGATAAATGAATATTGATGGTTGATGGTTGATTAATGAGATAAATCTTATTATTATTAGTCTTTTTTACTACAATATTGTTAATTTTAGGAAAATTTTATTACTTATAGGTTTATTTGTTATATTACTTTGCTATATGTACTTGTTTGTTTGTTTTTTAACTTGTAGCGGAAGTCAAGGGGGGGATGGGGGGGAAAATGGGGTGGGGATGGGGGGAGGTATGGGGGGAAGGGGGGGTTGGTGGGGGGAAATGGAAAAATTTTGTATTGTAAAACTTTTTCAATAAAAAAAAAGGAAGGAAACTGGACTGGCTTAACAACTGCATGATTTGCTTCTCAACTGATTTTTTTAAAAAAAGCAAAAAATGGGGCAAAACTCACTTACCAACTGCCTTACTAAGCAATGGAAGTTTTGGACTCCATTGTGGTGGCAAGTCAAGATTCTATTCTATTCTATTCTATTCTATTCTATTCTATTCTATTCTATTCTATTCTATTCTATTCTATTCTATTCTATTCTATTCTATTCTTCATTATTTATTATTGTATTCTATTCTTTCCATTATTCATTATTCTATTCTATTCTATTCTATTCTGCTTCGCACCGCTCTGCTCCGTCCCACCCCACCCCACCCCATCCTATTTTCTTTTTTTTAATATACTTTATTAAATTTATATGCATACATAAATTAACATTTCTATTAACATCGGATATGCAGTGTTTATATATATATACATCATATTTACCAAGTGTCATTTATGTTATTCGTTATTATTTATTCAACACACCTTTTACTCCTGTTTTAATTCTATCGTTCATCCATTCGTACCACCTTTCCCACACAGTATAATAATCAGAGTTTTCATTGTTATTTATTTCATGGGTTAATTTACTCATCTCCATCCTATTTTCTATCCTTCCAGCTTGTTCTGTTCTGTTCATTTCCTATTCTATTTCTATTTCTATTTCTATTCCTAATCTATTCTATTCTATTCATTTCATTCCCTATTTTAATTCCTAATTCCTAATTTATTCTATCCTATCCTATCGAAGGGGATGCGGTGGCTCAGTGGCTCAGACGCTGAGCTTGTCGATCGAAAGGTGGGCAGTTCAGCGGTTCGAATCCCTAGTGCTGCGTAACGGGGTGAGCTCCCGTGACTTGTCCCAGCTTCTGCCAACCTAGCAGTTCGAAAGCTGGTAAAAAATGCAAGTAGAGAAATAGGGGCCACCTTTGGTGGGAAGGGAACTGTTCCGTGCGCCTTTGGTGTTGAGTCATGCCGGCCACATGACCATGGAGACGTCTTCGGACAGCACTGGCTCTTCGGCTTTGAAACAGATGAGCACCGCCCCCTAGAGTTGGGAACGACTAGCACATATGTGCGAGGGGAACCTTTACCATTACCTTTATCCTATCCTATCCTGATTTCTATTCCATTCCATTCCCTGTATGGGATTTGAGCTCTTACTTCTTCCCAGCTGTTTAAGGAAAGTTTTCTTACGTTCAGCCACAAGAGTGCAGTGCAAACTGTGTGTTAAATTAATCTGAAGACATGAAAGATGTCCTGGAAAAAGTTGGCATCTATTATTAAGGAAGTTCAGGATTCCCGTTGGGCCTTCTATGGTAGCCTGGGGAGGGCACAGCAGCTTCTTGGCACCATCATCCCTTGGCCATTAGGTTGCCAAGGCTGTTCGGCTGCTCTTTTCCTCCATGCCAAAAATAAAACAGATGTAAGGTAGAATCATTTCCGATTTCTACTTCTTGCTTGTGAGGTCATTGTTTTTAAAAATGCTTTGGGAAAAAAAATAAAAAATAAAAACATCCAGGACTTAAGAGCACCATGCCTCCCAAGTTTCTTTATTTTATTTTACTTTATTTGTATCTCGCCTTTATTATTTTTACAAATAACTCGAGGAGTGAACATATCCAGCACAGCTTCCTCCTCCTATTTTCTCTACAGCAATGACCCCGCGAGGTTGAGTTGGGCTGAGAGAAGAGGACCGACCCAGAGTCACTCAGCTGGCTTTCGCGGTTGAGACTAGAACTCATTGTCTCCTGGTAATCGGCCCAAAGCCACCCAGCTGGCTTTCATACGTAAGGTGGGACTAGAACTCCCAGTCTCCTGGCGACTGGCTCAAAGTCACCCAGTTGGCTTTCATGCCTGAGGCAGGACTAGAACTCACCATCTCCTGGTGACTGGCCCAAAGTCACCCAGCCGGCTTTCATGCCTACAGTAGGACTAGAACTCACCATCTCCTGGCAACTGGCCCAAAGTCACCCAGCCGGCTTTCATGCCTACAGCGGGACTAGAATTCACGGTCTCCTGGTGACTGGCCCAAAGTCACCCAGCCGACTTTCATGCCTACAGCGGGACTAGAACTCACGGTCTCCTGGCGACTGGCTCAAAGTCACCCAGTTGGCTTTCATGCCTACAGTAGGACTAGAACTCACGGTCTCCTGGCAACTGGCCCAAAGTCACCCAGTTGGCTTTCATGCCTAAAGCAGGACTAGAACTCACCATCTCCTGGCGACTGGCCTAAAGTCACCCAGCCGACTTTCATGCCTACAGTAGGACTAGAACTCACGGTCTCCTGGCAACTGGCCCAAAGTCACCCAGCCGGCTTTCATGCCTACAGCGGGACTAGAACTCACGGTCTCCTGGTGACTGGCCGAAAGTCACCCAGCTGGCTTTCATGCCTACAGCGGGACTAGAACTCACTGTCTCCTGGTGATTAGCCCAAAGTCGGCTTTCACACCTAAGACAACACTAGAACTCACGGTCTCCCCTTTTCCAGCCAGGTGCCTTAACTACCAGATCTGGCTGAATCTGTGCATCAGCGTGAAACCAGCAAGGTTCAATCTTCAGGCAAGAGAAACCGGATCTCTTGAGCTTTGTGTCAGAACATCATAATTGGGGGGCTGGGGGGGGGGGGCTGCCTGAATTGGAAAAAGAGGCTGAGCAGCAGCCAGGCGCTAGCTTTCATCCCCCGGTGCACCTGCCTGACCCCAGCCATTCAGATACGCCCCCCCCCCTCCCCTTCCGCGATGACCCAGTTTGGTCTCTCTTCCTTTTATCTGGCTTTCCCTGCAAAGCCTCCGGAGGGGGTGTTGTAACCAGAGATAAGAAGCTGGAAGTTCCAGGTGTTTTTTTGAGCCGCTCATGCAGGCCTTCACTTGTCGGAGGCTTGACAAGTTCGCAGCTGCCCTCCTACGACCCACGTTCCATCACACCTTCTTTGGTTGTTTTTTTTTTTTCAAATGACCCAGAGGGAGTTACAGGAAAAATCTTTTTAGGGGGAGAGGTGCCCCAGCCACCTGAGATTTGAACCTGGCTGGGAGGCAGAGGGAGGGAGGGAGAGGGAGGAGGAGAAACAGAAGAAAGATTGACGGAGGAGAAGCAGGAGGAGGAGGAGAAAGGGAAAAAAGAAAGATAGAGAAGCAGGAGGAGGAAGAGGGAAGGGAAGGAGAGAAGGGAAGGGAAGGGAGGAAGGAGGAGGAGGAGAAACAGGAGGAGAGGCAGGGAGGGGAGCAGGAGAAGAAGAGGAGGAGGAGGAGGAGGAGAAAGGGAAGAAAGAAAGATGGAGAAGCAGGAGGAGGAGGAGGGAAGGGAAGGGGAGAAAGGAAAGGAAGGGAGGAAGAGGGAGGAGGAGAAGCAGGAGGAGGAGGAGAAAGGGAAGAAAGAAAGATGGAGAAGTAGGAGGAGGAGGAGGGAAGGGAAGGGAGAGAAAGGAAAGGAAGGGAGGAGGAGGGAGGAGGAGAAGCAGGAGGAGAGGTGAAGGAGGGGAGGTGGGGAGGGAGGGAGGGAGGGGAGCAGGAGAAGAAGAGGAGGGGGAGGGAGGGGGAGAAGCAGGAGGAGGAGAAAGGGAAGAAAGAAAGATGGAGAAGCAGGAGGAGGAGAAGGGAAGGGAAGGAGAGAAGGGAAGGGAAGGGAGGAAGAGGGAGGAGGGGAAGTAGGAGGAGAGGCGAAGGAGGGGAGGTGGGGAGGGGAGCAGGAGAAGAAGAGGAGGCAGAGGGAGGGAGGAAGAGAGAGGAGGAGAAAGGAAAGAAAGATTGACGGAGGAGAAGCAGGAGGAGGAGGAGAAAGGGAAAAAAGAAAGATAGAGAAGCAGGAGGAGGAGGAGGGAAGGGAAGGAGGGAAGTGAAGGGAAGGGAGGAAGGGGGAGGAGGAGAAGAAGGAGGAGAGGCGAAGGAGGGGAGGTGGGGGAGGGAGGGAGGGGAGCAGGAGAAGCAAGAGGAGGAGGAGAAAGGGAAGAAAGAAAGATGGAGAAGCAGGAGGAGGAGGAGGGAAGGGAAGGAGAGAAGGGAAAGAAAGGGTGGAAGAAGGTGGAGGAGAAGCAGGAGGAGAGGCGAAGGAGGGGAGGTGGGGAGGGATGGAGAGGAGGGAGGAAGGGGTGCAGGAGGAGAGGAGGGAAGGAGGAGGAGAAGCAGGAGGAGGAGGAGAAAGGGAAGAAAGAAAGCTGAGGAAGAGAAGCAGGAGGAAGAGGAGAGAAGGGAAGGAAGGAAGAGGGAGAGGAGCAGGAGGAGAGGCAAAGGAGGAGGAGTGGAGGTGGGAAGGGAGGGAGGAAGAGAGGGGAGGGAGAGGAGCAGGAGAAGGAGATGAGGGTGGGAGGGAGGAGAAGCAGGTGGTGGAGAAGAAAGGGAAGAAAGAAAGATGGAGGAGAAGCAGGAGGAGGAGAGAAGGGAAGGAGAGAAGGAAGGAAGGAGGGAGAGAAGGAGAGGAAGGAAGGAAGGAAGGAAGGGAGGGAGGGAGGGAGGGAGGGAGGGAGGGAGGGAGGAAGGAAGGAAGGAAGGAAGGAAGGAAGGAAGGAAGGAAGGAAGGAAGGAAGGAAGGAAGGAAGGAAGGAAGGAGGAGGGAGGAGGAGGAGGTGTTCCCATTCAGGACTTGCTGATGAATTGTTAAAAGTTATGCACCAGGCAAAAAAAGAAGGGAAGATGATTAATTAGAGCAAGTAAAATGGTTATTTAATTTGAATGTATTTCCCTAAAGTGAAATAAAACCTCTTTTCCCTTCGGGTCTCCCCCCCTTCATCCTGCCCACTCTTTCTGGAGCCCTACTCCAAGCCTCCTCCGCAGATCCAAAGCTTGTACTTGGGTTGGTCTCGGTGGGGCTATGTTTGCCTGATGCAACCCTTAACCAGGTCAGTTCCAGACAAACGGTTGGTTTTAATCTTCATTACTTGTCTAGCCACTTCTTTCTATTGGAGCCCGTTGTTGGCTCCAGCCATCTGGTTAGTTTCCAATTTACTCTACCGGTTCAAATGGATCCATACAGTCCCCTAAATAAGTACGCAAGCATTCGGCGAACACATCTATTTTTGGCGGGCGAGCAAAAGCATTTGGTGCCAATAAACCAGGATAATCCCAGATCACCTTGTGTGCAACAGCTCTAACCCTGCAGGCTTTTGGGGGTGGGGGCTTGTTCCGTTCCAGTTTGCAGAGATGGGGGGGGTCTTTCCTACGAACCCCAGGTGATGCCGCTCACTCGTTGGAGATGACAGGAGCCGAACTTAAACTCTGGAAAGGAATCCGAAGATGGCTTCTCAAGATTTCGGATGTGGCTATTTTTATTGCCTTGTTAAAATGCCTTTGATAAGCCTGACCTTTCCTAAGATCCTGGTGAATGTCAGTTTATTATTGGACTGTCCACCACTCTTTCTCTGCCCCCGTCGTCGGTCGAGGCTGGATTGAAGCAATCACTTAATCCGACTAACCAGATTTGAATCAGTTTAGGATTGTCCGTCTAGGATGGGTTTGGCAAGGAGGTTAAATGCTTGTAGGACGTCAGCCCAGCTGAGGGCTCATCTTGCTTAACAACTGTTTTCGCTTAATGACAGAAATTTTGGGCTCCAAAATAGTGTGTTAAAAGTATAAAGGTAAAGGTAAAGGTTCCTCTTGCACATACGTGCTAGTCGTTCCCGATTCTAGGGGGCGGTGCTCATCTCCGTTTCAAAGCCGAAGAGCCAGCGCTGTCTGAGGACGTCTCCGTGGTCATGTGGCCGGCATGACTCGACGCTAAAGGCGCACGGAACTCTGTTCCTTCCCACCAAAGTGTTCCCTATTTTTCTACTTGCATTTTTTACCTGCCGAACTGCTAGGTTGGCAGAAGCTGGGACAAGGAACGGGAGCTCACCCCGTTACGCGGCACCAGGGATTCGAACCGCTGAACTGCTGACCTTTCGATCGA
>JAWJVD010000067.1:80000-108926 GCA_038048745.1 Coluber constrictor foxii | reverse complement strand
ATGATTTGGTGGGTGGGGCTTGGTGGGCAGGGCAGGGGAAGGCTACTGTAAAATCTCCATTCCCTCCCCACTCCAGGGGAAGGCTACTGCAAAATCCCCATTTCCTCCCGATCAGCTGGGACTTGGGAGGCAGAGAATAGATGGGGGCGGGGCCAGTCAGAATTTTTACTACCAGTTCTCTGAACTACTCAAAATTTCCCCTACTGGTTCTCCAGAACTGGTCAGAACCTGCTGAAACCCACCTCTGCTTTACCTTTACCTTTAGCTTACTAGGGATGTGCTGTGTTCAACACCACAAGAACTATCCTGAGCCCAAAACAAGAAATACATCGAGTTTCTGTGTAAGAGCTAGCTGAGATTGAAACACTGTTTGTTATTATGCGAGCAATTTTCCCTTAAACCCAAATAAATAATGAACGCGTGCTACCCTAAAGTGAGACTGGATCAGAAGGAAGAAACAGCTTAATGGCTTTTATAATATTTTCAACATTTCAAGAGTTTATTATAGACACATCCCAAAAAGCTTCCTTAGCTGAGCCTTCAGAGATGGTAAATATTGAGACGCTCTCATAATCTTTATCGGGATTATTTTCAATTGGGTTTAAAAGCACCAAAATTTTAGGATAATTGCTGCCTCTGAATGGCACCTATGCTTTCTTTTTTAAACATGTGGATAAGCGCCATTGCTAATATATGGATAAGCACCATTGCTAAAGAAAGAATTGATTGCTTCCCAGAATCAGGCTTATGACATTTATTTAGAGGACTGAAACTCTAACTTAAAAATAAGAAATGTATTATCTACTTAATTTTAACAGCTCAAATAATATTTGCCCGACCTTGAAAAACTTTAGGTAATTCAACGTTTTGAGATGTGGATTATTAAGCCTTCTGCAACTGTCACATTAGGGGAGAAACACACACACACACACACAAAGCTAAAATAATAAAATATCAGAAGCACAATTCCATCAAAACTGAGTGGATTTTATAATACTCTGGACAGCCAACCAACCACTGGATGATCGAACAAATTAACTTAAGAGCTCGCTCTCTTGAGGCACACATGACAAGTTTCAAGTTTTCCTACTTCAGACACATTATGTAAAGATCCACTTGTCGCGAGAAAGTTCTGATGTTGGGTAAAGTAGAAGGAAAAAGTAGAAGAATATAAATCCTTCCATTCCCCACTGTCCTGTCAGAGCTGAAGAAGCTTCTTGGATGGGAAGCAAAACATCTTCAAAAGTAAAAACAGGAAAGTCCAGTTGCCTCCTGAAAATGCACCCTCTGGGACAACTAATAACCTGGATGACTGAGAATCTCTACAGACTTTAGATGGACTCTATTGCAATTTAGATGGACTCTATTGCAATGGACTCTATTGTGATGGTAAAAACCTCGGTTCCTGCCATCTACTTATGAAGAGCAGCTGTCCGGAGTGCAAGTGGGCAATCCCACGATAGCTCCTGATTTTCACCCTAAGAGTCACAGTGGTGCAGTGGTTAGAGTGCAGTACTGCAGGCTCTTCTGCTGATTGCCAGCTGACTGCAATTTGGCAGATCGAATCTCACCAGGTTTACAGAGTCAGCACATGGGCTCCAACAATTTGGGTCCCTCATTTTACCCACCTCAGAAGGATGGAAGGCTGAGTCAACCTTGAGCCTGGTGAGATTTGAACTGCCAAATTGCAGGCAACCAGCAGGCAGTAGAAGTAGCCTGCAAGACTGCACTCTAATTACAAGGAAGGGAGGGAGGGAGGAGAGATGGAAGGAAGGAAGGAAGGAAGGAAGGAAGGAAGGAAGGAAGGAAGGAAGGAAGGAAGGAAGGAAGGAAGGAAGGAAGGAAGGAAGGAAGGAAGGAAGGAAGGAAGGAGTGCTTTACAGCCCTCTTTAAGCAATTTACAGAGTCAGCCTATTGCCCCCAACAATCTGGGTCCTCATTTTACTCACCTCAGAAGGATGGAAGGCTGAGTCAACCTTGAGCCTGGTGTGATTTGAACTGCCAAATTGCAGGCAATCAGCAGGCAGTAGAAGTAGCCTGCAAGACTGCACTCTAATTACAAGGAAGGGAGGGAGGGAGGGAGGAGAGAGATGGAAGGAAGGAAGGAAGGAAGGAAGGAAGGAAGGAAGGAAGGAAGGAAGGAAGGAAGGAAGGAAGGAAGGAAGGAAGGAAGGAAGGAAGGAAGGAAGGAAGGAGTGCTTTACAGCCTTTTTTAAGCAATTTACAGAGTCAGCCTATTGCACCCAACAATCTGGGTCCTCATTTTACCCACCTCAGAAAGATGGAAGGCTGAGTCAACATTGAGCCTGGTGAGATTCGAACTGCCAAATTGCAGGCAGCCAGTGATCAGCAATAGCCTGCAGTACTGCATTCTAACCACTGCACCTATACAACTCAATCTACAATCTATCCATCCATCCATATCCATCCATCCATCCATCCATCCATCCATCCATCCATCCATCCATCTATCTATCTATCTATCTATCTATCTATCTATCTATCTATCTATCTATCTATCTCTACCTATAAATTTAGAAATAATTTCCTCCTCTGCCTCTGGATGTTTGTATGCGTGGGTCCATCTGTTTGCAAGTTGTGTGTGATGAGGTGTGAAGAGACCGGAAAGGAAGCAGTGCAGAGAGAGTTTAGAAGTCCACCAACCATATCACTAACCATGCCACTAATTACCCCATCCTGACCAGATCTAGCCCCATCTCTAATCCTGATTAATTTTCCTTGTGAATCAACGACCCTTCAGGGGAAAACCATCGGTCTCCTGTGCCGCTGACCATTTGTCATAAAAATCCCCGAGCATCTGCCGAAGGAACCCATTTCTAACTCCAAATTAAATTAGCCTCACAATTTCCTTGATTGATCCTCCGGCGGGCCCCTCCTCCCTCGGAGGGGCCTAATGGTGGCCCCGCAAGCAATTTGGGAGGAAGGGAGATAGCTCTGCATTAACAGTTTACAGTAATTGCTTTCTTTAAAAAGCTTGTAAATAAATATCAAGTGCCTCATTTCTCTCCAGGCTGAATGAACCTCCTGATGGGGAGAACTCCAAATACAGAAAATAAAGCTCCAAAATTAAAGCCTCATCAACTTCAACCCTCCTTTCTCCCCCACCCCTCCCCGTAAGTCTTTTCTCAGATGGGAAATACTCCGCACAGTCACCCAAGGAAATATGCACATATATAAACAGCTAATGGTTGTCGAGCAGGCACAACGAGAACCAAATACAGTGGCATTCAGTTCCCCCCCCCATCTTAAAACCCATCTGGGTAACTTCGGAGGCTCCCAGAGAGAATTCAAACGAGCCTTTTGCTCTGCCAAATAGTTAGTGCTTTGGAAAGAACAACTTGCCCCGAGTCTCGTAAAGCAGACAATTAGGACAAGAAGGAATCTCTCCGGAAATTGATTAGGAAGCTGCTAATGAAAATTCCCTGGTTGGTGAGAGTTGTGCAGAAGCACAATTCACGCTGAAGATGTAGGAAGTGTTTGAAGTTACAACCATTTCGTTGAGTGTTCGTTCGAAGTTGCAAGGTGGTGTCCACAAGGTTCTCTGAGCTGATGGTTTTCTCACAGATGTTTCATGACCCAACATCATCAGTGCTTGAAGGGAGAGGAGGAGGAGGAGGAGGAGGAGGAGGAGGAGGAGGAGGAGGAGGAGGAGGAGGAGGAGGAGGAGGAGGAGGAGGAGGAGGAGGAGGACGACGACTTTGGAGTCCTTGTGCTCTCTGAGCTTGGCTATTTCCTGAAGATATTTCATCACCAAACAAGATGACATGATCAGCGATGCTCCTGAAGACATTGAGTTCTAATCCCGCTTTAGCCATGAAAGCCAATTGGGTGACTTTGGGCCAATCACTAGAAGACAGTGAGTTGTAGTCCTGCCTTAAGCATAAAAGCTGGCTGGGTGACTTTCGGCAATCACCAGGTGATGCTGAATTCTTGTTCCTTCTTAGTGACAAAAGCCAGCTGGGTGACTTTGGGCCAATCACCAGGAGACAGTGAGTTCTAAACCCACTTTAGCCATGAAAGCCAATTGGGTGACTTTGGGCCAATCACCAGGAGACAGTAAATTCTAGTCTTGCCTTAAGAATGAAAGCCGGCTGGGTGTCTTTGGGCCAATCGCCAGGAAACAGTGAGTTCTAGTCCCGCCTTAGCCATGAAAGCCAATTGGGTGACTTTGGGCCAATCACCAGGAGACAGTAAATTCTAGTCTTGCCTTAAGAATGAAAACCAGCTGGGTGACTTTGGGCCAATCACCAGGAGACCGTGAGTTCTAATCCCACTTTAGCCATGAAAACCAATTGGGTGACTTTGGGCCAATCGCCAGGAAACAATGAGTTCTAATCCCGCCTTAACCATGAAAGCCAATTGGGTGACTTTGGGCCAATCACCAGGAGACAGTAAATTCTAGTCTTGCCTTAAGAATGAAAGCCGGCTGGGTGGCTTTGGGCCAGTCACCAGATGATACTGAGTTCTAGTCCTGCCTTACCCATGAGAGCCTGCTGGATGATTTTGGGCCATTCACCCTCTCTCAGCCCAACCCACCTCACTGGGTTGTTGTTATGAGGAAAAGCAGGAAGAGGAAGGTGTGTTGGACATATTTCTTGCCTTGAGTTATTTAGTAAAAATAATGCAGGTGAGATATGAATGAATGAATGAATGAATGAATGAATGAATGAATGAATGAATGAATGAATGAATGAATGAATGAATGAATGAAATATCCACAAGCAAAGAACCAAGCTCAGAGAGCATCAAGGATTCCACCATTCAACCCTGAGTTACAGAATTTCTCTTCTATTGTATTCATTTCCCATTGATCATATCCGTAGGGCCATTGCAGCTCACTATATCTCTTCCATACCCCATCTGTATTCAGCTAACTTTCCTTCAGCAGCTATTCATTCTCCACTCTTTTCTTCTTTACGTGACCTGTTCTCACTGCACTCACATTTTTATTTTATTTTTTCCTGGCCCAGGCAATTCTCTCCTACTCAGGCAGCACAGTTCTTTCAATCCTTTAAAAAAAAAAATATTTGGCTGTTACACTAGACCACATTTAGGCCATGACCTTTCTGTTGGTGTTTGCACGCTTTGTTTTCTCGGTTACGGCACCTAAAAGAATAACAGAATAGGCGAGTCGGAAGAGACCTTGGAGGTCTTCTAGTCCAACCCCTTGCTCGAGCAGGAAACACTATCCCATTTCAGAGAAATCATTGTCCAGTCTCTTCTTAAAAGCCTCCAATAATGATAGGATAAAATATTAAGTACAGAATGGAATGGAGTAGAATGGTGTTTGCCCCAGCAATGGAACCCAAGAAATGTAGCACACACAAAACTCCAAACAACTCCGTTTACTACAAACACAGTCTTTTTCAAATGCAGGTATTACGAAAAATGTCCTTAACAGCCTGCTAGGAATTCCAAAGATTAGATAAAGGCTTACAAGAGTTGGCAATTAGCCCAGAAACCAGGTTTGCAAGGAAACTTCACTTGCAAATGTTCAATGAACGACTGGATGAACACACGTTGTTTCCTGCAACGTTTGCCAGCTGTGTGCAAACTTAAATAGGCTAAGGAAGTGGCCAATTAGCCTCAAGCCTTACTCTCGAGGAGACCTCCTCCTGAGTAACCACTCCTGCCTTTTGGCAGCTCTGTGTGCTCGTGCATTGAGAAGAGGCTCCTCCACTTCACTCTCTTCACTTGAAGGAGCTTCTGGAGGATCTGAAGGCCCTGGCTGAATCTCTGCCTCTGGCACCATATCTTCTTCAGCCTCCTCGCTGTCCGACTCGAGCGCCAGCTGCACAGGCTGCTGGCGTGACACCACACCAGCCTCCTCGTCGTCAGGATCAGCCACAATCCGCGCAGGCCACTGGTGGGCCACAACAAATGGAGTGGAATGGAATGGAATAACAGAGTTGGAAAGGACCTTTGAGGTCTTCTAGTCCAACCCCTTGCTCAAGCAGGAAATACTATCCCATTTCAGACAAATGGTTGTCCGATCCCCTTCTTTAAAACCTCCAGTGTTGGAGCACCCATAACTTCTGGAGGCAAGTTGTTCCACTGATTAATTGTTCTCACTGTCAGGAATTTTCTCCTTGGTTCTAGCTTACTTCTCTCCTTGATCAGTTTCCACCCATTGCTTCTTGGTGCCTTGGGAAATAGGTTGACCCAATTTCAGACAAGTGGCTATCCAGTCTCTTCTTGAAAACTTCCAGTGTTGGAACCCCAACAACTTCTAGTGGAAAGCCGTTCCACTGGTTAATTGTTCTCACTGTCAGGATTTTCTCCTTAGTTCTAGCTTACTTCTCTCCTTTCCATCCGTTGCTTCTGTTCCCTCCCTTCTGGTGCTTTAAAAAATAAATTGTCACCTTCCTCTTTGTGGCTGCCCCTTAAATATTGGAACAATATTGGAACCAAGAGCCTTGGTGGCGCAGCAGATTAAAGTGCTGTTAAGTAACACCAGCTGCCTACAATTACTGCAAGTTCGAATCTCACCAGGCTCAAGGTTGACTCAGCCTTCCATCCTTATGAGGTAGGTAAAATGAGGACCCAGATTGTGGGGGGCAATAAGCTGACTTTGTATAAAAAAGAACACCGCTTAGGTGGGTGCGAAAGCCCTACTAAGCAGGTATATACAAAAGTATGAAGGCTATTGCTTAATGCATTGTAAGCCGCCCTGAGTCTCCGGAGAAGGGCGGCATATAAATCAAACCATAAATAAATAAACACTGATATTGTGCCCACCTCCCAGTCCTTCTTTTCTCTAGACTGACCAAACCCAAATCCTGCAACCATTTTACATATATATTTTTTTAATCTCCAGGCCTTTAATCATCTTAGTTGCTCTTCTCTGCACTTTTTCCCAAGTATCAACATCTGTGTCATATTGTGTCTTAGGAATCAGCCTCCACCAGAAAAATATCGATCCTTTTGACTTTCTAGAAGTCATTCCCTTTCATAACATTTCAGGCAGAATTCAGACACTTTTCCTGGTATGCTTGCTAAACTCATCTCCCTGTCATTGTGTTGTTATTTTTCCCTTTGAACAGAAGAATGTTTGTCAATTTTGGTGACTTTAAGATGGATGGACTTCAACTCCCAGAATTCCCCAGCCAGCGTTAATTCTTCTTATTGCTCAACATCGGCGAAGTCTTCGCAGCCATTTAAAGCAATTCCACAAACTCCTTCACGAGCAAACCCCGTTTATATTTTAGCAATTCTTCAAGCACACATCTCTACCTGCAGTCTTAATATATCTCACAAGAAATATGATATCCTTTTCATCATTTTTCCCCTGAGGTAAAAGATGTCGGTTTCGTTCCTTTAATATGTTTCTCTCCTTGCCTTCAAGATCTCTAAAAGAAAAAAAAAAACCTTCCCATCGTCCCTCGTTTCAGTTTTATCTCAAATGTTTTTACTACTTTATTTTATTGACTGGATCTGATGATGTTACATACTTGGGTAATGAAATGTCCTTACCAAGCTCAGAGAGCACCAAGAGCCCCATAGCTGTCGTCCCCCCCTCCTCCTCCCCCTCCTCCTCTTCTCCACAAATCCCACTCCTTTCTAGCACTGATGATGTTACCTAGTTGGGTAATGAAACACCCACAAGAAAACCACCACAATCAGAGAGACCCCACAGTCTTTGTCCTTCTCCTCCTCCTCCTCCTCTTCTCCAGAAACCCCACTGACTTAAAACAGACCAGCAATGGCATTTGGGCTTTGCCGGAAAACAACGTTGGTAGCTTTGTCTTCTTCTTCGTCTATGTCTTGAATTTATTTTTGTATCTGGGACTTCTGAACGTTTGCCAAGAAAGTCCTTTGGCAGTTTGCCTCATTGGACCAAGGTTTGCGATAGGACTGAGGAATTTGTGTTGGGAGGAATTTGCTTTAATTTAGTTGAACGACGCTGGGAACGAAGTCATTCTCAGCTGTTCGAATAAAGTTTGTTTTTTCACGGACTGATTTTCCGACTACTTATTTGGGCCTGGGTCACAACAGCTTGTCAGAAGGTCACAAAAGGGAAATCATGTGACCCACCTGGGACGCTGTGGCCGTCATAAATATGAGCCAGCTGCCAGATGTCTGATTTTTGATTACCCGACCTCCGAGATGTTGCAATGTTTGTGTGAAAAATGTTCAGGAAGTCACTATTTTCAGTGCCGTTCAGACAGGAGAACCAGTAGCAGCAACGGTGGATGGACCTACGTACTGTCCCCAGCATTATGCCATCCTATTTAGCCATGCTTTCGAGGCTGGGCGCATGTGTGAATGGCGCATGCGAGAGCAAAACCCATGCGCGGAAGGCTGGGCGCACAGGGCAAAACCCACCTCTGGTGCCTTTGTAATTTCAAACGGTCACTTTACAAACTGTTGTAATTCAAGGACTCCCTGTAAACATATTTTATGTACACAGGAAAGGGCTTCCTATCTACCTGCCTTGTTTTTGCATTCCAAGCTTATCACTCTTAAATCCTCCGCTAATTCTTTCCCTCTTTCACCCTGAACAATTAAATTTATCAGGCTTGTGGGTTCATATTTGTTCCTTTGCTATCAGGAATGTACAAATGGACGTCTGCCTAGGAAAAGCTCAGTTCAATACACAGTTTAAGCAATTACCCACCAGTCGCTATTCCCATTCCTTCATCTCGTAAATCACTTTTCCTGTACACTCCTCTCTATTTTTACAGGTCCTAATAGAATAATTTGTTTCCCCATGGGCCACATGCATTCTGAATATGGCACATTTTATAGATGATAGAAAGAAAGAAAGAAAGAAAGAAAGAAAGAAAGAAAGAAAGAAAGAAAGAAAGAAAGAAAGAAAGAAAGAAAGAAAGATGAGATAGAGATATAATTTATATTTCGCTGATAAAGAAATAAAGGGAGACTAGTATAGATCTATTTCATCTATCTCGATAGAAAAACACTTAATTTCTCCCCTGGCTGAAGCTGATGAAGGGAGGAGAACTTGTGGCTCAGAGGTTAATACAACTGCCTACCATGCAGGCAACCCAAGTTCGAATCCAGGTAAGGGTATGGCTAGCTGATGAGAGCTAAATAGCTTGAAATAGATCTTTACTAGTCTCCCTTTATTTCTTTATCAGCGAAATATAAATTTAGTATAAAAATGGTTTGTCGTGAATGCGACTGCTTGAGGGCTCCTGGATTGGAGCTGAAAGGCGAAAGGGATGCAGTATGCTTCCTCGCCTCTCACATGCTAGGGTAGACTAGATGTCTCAATAGAAAAACACTTTATATATATACATACATACATCCCGGGTTCTTCTATTATCAATATTCACAGAGTGTAACATGCAGCTATTATCTATCTATAGATTTCAAATTTCCTATATACCCTCAACACCATGAATGACACACGTTCACACCTACAGTTCTGGCACATATTATAACCCTGTCATTCTTAATTAAAACTATATTATAACCCTGTCATTCTTAATTAAAACTGTGTCTTAATTTCCCAGCAGTTAATCAATTATGCTCAGTTGCTGTTACGTCTTTCACTTGTGTTTTAGTTTTCACAGACTGTTCATATCTACTTTTCTGCCTTCATTTTATTATTATTTTTTTTTATTATCTTAACCTGCCTTTATCGTTTTTATATATAACTTATATGAGGAGCATATATCTTTCCTCCTCCTGTTTTCCCCACAATAATAATCTTGTGAGGTGGGTTGGGCTGAGAAAGAGGAACTGGACCAAAGTCACCCAGTCAGCTTTCGTGCTTAATACAGAACTAGAACTCACCATCTCCCAGTGATTGGCCCAAACTCACCCAGTTGGTATTCATGCCTAATGCAGAACTAGAATTCATCATCCTCTGGTGATTAGCTGAAAGTCACCCAGCCAGCTTTCGTGCTGAATGCAAAACTAGAACTCACCATCTCCTGGTGATTGGCCCAAACGCATCTAGTTGGTTTTCATGCCTAATGCAGAACTAGAACTCACCGTCTCCTGGTGATTGGACCAAAATCAACCAGCTGGCTTCGTGCCTAAGGCAAGACTAGAACTCACAGTCTCCTGATTTGTAGCCTGATGTTTTAATCACCAGGAAACTGTGAGTTCTAGTCCCTCCTTAGACACAAAGCTAGCAGAGTGACAGTGGAAAAGTCTTTCCCTCATGGCATGAACTCAGCTAAAAATAATTCTTTTCCATATTATGAGCTTTGTTTTCAAAGCCAAACTATGTGGCTCTATGATATTCAAAGCAGTAGTCATAAAAGATATTTTTTTGGTATCTGGGATCCCACTTCCATGTTCTGTCCCCGACTCACACACGCACACCAACAGTCCTCTAAGAGTTAAATAAACCAACAGTCAAGAATTCCCTTGATAACAGAATTGGCAGCAACCCAGTGACTGCCTGCCAAAAGTCTTTACTTACAAAGGGAGGTTTTTCTCCTCCATCCGAAACACCAAAGTAGTCTGCAAAGCCAAAGAATAGTCAAGTCCAGTCCAAAAATCAATCCAAGGAGGGCATATAACAAAGTTCCAGAAACGCAGAATGACTTGCTAGCTTTTCAGTTTTGTTCATCACGAGGCTTGAACGGCCACCACAACCCCTTTTATCCCCTGTGGGGTGTGGTCCAGTGACTCAGTTTAATCTCTGGCACGTCTCTTCCTCTGCTGCACGCGCTTATCTCTCCGACGCTGTCGGGGGTCCAGCCAAGACTCATCTCCATCGCTGTCCAACTGCAGCTGCTCCAAAGTGCCTGGCTCTTGGCCTATCTCTTAGCCTTCGGAGGATACCTGAGGCATTGCCAGAGAGGAGGGTCCTGGAGAGGGAGGCCTTGCCAACTCCTCTCCTTCACTTTCAGAGTCTTCTCCCTCTGATAAGACAGTCTCAGGGGTTGGAGTCACAACACTCCAAGGCAATGGTGACATCAATGGCGAGGTGCGAACAAAGGTGAATGCAGCCTGGATGCATTGGTGAGAACTCCTCGGTGTGTTATGTGACAGACGAATGCCAATCCATCTGAAATCTTAAGATTTACAAGATAACCATCCACCCTGTTGCACTGAATGGCATGGACAGCAACAACAGGGACCAAGAGCTTTCTTCATGCCATGGTAATGTGAAGGCTCCATTGGATATCGGGCATCTCCCTTGACTGCATTACAAACGACACCATTCGACAGCCTTTTGGTGTGGCACCAATTATAGAGAAGATGAGAGAAGGCCGTGTTGCTCTGTCAGTTTTCCCCTCTCCTGCCTATGGCAACGCGAGAACAGGATGGGAATGCTTTACGAGTTGACATTCAGCTCCCCTCACTTCCCGAAGGCGACCTTTGCAAAGCAAAAACAATTTGAATACAGGTATAGAAGTTAACCCATTTAATTACATTATTGCTGTGGGGTCTTTGATGTTCTCTGATCTTGGACATTTTTTGCCAACATCTACAAGAAAACAACCAACCAAACTCAAGAGTCTGTTCTGCCCCAGTTACGGACACACACAAAGTCTGTACAAACCTTAGTTTACTAAATTAAATCAGTCTTTTTCAAATAAAGGCTGTTAATTAATTTTCTTAACCACCTACAAGAATCCAAAGAATAAATAATCGTAATCTTACTATGGTTGGCAGAAAACCCAGAAGCAATTTACAGGAAACTGATAAGAGAACTAAAATCAGGACGTGAAGGAGAGTGAATGAAGTTGTTCCCTGCAAATTGCTTCACTCGGCATTCCTCCTTAAATAGGCTAAGGGAGTGGTCAATTAGCCCCAAGCCTTACTCTCAAGGAGACCTCCTCCTGAGGAGCCACTCCTGCCTTTTGGCAGCTCTGCACGCCTGTGCATCGAGAAGAGACTCCTCCTCTTCATCTTCTTCACTTATGGGAGCTTCTGGAGGTTCTGAAGGCCCTGGCTGAATCCCCGCCTCTGGCACCACATCTTCTCCAGCCTCCTCATTGTCCGACTTGAGTGCCAGCTGCCCAGGTTACAGAGTCATACATACACAAGGAGTCCACAGTTCAATCCTGAGCTATAAATAATTTCTCCTCTCTTGGTACATTATTAGTCAGTTCCAAGTGGTTTTGCAGTGCAAACTGATACCACCATTTATGTATTTATTTATTTGTTTCAATTTATAAACCGCCCTTCTCCTTGCGGACTCAGGGCGGTGAACAGCCAAAATAAAAACATGGTATACAAAATTTAAAAGCAATTAAAAATTATTAAATATTTTCGGCCGACAATTAAAACAATCCAGTTTAAAACCATGATTGTCCATCTTATTTCTTTATCTTGTTTGCAATTAAATCCAGAAGTTGTGGGTGTTCTAACACTGGGTGTTTATGGATATTTTCAGTCATCCAAATCATGGTTGTCCCAAAGGTCCTTTTCCAAGTGACAACTGGACATTCTTCATTTTTCCTTGAAGACGTTTCATTTCTCATTCAAAAAGCTTCTAACTGAAGTCATAACTGAAGAAGCTTCTTGAATGAGAAGCGAAATGCCTTCAAGGAAAAAAAACAAAGAAAGTCCAGTTGCCTCTTGAAAAAGTACCTTTGGGATCTAACACTGGAGGTTTTCCAGAAGAGATTGGACAGCCTTTGTCCAGAATGACATAAGGTCTCCTGTTGGAGCAGGGGGGTTATTTATTTATTTATTTATTTGATTTGATTTATTTACCACCCTACTCCTGAAGGACTCAAGGCGGTGAACAGCCAACAGTAAAAATACAATACACAAAATTTAAAAACCCAGATAAAATCGAATTAAATAGATTTGGCCCGGACAGATTAAAGCACCTCGATCAATTTAAAACAGATTAAAATTTAAACATTAAAAGAGGAAGAAAAGTTAGGCCAGGCCTGCCTGGTGGAATAAAAAGGTCTTAAGAGTGCGGCGGAAGGTGCGCAGATCCGGGATCCACTGGGGGAAGCTCATTCCAGATAGTAGGTGCCCCCACAGAGAAGGCTCTCCCCCTGGGGGCTGCCAGTCGACATTGTTTGGCCAACAGCACCCGGAGGAGCCCCTCTCTATGACAGTGTACCGGCCGGTGGGAGGCTATTGGTGGTAGTAGGCGGTCCTGCAGATACCCAGGTCCTAAGCCATGGAGCGCCTTAAAGGTGGTAACCAAGACCTTGAAGCGCACCTGGAAGACCACCAGGAGCCAGTGCAGCTCGCGCAGGAGAGGTGTTACATGGGAACACCATGTCGCTTCCATCACCACCTGCGTGGCAGTACTCTGAGCCAGTTGGAGCCTCCGGGTGCTCCTCAAGGGGAGCCCCATGTAGAGAGTGTTACAATAGTTCAGGTGGGAAGTGATGAAGGCATGAGTGACCGTGCGTAAGGAGTCCCGATCCAGAAAGGGACGCAACTGGCGAATCAGGCGAACCTGATGAAAAATCCTCCTGGTCGCGGCCGTCAAGTACTCTTCTAAAGACAGCCGTGAATCCAGGAGGATGCCCAAGTTGTGAACCCTCTCCGTGGGGGCCAATGATTCGCCCCCAATAGTCAGTAATGGCACCAACTGCCTATATCGGGACGTCGGAAACCACAGCCACTCGGTCTTGGATGGGTTGAGCCTGAGCCTATTCCTCCCCATCCAGATCTGCACGGCCTCCAGGCACGGGAACATCACTTCAAGGACATTGTTGGGGTGGTCCGGGGTTGGACTAGAAGACCTCCAAGGTCCCTTCCAACTCTGTTTTTCTGTATTTTGTAAATAGTTGAGCAACAGAACTGCTGTGCAGGCGGTAGAAAATGCTTCCTAATGATCACTATAGCTGGAGATAAGCTCCACATCTACTCCGCCACCAGGCACCCACAAAAATGACTCCAAAAGGAGAATCAATTTTCATAGAAGCAGCTTTGGACATCCATCAACGTGGCCTGAGAAATTTAGGCCCCGCCAGCAGCAAGAAAAGCAGGCCAAACTATCATTTCTGGCCAGCATTCAGAGTGAGTAATGGGATAATGCAAGGTTAAGGTCATTATCTTATAGAGCATGGGCCTGACAAGGGAGGGCGGGAAAAAAAATACAGCTTCTGTCCAGACAGGCCAATATTTTCATTTCAAATGCACTTGGGCTGCGGGTGGCAGGTTCAGTATTTTATGGCAAATGGCATCATTTCCAGAGTTTCTTTTATCGTGCTTGCTTTGGCGCAGCGCTGAAAGTGAGAAATATGGATCAGTTATTTTCATTTGGTCCACCGAAGGCCAAGGAAGTAAATGTTACCCATGGGAATTGAACCCAGAGAGAAGTAACCTGCTGTGAAACTTCTAGAGGGAACTTTTGAAGGCCATTAAGGAGAAGAAAGGTGAATCCGAGCAAGGAAGGAACTTGATTTGGTTAGAAGGGGGATACGGTGCAGGCCCAGGGATTACACCCATTCATTTCACAATAGTAGCAGCACTTGGAACTTCCATATTGCTTTGCAGTGCTTCAATGCACTCTCTAAGTGGATTGTCGCGGTCAGCATATATTGCCCCCAACAATCTGGGTCCTCATTTTGCCGACCTCGGAAGGACGGAAGGCTGAGCCAACCTTGAGCCCATCAGGATCAAACTCCTGGCAGTTGGTAGAGTTAGTCTGCAGTACTGCATGAAGGAAGGAAGGAAGGAAGGAAGGAAGGAAGGAAGGAAGGAAGGAAGGAAGGAAGGAAGGAAGGAAGGAAGGAAGGAAGGAAGGAAGGAGACAGAAAGAGGGAAAGAAGAGAAATGGAAGGAAGGAGAGGAGAGAGATGGAAGGAAGAAGAGAAGGAAATGAAAAGGAAGGAAGGAGACAGAAAGAAGGAAATGAAAAGGAAGGAAGGAGAGAGAGAGACAGAAGGAAAGAAGGAGAGAGATGGAAGGAAGGAGAGAAGGAAATAAAAAGGAAGGAAGGAAGGAAGGAGACAGAAAGAAGGAAATGAAAAGGAAGGAAGGAGAGAGAGAGACAGAAGGAAAGAAAGGAGAGAGATGGAAGGAAGGAGAGGAGAGAGATGGAAGGAAAGAGAAGGAATTGAAAAGGAAGGAGGGAGGGAGGGAGGAAGAAAAGAGAGAGACAGAAGGAAAGAAGGAGAGAGATGGAAGGAAGGAGAGGAGAGAGATGGAAGGAAGGAGAGAAGGAAATGAAAAGGAAGGAAGGAGACAGAAAGAAGGAAGGAAATGAAAAGGAAGGAAAGAAGGAGAGAGATGGAAGGAAGGAGAGAAAAAATGAAAAGGAAGGAAGGAGAGAGGGACAGAGGGAAGAAGAAAAGAGAAAGACAGAAGGAAAGAAGAAGAGAGATGGAAGGAAGGAGAGAAGGAAATGAAAAGGAAGGAAGGAGACAGATAGAAGGAAGGAAATGAAAAGGAAGGAAAGAAGGAGAGAGATGGAAGGAAGGAGAGAAAAAATGAAAAGGAAGGGAGGGAGGGGGCAGAGGAAATTTCTCCTTAGTTCTAGGTTGGTTCTCTCCTGGATTTAATCTTCTAATCCAACTCCCTGCTCAAGCTGGAGACCTTATACCAGACAAGTGACCGTCCAGTTTCTTCTTAAAAACCTCCAGTGTTGGAGCAGCCACAACTTCTGGTGGCAAGCTGTTCCACTGATTAATTGTTCTCACTGTCAGGAAATTTCTCCTTAGTTCTAGGTTGCTTCTCTCCTTGGTTAGTTTCCATCCATTGCTTCTTGTTCTACCCTCAGGTTCTTTGGAGAATAGCTTGACCCCTTCTTCTCTGTAACTTAACTGTCTGTTCTAAGGCTGATTGTTCTACCATTTCTCATTTGTTTGCTCTTTCTGATATGTTACACCTATTTTATTTTTTGCACGCTGCTCTTTGACATTTAGCGCAAGACCTTGTAGAGCTCTAGCATTTGATAGTATAACTTCTAATGATTGTCGATTTTAATTGCACCTGTCAACTTTTACAACTCTCCCCGTGACATTTTCCTTTGGCCTCTGCAATTCTGCCAGCTTGCATACTCTTCCTTTCTGTCTGCGGTGCCACCCGCCCGTGTTAATTGGGGGTCCTGCTAATTGATAATTGCAGATTGCACATCGTTGCAGCAGTTACAAAGGCTGCCATTCTACGGCAAACGGAGATTTTCCCAGTATCTTCAGATCCACTGACAAATATTTGAGCAGCCTGAGCTGGGTTTCTCCCATCACTCTGTAACAACATCATTTGCGTTAATTAGATTTGAACTTCATTTAAGTCACAGATTCTTGCCATTTGCTTTAATTTGCTTAACTTATCTTAATTCCCCTGATTTGTTTAATTTATCGGTAGGTAAATGTACGGGAAGCCGAGGCTTGCCAGAAAAACATTGCTCCGAGCTCATAAATGTCATATTTATTTCCTTTCCTTCGCAGTTAATGGGGAGATCACAACTGACCATAATCGACATAGCAAAAATGATTAAATCAAGCTAGGTTCAAAATGCTAGTTGGTTTCTTTCCCCCCCCCCCCCCTATGCTAAGTATCCATGATGTATGAGCTTTAACTATCATGTGTGTATAGTTCCAAGAACTTCATTTTTAAGAGTTATAACGTAACTATTGCAAGGAGATGGATATTATTACCGCTATAATGCAGATGGAAGGCCAGGATTAAAAACTAGCATTGAGACCAGCATCCGTTAAGCCTCAGGCATTCCTCGGAAATCTTCTGAATTTTTTCCGACAGTATATTGCGATATTCGATGGGCCATAAAGGAGGAAATAATATTAAGTGCCTCATAGTAACCGGTTGTAAAATCAATCTATCCTATAAAAGAGAAGACGAACGTATGCAGATTTTTCTTCACGGAACATTCTAGAAAAAGGAGTATCCAACCTTGGCAATGTTAAAACCTGTGGCCTTCAACTCCCAGAATTCCCCAGCCAGCCAATCCCACAGGTCTTAAAGTTGCCAAGGTTGGATCATCCTGTTCTAGAATGTTCCGGCTGGGGAATTCTGGGAATTGAAGTCCGCAGTTCTTAAGGTTGCCCAATTTGGACACCCATGTTCTAGAACTTCAGTAGAGCATAAATCTGATTTCTACCCATCTTAAATTAAAAAAATTAATCATCTACCCTCCAGAAGCTGTCAAGAATCTTATTTATTATTTATTTATTTATTGAATTTCTATAACGCCCTTCTCCCAAAGGACTCAGGGCGGTGAACAGATTAAGATTTTATATACATATAAATATATTTTATAAACAGTAAATAATAAATTAAGTCAACTTGGTGTATCTACTAAGACCTTGGCATAGAATTTTGATGTTTATGCTAGCCCTGCTTGTTGAAATAGAAAGGTCTTCAGGGCACGTCGGAAAATGCGAAGATCTGGGATTATTCGTATTCCAGGTGGTATTTTGTTCCAAAGCGTAGGTGCCCCCACAGAGAAGGCCCTCTCCCTTGGAACCACCAGACGACATTGTTTTAATGATGGTACCATGAGTAGGCCTACTCTGTGAGAGCGTATTGGTTGGTGGGAGGTTATCAGTTGCAGCAGGTGGTCTCATAAGTACTCGGGTCCTAAGCCATGGATCTTCATCTTTCTTGTCTATTTTCTGAAGCCCGTTTAGCTGGAAATGTCAGAGACTACCTATACTGGGTTTTTTTGGACTAGGTTTGAATAAGAATTAATTCACCATCAATTTAGCTTTTCAAAATGGCGTAACCTCTCTCTCTCTCTCTTATATCCAGTGGTTTACCATCTATAGGGTTAGCACTGATGATGTTGTGGCCCCGTCCTCTGAGCCTATCCCATTGGAGGAAGGAAGCTCTGAGCAGGAGGAAGAGGAGCCAGCCAGATCTCCCAGCCCCTCCCCCTCTGGCACCATCTCAGGTGCCAGCTGAAAGAGAGCCAAGTAGTGGGGAAACAGGTGTCTCAGATGAGAGTGAGGGAGAGACGTCATTCCTGGACGCACGCCAAAGAAGGTGAGATAAACGCTTATAGCAGCTGCGGAGACGCATGAGGGAATAGACCTGAGTCACTGGACTGGAGTCACAGGATCAATGAGTCACTGGACCACACCCAGAGCCTATATAAGACAGGAGGGTGGTTCATGATCGCTGTGACGAACAAAAACGCAATCTAGTAGTCTTTGGAGCTAAAAGAACGGATTTTGGCAAAGCTACGTAGGTGATTTTCTTTTTGTGAACTATTAAAGCCCTTGGCAGACGGTGTGCATATCGCTGCCAAGTTTGAGATAAGAACTGTGGAGTGTGCCAAGTGCTTCTTAACCCTCGACTGGCTGTGTTTTTGTGGGTCTCTGTAGGGGGGGGGACAGATCAGATGACGTTACCTGGTTTGGTCATGAAATTTGCAAGGAAACAACCAAGCTCAGAGACCAAAGACTCCTCAAATGACTCAGGTAGAAGATCTTCCATCAGTAATGTGTCAGCATGACCAGAATCAATGCAGGCATTTTTCATTGACCAGTTGACACTGAATTTTCAGCTACTTCACACCATCTTGTATGATCCACGTGCAACATCTATTTTGAAAATTCTAAAAACAAAAGTGTATTCCAAGAAAGCAGTTTGGTTCCTCAACCTTCTCAAGAAGAGAGGAAGGGAAAGAAATAAAAGAGGAATGTGTTGGATACAGTTAGAATTGAAATATGACTTGAAGTAGGATTTATAGATGAAATGAATGATGGTAAGAAGATGAAATTGTGAGGTTAATTAAGTAATTTAAAATAATGGAAAATTACACGGAAGCATGAATGAAATTAAATAAGTTTTCAGAAATATGTTTTATCTAAAAGCAGAGCAATTGGAATAATTGGAATATTTTTGAACTGCATTGTTGGAGTTTAAAATGACAAGTGTTTAAAAATATGAACAACTTTAATTAGGGAAATGGTAGGAAAATGTTGTATACGTTTAGAATGGAAATATGAATTGAAGTAGGATTTATAGATGAAATAAATGCTGGTAAATGTGAGCTGCCCTGAATCCTTTCCGGAGAGAGGGCAGCATATAAGCTTAATAAATAAATAATGAAATAATGAAATTTTGATGTTAATTAAGTAGTTTAAAATAATGGAAAATTATATGGAAGTATGAATGAAATGTAAAAAAAGCTTTTAGAAATATGTTTTATCTAACATTAAAGAAATTGTAATAATTGGAATATTTTTAATTGCATTGTTGGAGTTTATAAAATGACAAGTTCTAAAAATATGAATAAATTTAATTAGGGAAATTGTAACAATTGGAAGTGAAATGATACTGTATTTTGAAATAGACTGTGATGAAGGTAGAAATGATTAAGATGTTGTTTGAAGAGGTATAAAGATATATCTTTGACAAAGTATTTGAAAACTAGAGATAAGATTCAAGGATATAAAGGAAAAAAAAACCCTGCTATATAATTAATTGATTTTTATTCAGATATTGGAGTGTATGGTTTGGAATAAGATTTAAGGAAATATATGGTGTAAAATGTATTTGGTTTATTATTTTAATATGATATGAAATGAATGATTTGTAATATTAGGATTTATGTTAAAGGAGGTATCAAACTTAAGGGGTGTAATATAGAGATGAAAGGAAAAAAATGGAATTTCGTTAAGATTAGAGTTAGGATGAATGGGTAATATTGACTTCTTTAAAAAAGGGAAGAAAGAAAGAAAGAAAATAGAGAGAATAAATACTATGGCAAAAAGGGAATATATAAATTGTGTTGAAACGGCTAAAAATTGTTTATATTTGTGAACCTGCCAATACGCTGTTCAGAAAAAAATACATTCTCTGTGTGTCAAAAAAAAAACACCTTTTTATATAAAAAAAGAACATTTTAAACACCAGATTTATATAGGAAAGAACGAGAAATTTGGCATTTTTGCTCCCGGGATTGAATTCTATCGGATGTGACTCATCCTCTGAGCAAACAGCCATGTTTAGAAGATTATCTTATCTTGCTTCAGAGACTTGTGCATAGAGCAGAAAGAGAGCCAATGGCCCACTTAATACATCAAGAAAATGTTTACGATCTGTAAATCTTTTAGAAAGCAGAAACTCCAGAAAGGCAGTTTCTGCTTGAGTTAATGTGTTTGGAATTGGGTCACTTACCGGAAAACTGTTAGTTGCATCATCAACAGTATTTCAGGATTAATATGGAGGAGCTAAAAGGTGAGTGGATGAAAAGAAAAAAAAAAGAGTGCAGAATGGACTTCCCATTTTTCATTATGGTAATATTAACAGCCTTAAAATTCCTGGGCGGCTCAGTTTCTATCAATCCAGTTTTGTTTTGTTTTCCTTCCATATGTAGCGACTTGCAAATCATTTTCATTTTGCAGCTGCAAATTTCCTAGTCTAGGAAGCCCCACCCCCACCCCAGAAGAATGAAATATCTTGGGATTTTTTTTAAAAAAAAGGCAGAATAGAATATTTCCCCTAAAGGAGAAATTAAAAATCTTAAGGGAGGCCAAAACCAGACCCAGTTTCCCTGCCCCCCCAAGCAGAAACTGAGGAGGCCAACTTTTAGAAATGCAGATTTGGCAATCCATTCAGAAAGACAGAAACTCCTGATAAGCAACAAGCCAAAGACTGACAAGATTAGCTCAGACAAACACTTAGGATTTGCATTTCCTCTTTTGCCTATAGAGTCAGCCATGACCCCTACATGACCCCATAGCAATCTGACAACAGTCAATAGAATATTAAAGGACATGTTATTGCACAGGAACAGGAAGCTCAAATACAATGCCTGGAGAAGGTATAAAAACTCACCCACTCGCAACTCTATTTTGTTCAGCTGACCCAGAACTGCCTTTGTGGTTCTGTTCATTGGAAACCATCTTTCCAATCAGCCTCCATGTTGTTTCCACTGCCTTTCTCCTGGATTGGAACTGAACCAGGTGGATTTTCCTTCCAACACTAGTTTGCATAGGTTTACCTCTGGGTTTGATAGAACCTTTCTAATTTTTCACTCTCCAGCAATTAACGCAACCCAGAAATTGGCAAATAAGTTGAGAAATCAATTTGATTCCAGTTGGTACAGGTGTGTCAGGGGGAGCAAAGACATGAATTTGGGTAAGAAGGAGCTGGTTGTCTGAATTTGGAACAAATCAGAAGAGCAGAGAGGATGATGGGAAGAGACACAATAACAGAATAACAGAGTTGGAAGGGACCTTGGAGGTCTTCTAGTCCAACCCCCTGCTTAGGCAGGAAACCCCATACCATTTCAGACAAATGGCTGTCCAATCTCTTCTTAAAAATCTCCAGTGTTGGGGCATTCACAACTTCTGGAGGCAAGTCCTTCCATTGATTGATTGTTCTAACTGTGAGCAAATTTCTCCTTAGTTCTAGATTAAAACATACGATGAATGGTTGCAGGAACTGGGCATAGATACTCTAATGAAGAGAAGGACCAGGGTGATATGGTAGCAGTGTTCCACTATTTGAGGGGCTGCCACAGAGAGGATGGGGGTCAAGCTATTTTCCAAAACACCTGAAGGCCAGACAAAGAATAATGGATGGAAGCTGATCAAGGAGAGATCCAACCTGGAGAAATTTTCTGATAGTGAGAACAAGCAATCAATGGAACAGAAGTTGCCTTTGGAAGTTGTGGGAGCTTCATCACTGGAGGCTTTCAAGAAGAGACTGGATTGCCTTCTGACAGAAATGGTGTAGGGTCTGATTGGGTAGGGGGTTGGACTAGATGACCGACAAGGTTCCTTCCAAGTCTGTTATTATGTTAACTTGTTATGTTGCTTCTCTCCTTGGTTAGTTCCCATCCACTGTTTCTTGGCCTGCCTTCAGCTGCTTTGGAGATTTTAGGTTGACCCCTTCTTCTTTGTAGCAGCCCCTCAAATACTGGAATTCTTTCTAACTCAGAATCTCACAGGGATGTGAGCATCGTGCATAAGAGTGTGGAAGGACCAGCAGCTCACGAGGGAGCAATTTGGAAGAATCAAGACGAAAAACCACCTCTGGCCAAGTCAGGAATGATTAGCCCTTGGACAACTCCTGAGGTCAAACAAGAAAGAACCTTCTCTGAACCCCAGAAGGATGTCTGTAGAATTTCCTCTCTTTCTTGGTCTTTGAGAAAAAAAAAAAAGAAAAGAAAGGCGTTTCAAAGAAAAGATGTCTCAGACACAAGGCACTAGAAGCCAGCGGAAAGCAGATATTTTGAAAAATCACATTTGTCATAAAAACACAGGTGCATTTAGGGCTTATTCATCTGTATGAGGTTTCTTTTTTTAAAGTACAGTTTTATTTGGCATCAGCAAGACCCACTCAGCAGTCCTGCGTTGACAGCTTAGCTGCTTGAAATGGTCCTTTTTCTTGGAGGCTGAGGGTTGTAAATCATTATTAGTCACTTTGCCATGGAGAAATTGAGCCAGTGAAGGAACATTTAACAGGGTGAGGAAAAGAAGTAGGCAAACCTCTCCGCCCTGAAATCTACAATCAAGAGTGTTTTTTTTTAAGAATCTGTTGGCAGGGCTTTCAACAGTTTGAATGGTCTCTTTAAAAAAAAAAGTTTATAACCTTTAGCTCTAAGCATGATGGGGAAGGGGAGGGGAGGGTGTAAATGGATGAAGAAAGGAAGGGAATGTCAGAGCGGCAATCAGTCCCATTATCTTGCTTGGGATAATTGCCCTCAAGTAGAGGTGGAATCGTGGCGTTCTCCTTGTGTAGACTTTGAAAAATAAACGGAAATACATTTTCTAATTAAACTCATATTTATTGTAAGGAAAATAAAACATCTCATTAATCTAAATTAGTTACATTTTGGCAAAGATCCCCAGCCTGACCTCTCTGGCTGGAGAACAAAGAAAAGTTTTTTGAGAAGAAGAGAAAGGAAGGTAGACATGCGCAGTAGATCAGAGATAAGAACTTGGCAAGCTACGGTAAGTCTGAAAGTTCAGAAATAAAAGCTCTGCTGGTAAATACAAAAACTCAGTGACAGGGAAGGGAGTAAATGGAAGAAGAAGGAAAGGGAAAGGAGTAAATGGAAGAAGAAAGGAAGGGAGTAAATGAAAGAAAAAAGGGAAGGGAATAAACTGATGAAGAAGGGAAGGGAGTAAATGGAAGAAGAAGGGAAGGGAAAGGAGTAAATGGAAGAAGAAGGGAAGGGAAGAGAATAAATGGAAGAAGAAAGGAAGTGAAAGGAGTAAATGGAAGAAGAAGGGAAGGAAAGGGAATAAATGGATGAAGAAGGGAAGGGAGTAAATGGAAGAAGAAGGGAAGGGAAAGGAGTAAATGGAAGAAGAAGGGAAGGGAAGGGAATAAGTGGAAGAAGGAGAAGGGAAGGGAGTAAATGGAAGAAGAAGGGAAGGGAAGGGAGTAAATGGAAGAAGAAGGGAAGAGAGTAAATGGAAAAAGGGAAGGGAAGGGAGTAAATGGAAGAAGAAAGAAAGGGAATAAATGGAAGAAGAAGGGAAGGGAGTAAATGGAAGAAGGGAAGAGAAGATCAAAACTGGATGCAATATTCCAAGTGTGGTCTTACCAAGGCTTTGTAAAATGGTACTAACATTTCATATGATCTTGATACTATCCCTCTGTTAATGCAACCTAAGATTGCATTGGCTTTTTTGGCTGCAGCAGCACATTGTGGCTCATATTTAAGTTATTGTCCACTAGGACTACAAGGTCCCTCTTGCAGTTACTGATGTTTCAAAGTTGCTGCTATTGAGAGTTCAACCCTGAGCTACAAATATTCTATCAGTATTTCTAGAATCCTTGCTTGCTTGCTTGCTTGCTTGCTTGCTTGCTTGTGAGAAGTCTCCCTCTGTGAAAATCCATTTTACAATTCAAGAGCAGAAAACCACAAAGATCCTTCACATCCCTAAAGCTTCAGTGTTGCCACTGCTGAGAACATCCGGAATTCTGTTGAAGAAATCCAACATATTTTTTTTTAAACTGTCTGGTTATGATTCTGAACATTTATGAGGAAAAAAACCAACCATGCTAGAATCTTCAATGGGTTAGATCAGGGGTCGTCATGCCCTGATCTGTTTTCAATGTTGGGCCGCTGCACATTTGGAATCGGTCTACTCATTTGTTTTTGGAAGCCCCGGTCTACCCATTTGTTTTGGGAGGCACCAGTCTACTCATTTGTTTTTGAAGGCACCGGTCTACCCATTTGTTTTTGGAGGCACCAGTCTACTCATTTGTTTTCGGAGGCACCAGTCTACTCATTTGTTTTTGAAGGCACCGGTCTACCCATTTGTTTTTGGAGGCACCAGTCTACTCATTTGTTTTCGGAGGCACCAGTCTACTCATTTGTTTTTGAAGGCACCAGTCTACTCATTTGTTTTCGGAGGCACCGGTCTACCCATTTGTTTCAGGATGTACCGATCTACCCATTTGTTTTTGGAGGCACCGGTCTACTCATTCATTTTTGGAGGCACCGGTCTACCCATTTGTTTTTGGAGGTACCGATCTACTCATTTGTTTTCGGAGGCACCGGTCTACCCATTTGTTTTTGGAGGCACCGGTCTACCACCACACTGCCTTTTAACACTCAGCTGTAGGGCGGCCCTTGAAATCCCCATGGCAAGAGTTTAAACAGTTTTTTTCCTTCTAGCTGATCAGCTGGGACTCGGGAGGCAGCAATAGATTGGAGGTGGGGCCAAATAAAAGGTAAGAATAATGTGGGGGGGGCAGTTCCCGAACAAAGAGAATTGGTTCAGTGATGTCATATCATCATCGTTACCGGCTCGGCTGAACCAGGAGGAACCCACCACTGATGTGAGTGTGCAACTACCCCATCTCCCTACACCCACTGCTGTTTTCACCCATCTGCGGAGCTAGAAATATTGGGGACCTCTGGGTTAGAGGATTAATGATGAGTTCAAACCCCATGGTGGTGCAGTGGATAGAATACAGCAGGAATGTCAAACTCAAGGCCCGGGGGCTGGATCCAGCCCATGGGATGCTTAGATATGGCCTGTGGGCCCGCCGTGGGAACAGTAAAGGACTGGCTCACAGTGCCTCTGCCAGTGAAAATGGAACTCAGAAGGGCCACATGTGGCCCTTCTGAGTTCCATTTTCACTGGCAGAGGGTTACAGGAAGCCGTCGCAGATGAAAATGGAGCTCGGGAGCCCATTTTCTCTGGCAGAGTGCTGGGACCATCACAGCCACCCCCGACACGAATGACGTTGAGCTGGCCATGCCCACCCTGACCACGCCCACTCCAGCTAATGGTGGGATGCTGCCGGCTTTAACAACCGGCTTAGTGAGCACGCACTTTGCACACACACATGTCTAAGGCGCTTGCTCGCAGCACTGAAAATGGAGCATTTAGAAGCTCAGCTGCTTACCTTCCAAGTCAGCCATGGTAAGTAGAACAGCAAAGGGGGAAAATCAGCTGTGCCGCGTGATTGAAATGAGCTACAAAGCAGGAAATAAAGGACAGGATAGAGCCAAGGCAGGTGGGCAGGGCCAACTGATTGTCGGTGCTACTGGTTGGCCCGAATCAGTCTGAACTAGCTGAATACCACCTCTGATTCCATCCCCCAGAGGTCAAACACAACTGTGATGTGGTTGGTCTTCAATGAAATTGAGTTTGACACCCCTGCAGGCTAATTCTGCAGACTGCCAGGGGTTTGATGCTGACCGGCTCAAGGTTGAGTCAGCCTTCCATCCTTCCAAGGTTGGTAAAATGAGGACCTAGATTTTTGGGGCAATATATGCTGACTCTGTAAACTGCTGAGAGAGAGCTGTAAAGCACTGTGGAGCGGTATATAAGTCTAAGTGCTCTTGCTATAAAAAAACATTCCCACTTCCAGTAGTTCTATCCTGATCGGCTCATGGTTGACTCAGCCTTCCATCCTTCCGAAGTAAGTGAAATGAGGACCCAGATTGTTGGGGCAGTGGTGGGTTCCTTCCGGTTTGGCCCGGTTCTCCCGAGCTGGTACCGGTGACAATATGATGTCACCAAACCGGTTCTGCCCCCCCTGCCCCCGCCCCCTGCCCCCCATCCTCTGTCCCCGCCGTCCACCCCCCGCCCCCTGCCCTCATCCCCACCCACCCCCCACATTATTCTTACCTTTTATTTGGCCCCACTCCCAATCTATGGCTGCCTCCTGAGTCCCAGCTGATGGCTAGAGGGAAAAAAACTGTTTAAACTCTTGCCCCAGGACTTCAAAGGGCCGCTTTATAGCTGATCAGTGTTAAAGGAAACAAATGAGTAGACCGGTGCCTGCAAAAATACATGAGTAGATCAATGCCTGCAAAAATAAATGGGTAGACCAGTGCCTGCAATAAATAAATGGGTAGATTGGTACAACTCTGCAAACAGTTAAAAGCCTGATAGACCAGTACTTCTGCTAAATCCTAAATAATTGTCACATGACCACCAAGCCACACCCACAAAATAAGCCACGCCCACAGAACCAGTAGTAAAAAAATTTAGAACCCACCCCTGTTTTGGGAGCAAGAGGCTGACTCTGTAAACCGCTTAGAGAGAGCTATAAAAACATTGTAAAGCGGTATATAAGTCTAAGTACTATTGGTTTTCCTTCCTTCCTTCCTTCCTTCCTTCCTTCCTTCCTTCCTTCCTTCCTTCCTTCCTTCCTTCCTTCCTTCCTTCCTTCCTTCCATGGTTAGAATGCAGTATTGCAGGTTGACCCTGCCCACAGTCAGGAGTTCGATGCTGACTAGTTGAAGATTGACTCAACCTTCCATCCTTCCGGGGTCGGTGAAATGGGGACCCAGATTGTTGGGGGCAATAGGCTGACTCTGCAAACCGTTTAGCTGTAAAGCACTCTGAAGCGGTATATAAGTCTCGGTGCTCTTGCTTTGCTTGATATCATTCACATTGGGGGATATACTTTTTCTCCCCAGCATCCCGAATTTTAACCATTTAACATAAAAGTGCTTGAGGAGAAAAAAAAAATTCTCCGGCTTCCAATTTAATCTAGGCAATTTCAGTTTGGCTGAGCCTCTTATCTGTCTTGAGATAATGATGGAAAAGTCATCCTTTCCCTCCCATAACAAGGTCCAGTTTCATCTTCGGCGTGAACATCAATTAAGACAGAAAGAAATTACATTTAAAAGAGGAGAAAGGGGGGGGATGAAACATCCCCTCTGCCTTTTTATATCGCTTCATTGAGAGGTAAGTAGCACCTTGAAGTGATTCCTGCCTCGAAATTTTCAAAGCTTCATCTACGGCTTTCTATTAATCAGCATCCAGTCGAGCATAATTTGCAAAATTCATGCAGCCTCTATTAAGCATTTTCCTTCTAAGCAAGCAAATGAAAGAGATTTGCTAATTCCAAGCGACATTTCATGAATTGGTAATTGGCGCGAGAACCTCAACAGTCCAGGGACGTATTAAATCCGTACAAAATGCAAAACAGCCCTCTGAACTTTACTAATTTTTTATATTTTTTTTGGTGCGTGCATATTTTATATCCCCCTTGGATTTTTTATGAATATTGATACAATGGAGCACAAATGAGATGGTTTGGAAACAGTTAGATGGTCCACTAGATGTTAGAGGATGTTGTAACGTACAGTATTGTCTTTCAGCATTTCAGGTCCATCTGTGGTCCTTGGAAAGGTATAGAGCCTGGATAGCTCTGCAGCTCTGCAGACAAAGCACCCTAATTAAACATCCAGCTGCCTGTAATTCTGCGAGTTCAATCCTAGCCAGGCTCAAGGTTGACTCAGCCTTCCATCCTTTCTAAGGTGGGTAAATTGAGGACCCAGTTTGTGGGGGCAATAAGCTGACTGTATAAAAAATATACAAAAGTATGAAGGCTATTGCTTAACGCATTGTAAGCCGCCCTGAGTCTCCGGAGAAGGGCAGCATATAAATCAAATTTTAAAAAAGAAAAAGGTTATAAAAGCTTTTCACGAGCACTTTGTGTATGCAACAGCACCCTGCATTCATTTCATTGGGTGTGGAGATTGTGTTTGGACAGATGGAGAGAGCAAGATCTTGACCCTCGAGGTGAGAAATTGCCATCCCCAATAATGGAGGTTAGATTCTCTGGAAAGATTGCTATGCATACTCAGTGACTGGACCAGGCATGAAACTCCTGGTTCAACTTTGCAAATGATACTTTAGACTAGAAGCAACAACCGTTAATTGAGTCTTTCGTTTCCCAAGAAATATTAACTTGTAGAATGGATGGGTGGGTGGATGGATGATGGGTGAGTGGGTGGATGAATACATGATGGATGGATGGATGGATGGATGGATGGATATGTGGATGGATGGATGGGAGGGTGGGTGGTTGGATACATGGAGGGAGGGAGGGACGTATACAGATGGATGGATGGATGGATGGATGGTGTTGTGACTCCAACCCCCGAGCCTGTCCTAACAAAGGGAGAGGACTCAGAAGGTGAAGGAGAGGATTTGGCAAGGCCTCCCACTCCAGGACCCTCCTCTCTGGCAATGCCTCAGGTTTCCTCCGAAGGCCAAGAGATATGCCAGGAGCAAGGCACTTTGGAGCAGCCGCAGAAAGAGAGCGAGGTGGATGAGTTTTGGCTGGATCCCAGACAGCGTCGGAAGGATAAGCGCGCGCAGCAGAGAAAGAGGCGTGGGCTGGCCAGAGATTGAGCTGAGTCACTGGACCACAAGGGATAAAAGGGGGTGTGTCGGCTATTCAGGCCTTGTGACGGACAAATTGAAAAGTTCGGAAGTCATATCATGTTTCTAGAATCCTGTTAGAAGCACTTTTTGGATTTCTTTGGACTGGACTTCGACAATTCTTTGCACTGTGGAATTAATTTGGTATATCGGATTGATGAGAAAAAAAACCTCCCTTAGTGGGTAAAATCTCTTGGCAGGCAGTTCATGGTTCACTGCCAAGACTGTTATCTTAAAAGAATTCCTGACTGTTTGATTCATTAACTCGTGGCTGGCTGTTTGTGTGTGCGTGCATGCGACTGGGATAGAACAGATGGATGGATATGTGGAGGGAGGGAGGGATACAAATGGATGGATGGATGGATGGATGGATGGATGGATACATGGATGGAGGGAAGGAGGGATGCATACAAATGGATGGATGGATGGACAT
>JAWJVD010000067.1:45000-77500 GCA_038048745.1 Coluber constrictor foxii | reverse complement strand
ACATTGGTTTTTACAGCCTGAATTTCAGTCCTGACTGTTTTTTTACTAATGAAGTTGCCAATAAAAGACACACAATGATCATCGGCCTCTGTTTTTTATGAACCTGGCAAATGAAAAAAAGTTGCATTCTCTTGGTAGATAGACAACCAGAAAGGCCTGATTCAGCAATTTAAGTCATCCTTAGACCTAAATCAGAACTGGCCACAAGAGAAGAGCAACAAAAATAAATAGGGAGCTGGAGGCTAAAACATACGAAGAACGATTACAGGAATTGCGTATGTCTAGTCTAATGAAAAGAAGGATTAGAGGAGACTTGATAGCAGTCTTCCTATATTCAAAGGGTTCCTACAAAGACGAGAAGATCAAATTATCTTCTAAAGCACCAACAGCCAAGACAAGAAGCAACAGATGGAAACGAACCAAGGAGAGGAACAATCTAGTACTAAGGAGAAACAGTGAGAACAATCAATCTCAGTGGGACAACTTGCCTTCGAGGTCCCTTCCAAATTTATTATTATTATTATTGATGTTGTTGTTGTTGTTGTTGTTATTTAATCTGTAGTGAGATTCACAGCCTTTGAGGCTGGTTAATAGCTCAGCAGCTCGAGTCCTAACCAAGGACCTAGGAACTGTTCAGGTATCGTCGGAGGATGTAAGCTGTTCCGAGTAAGGTGGTTTTTTGTAGAGTCAAAATGTTCCAGTCTGGTAAATTTAGAATTTCTAAATAGCGGGGTAGCCCTTTGGGTATTGCTCCAAGGGCTCCAATTACAATCGGGGACAACACATGATTTCTTTTTCCAGTTGCTCAACTTCAATTTGCAAGTCCCGGTACTTTGTGATTTTTTCTTGCTGCTTATCTTCAATCCGTGCATCACCAGGTATTGCAATGTCAATGAACCATACTTTTTTTCTTTTCAACTATTATTATGTCAGGTGCGTTGTGGATCAAGTGCCTGTCAGTCTGAATCCTAAAGTCCCACAAGATCTTGAGTTTCTCATTCTCTAAAACTTTCTCAACCTGATGTTCCCAGTGGTTTTTGCTGTACTCAAATCCAACTTCTGGCACAGTTTCCAGTGAATGATCTTAGCAACGCGGTCATGGCGTTGTAGGTAGTCGGTTTGTGAAATTTTGCTGCATCCACTGATCAGGTGGTCATTATTATTATTATTATTATTATTATTATTATTATTATTATTAATTTGATTTTTATACCGCTCTTCTCCAACAGGACTCAGGGCGGTGAACAGCCAGAATAAAACATAGTACAAAATTTAAAACAGTTAAAAGATATTAAATAATTTCAGCTCCCAATTTAAAATAACCCAATTAAAATCAATATCAATTTAAAACCAAAAGGATAGGGTCAGGCCAACCCGGCTAGATGAAATAGGTGAGTTTTAAGGGCCCGACGAAAAGTCCGGAGGTCTGGTATCATACGTATCTCTGGGGGTAGGTCGTTCCAGAGGGCAGGTAGGTCGTTGCTTCTATGTTCTATTTTATCTGTCAACACCAGATGGAGTTTGATTCAGTGGTGTATGTGGATATGGTCAAAAGTATCAAGATGGAACTAACAGAAGGGACTAACAGATTAACAAAGTTGGAAGGGACCTTGTACAACCTCCCACTCAAACTGGAGACCCTATATCATTTCTGACAAATGGCAGTCCAATTTTTTCTTGAAAGTCTCAAGTGATGAAGCTCCCACCACTTCCGAAGGCAACTTCAGACATCTGCAGCCAGCAACGGCTTCCCATTGCCTGGTGCGTTCTCACAGGGAGGGCCTTCTCCGGGTGCCGTCGGCTAGACAATGTCAGCTGGTGGCCCCTAGGGGTAGAGCTTTCCCTGTGGGTGCGCCCACTCTTTGGAATCAACTCCCCCTGGGGCTTCAGTTGGCTCCTGACCTTCGCACATTAAATTAAATTAAAAACATGGCTGTTCACATCGCCCAGCCTGCACCGAGAGGTTTTTTGATTATTTTAATGGGTTTTAATATATGTTTAAATTATATATTTATACATTTATGTATTTTATGTATGTATATTTATGTATGTTACGTTTTATTGGGTTTGTTTTTATTTGTTGTGAGCCACCCTGAGTCCTACGGAGATAGGGTGGCATAAATAATAAATAAATAAACTTCTGTTCCATGGGCTGATTGTTCTCACTGTTAGGAAGTTCCTCCTCATTTCTAGGTTGAATCTCTCCTTGTTCAGCTTCCATCCATTATTCCTTGTCTGACCTTCAGGTGTTTTGGAAAATAGCTTGACTTCCTCTTCTTTGTGGCAGCCCCTCGAATATTGGAAGACTGCTATCATGTCTCCCCTGGTCCTTCTCTTCATTAGACTAGCCATGCCCAGTTCCTGCAACCGTTCATCATATGTTTTAGCCTCCAGTCCCCTCATCATCCTGGTTGCTCTTCTCTGCACTCTTCCTAGAGTCTCAACATCTTTTTTATAGTGTGGTGACCAAAACTGGATGCTCTACGTGTGGTCTTACTAGGGCTTTATGGAGTGGTATTAGTACCTCCCTTGATCTTGATTGTATCCCTCTGTTAATGCAATTTAGGATTGCGTTTGCTTTTTTGGCTGCCGCTGCACACTGCTGGCTCACATTTACCTGGTTGTCCACTAAGACTCCAAGATCCCTCGCAGAGTCACTGCTATTGAGCCTGGTTTCCCCCAGTCTATATGTGTACTTTGGGTTTTTCTTACCTAAGTGTATGGTTTTACTTTTCTCTACATTGAATTTCATTTTTTTAGAGAGGGCCCAGGGTTCAAGAATATTTGTAGCTCAGAAGTGAAAAGGAAGGAAGAAAGGAAGGAAGGAAGGAAGGAAGGAAGGAAGGAAGGAAGGAAGGAAGGAAGGAAGGAAGGAAGGAAGGAAGGAAGGAAGGAAGGAAGGGTATTAGGTGAGAGAATGAGAGAGGGATGGAAGGAAGGAAGGAAGGAAGGAAGGAAGGAAGGAAGGAAGGAAGGAAGGAAGGAAGGAAGGAAGGAAGGAAGGAAGGGTATTAGATGAGAGAATGAGAGAGGGATGGAAGGAAGGAAGGAAGGGAGGGAGGGAGGGAGGAAGGAAGGAAGGAAGGAAGGAAGGAAGGAAGGAAGGAAGGAAGGAAGGAAGGAAGGGTATTAGGTGAGAGAATGAGAAAGGGATGGAAGGAAGGAAGGGAGGGAGGGAGGGAGGGAGGGAGGGAGGGAGAAAGGAAGGAAGGAAGGAAGGAAGGAAGGAAGGAAGGAAGGAAGGAAGGAAGGAAGGAAGGAAGGAAGGAAGGAAGGAAGGAAGGAAGGAAGGAAGGAAGGGTTACCTGCCTAAACAGGGGGTTGGATTAGAAGACCTCCAAGGTCCCTTCCTGCCTAGTTGCCTTTGTCTGGTCCTCAGGGTCACCTGAATAGTGCAAATAGGTGTGGAGCCTTGTTGGAACTGCTGAAAGAACCATGTTATGTCAAAGAAGAAAATAAAAAGTCCAGTTGCCTCTTGGAAAAAAGCACCTTTGGGACAACCATGACCTGGATGACAGAGAATCTCCATAGACATTCAGGCTGTTAAAGAACACAGCGGCACAAGCCAGAGCATCGAACAACTCATTATTTAAACAACAAATTATTTACTGCTTATAAAATATATTTATATGTATATGAAATCTTAATCTGTTCACCGCCCTGAGTCCTTTGGGAGAAGGGCGGTATAGAAATTCAATAAATAAATACATAAATACATAAATAAATAAACTCAAAGAACTGATGCAAGATAAGAAGATGTGGAGAGATCTGGCCTGTGGGATCGCCAAGAGTCGGACATGACTGAATGAATAACATCATTGTCGTCTTCTTCTTCTTCTTCTTCTTCTTCTTCTTCTTCTTCTTCTTCTTCTTCTTCTTCTTCTTCTTCTTCTTCTTCTTCTTCTTCTTCTTCTTCTTCTTCTTCTTCTTCTTCTTCTTCAGCAGCAACAGCAGCACACCTATAAATCACTGTCATTTTTCTTGTTGTTGTTAGTTGTGAAGTCATGTTCAACCTATTGAGACCCCATGGACAACGTTCCTCCAGGCCTTCCTGTCCTCTACCATCTTCTGGAGTCCATTTAAGCTCACGCCTACTACTGAATATTTATTAGTTCAGTGTCGTAGCTGCCTATCTTATCATGGATAACTCTGGGCAACTTACAATATTAAAAAGATAAAGCTATTTTTTAAAAAAACTACAGATGATATAAATAAAATACTATCAAGATCCCCATACTCAGCCCCAACTAAAAAATGGGGAAGAAGGGACTAGATGAAGAAGGAGGGGAGGGGGGAATCTGTTATTAATTCTGTCCTCTACCATCCTCTGGAGTCCATTTAAGCTCACACCTACTACTTCAGTGACTCCATCTAGCCACCTCATTCTCTGTTGTCCCCTTCTTCCTTTGCCCTCAATCTTTCCCAGCATTCGGCTCTTCTCCAGGGAGTCCTTCCTTCTCATTAGATGGCCAAAGTACTTGAGTTTCCTCTTCAGGATCTGGCCTTCTAAAGAGCAGACAAGGTTGATCTCCTCTAGGACTGACCAGTTGGATCACCTTGCAGTCCAAGGGACTCGCAGGAATCTTCTCCAGCACCAGAGTTCAAAGGCCTCCATTCTTTGGCGCTCAGCCTTCCTTATGGTCCAACTTTCACAGCCATCCATTGCAACTGGGAAAACCATCGCCTTGACTATATGCGCTTTTGTTGGCAGGGTGATGTCATTTATCTTAGCCCTGTGAATTTTCCCTCCGCAAGTTCCATTTCTGCTACTCCGATCGGCAGACACTGTATAAATTAAGCAACTCACATTTACATTTATGTTTTTATGAGTCTATACTTGGCAGGGAAAGACATTGTGTGATTTCCAAGGTGCTGCCCCATCAAATACTGGGAACCTTACCAGCACTGTTAAGCCCACCAGGCCTACAACTCCTCCCCAGGCATGTATTTTTCTGCATTTTTATGCAAATCAGTCCCTAAGGACTTCCTTTGACTTCCTTATTCCCTTATTTTTAAAAAATTCTACTCATATGCTCCTGGTAAAGTCAGCCCGAGGCCGTTTATAATGTTACACCACAATGAAACTTTAAAATGAATACATTTCCCAACAATATAGGAACAAAACCAAATATATTACTTTTTTTTTCTCAAAAAAATGCCATTGGTCCTGACCTAAGTGAGCTTCAGGGAGGAAAGAGATTTACCAATTACAGCTAAAAGTATCCAAAGGAAGGAAAGGCTTAGCATTTATTTAGAGTTCATACCAAGGCAGTTGAGCTAATATAGTTTGCTGCAGTCATACAACATAGAATAATAGAGTTGGTACGGATCTTGGAATCCAGCCCCCTGATTGAGCCATACCTGTGATGGCAATCCTATGGCATGCATGCCACAGGTGGCACATGGAGACATATCGGTGGGCACGTGAGCATTGCCCTAGTTCAGCTCCAAAACCAGTTGGGAAATGGACCGTTTCCAGACTCCAGAGGGCCTCCGAGAGGGTGGGGGGGTGGGAAGGCCGTTTTTGCTCTCACCAGGCTCCAAGAAAGCCTCTGGAGCCTGGGGAGGGCGAAAAACAGGCCTACCAGGCCCACTGTGCCATCATGTGCCAAATGTGGGGGGAGCACAGGGGGGGTGTTGCACATGCATGTGCAGAGGTTGGGGCACATTGAATTATGGGTGTGGGCACGCACATGAGCAATCCCCCACCCACACTCCCCCTTCTTTTGGCACACAATGGTAAAAAGGTTCGCCATTACTGACCTATACCATTTCAGATAAGTGACTGTCCAGTCTCTTTGTGAAAACCTCCAGTGATGGGAGCACCTACAACTTCTGGAGGCAAGCTATTCAACTAGAATCGAGATGGAAGGAGCCTTGGAGGTCTTCTAGTCCAACCCTCTGCTCAATCAGGAAGTCCTATACCATTTCAGATAGGTGGCTAATATCAGGCTCCAAGTAATGCACCCATCACAAATGGACCTCTGAAGCATTCTGTTTTCTCAAAAAACAAATTTATTCAGATACACCATCTTGGCACTAACTGGTGGAAAGCCAGTACTGAAGTTCCTGTGCTTTCCACCCCAATGTTTCTGTTTCCTCAAAAAACAAATTTATTCAGATACACCATCTTGGCACTAACTGGTGGAAAGCCAGTACTGAAGTTCCTGCGCTTTCCACCCCAATGTTTCTGTTTTCTCAAAAAACAAATTTATTCAGATACACCATCTTGGCACTAACTGGTGGAAAGCCAGTACTGAAGTTCCTGCGCTTTCCACCCCAATGTTTCTGTTTCCTCAAAAAACAAATTTATTCAGATACACCATCTTGGCACTAACTGGTGGAAAGCCAGTACTGAAGTTCCTGCGCTTTCCACCCCAATGTTTCTGTTTTCTCAAAAAACAAATTTATTCAGATACACCATCTTGGCAGTAACTGGTGGAAAGCCAGTACTGAAGTTCCCGCGCTTTCCACCCCAATGTAAGTATTAGTTTCTCACATTTTCAAAACAACTTGTCATATTGTCCAACCAAGTTGAGAGCTGGTTCCTTGTCCAGTCTCTTCTTCAAAGCCTCCAGTGATTGAGCACCCATAACTTCTGAAGGCAAGCCATTCCATTGGTTAGTTGTTCTCACTGTTAGGAAATTTCTCCTGAATTCCAGGTGGCTTCTCTCCTTGATTAGTTTCCATCCATTGTTTCTTGTTAATAAGTTGACACTCTCTTCTTTGTGGCAGCCGTCCAAATACTGGAATACTGCTATCAGTCCATGATGCCACAAAAAACAGACCAGGATACATTTGTCATGTCCTTGGGTAATTGCATTGATTAGATTAGTGTCAAGCACAGAGAATCAGGAGTCCAGGCAGTTCAAATGAATGTAGGTTTATGATATGCTAATGGTTTCTACAAAAAAACACAACAAAGATGAGCAGGGGGCTGGAGGATAAAACATATTTATGTCTAGTTTAATGAAAAGAAGGACTAGGGGTGATATGGTAGCAGTCTTCCAACATCTAAGGTTTTGTCATAAAGAAGAGGGAGTCAACTTATTCTCCAAAGCACCAGATCCACTTCAGCTCTGTGATTCTAGTTTAAAGAGGTCCTGATCCTCCACTTGTCTACTGAAAGACTAGGATATGTCTAAATATTCTCGCTTGTGTTTCCTGAACATTGCATCCAATGAGTCTTCTGGATTCAGTTGCTCTAATGTAAAACAGCTGGCTCTCTTAACTCTCCAAGAAATACCAAGCAGCTCTCTCTTGTACCAAAGTTCAAAGGAGTTAATCTTCTTCATCTCAACCTTGTGCAGAGTCCATCCTCCACATCTGTACATCATAACTGGGAAGACAAACAAGTGAACCCTTCTAGATGCTATTTTCCCCATTATTATTCTTTGAATCTTTTTTGCACACCCACAAGTGGCTCAGTGCCTAAGACACTGAGCTTGTCAATCAGAAAGGTCGGCAGTTCGCCGGTTCGAATCCCTAGTACAGAATCCTGTGTGAGCAGGAGGTTGGACTAGATGACCTCCAAGGTACCTTCCAACTCTGTTACTGTTACTAAATTCTAATTGTATCCTATATTTATCATCTGAATGAAAGAGGATTTTATTTTATTTATTTATTTATTTTGCTCAGGATTGAACTGTGGGGCCCTGGGTAGTCTCTGAACTTGGCTGTTTTCTTACAGATGTTTCATTACCCAACTAGGTAACATCATCAGTGCTAGAAGGAATGGAGTTTTCTCTTTGTTTAAATAGAGGTAGCTTGAACTATCTTGGTGGTTCCTTGATTAGGCTGTTGTTTACTGTTAGCTTGTGACAACAATACGGTACAATTCAGTACAGTCAATAGGACATCACCATGACACCCCAAGGATATAAGGTAAAGGTAAAGGTTCCCCTTGCAAATATGTGCTAGTCATTCCCGACTCTAGGGGGTGGTGCTCATCTCCGTTTCAAAGCCAAAGAGCCAGCGCTGTCCGAAGACATCTCCGTGGTCATGTGGCCAGCATGATTCAACATCAAAGGCGCATGGAACGCTGTTCCCTTCCCACCAAATGTGGTCCCTATTTTTCTACTTGTATTTTTTATGTGCTTTCGAACTGCTAGGTTGGCAGAAGCTGGGACAAGTCATGAGAGCTCACCCCGTTACGTGGCACTTGGGATTCGAACTGCTGAACTGCCGACTTTTCGATCGACAAGCTCAGCGTCGTAGCCACTGAGCCACTGTGTCCCAAGGGTATAGACTGATATAAATTCCAAAATACAATAGCCATCAAGATGCAGTCGTGCCAAGAAAAGTACATACTTATCTTCATGAATAAGTAGCAGCTGAGTTAAATTTGTAGGAAACAATGCTTTTTATTTGAAAATCAGAGTGCAAACATTTGCATACATTTTTGTGTATAGAACTTGTCTTAATGTTTGCAGTTTCTTCTCAGCTGTCTATGGTGTATCCTTTTCTACACACAGCCAGTTCCTAATTTGTGCAATTTTGCATATCATGTTCCCTTGTATGAGTGTTTTAATGTGCCGTACTTCTACTAACCTCCATGGATTGTAAAACTCAAAGAAATGCATCAGCCAACAAAGACTATAATTGCATTCCGATGGGTACATTCAATTTAGAGTTTAACATTAAATTGGTTCTCTATAAAAATGCAGGCTCAAGAATTGTACCCATCTCAAGATGGAGAGAAATAGGACTCCTCTCCCCATATGACGTCTTACAAACATAGCATATAGAGGTATAAGGATGGAAGGGATTTTGGAGATCTTGTAGTCCAACATCTGTTCAAGCAGGAGATCCTATATCAATTCAAGATGTTGGTTACTACCCCAAAACCCTTCATGATTTGGGACCAGATTATTCAAAGGACCATCTTCTCCTGGTCACATCTACCCAACCTACCAGAGAAGGGAGGCAAGGAATATTATGAGTCCCCTCTCCTAAAGAGGTCCATTTAGTGGGACCAAGAAGAAAGGCCTTCAACCATGATGGATCCCTCCTTGTGGACCATCATCCACATGGAGAGAAAATTGGCTCCCACTTCAACAATCATTCACAAGGCCCTGAAGACATGGTTTTGCCAACGGGCCTGGGGAATCATGAGTGGGATGGAGCCTATCAAGTGGCTTATTTGATTGATGAGTCATAGTACGCAGTGGTTAGAGTGTAGTACTGCAAGTTACTTCTGCTGATCACCAGCTGCCAGCAGTTTGACAGATCGAATCTCACCAGGCTCAAGGTTGACTCAGCCTTCCATCCTTCCGAGATCGGTAAAATGAGGACCCAGATTGTTAAGAAAAATATGCTGACTCTGTAAACTTAGAGAGGGCTGTAAAAGCACTATGAAGCGGTATATAAGTCTAAGTGCTATTGTTATTGCTATTAACTGTTGTCACCAGGGATGGGGTGGTGGTAGTTATTGCTTTTTATTGTTTTATATTGTTTTTATTTTTGTAAATTACCCACAGTAAATGCCCAGAGATTGAGTTAGGCAGTCATATAAATTTTCTGAAATAAATAAATGCTTTTCCAGACAAATAGCTGTCCAGTCTCTTCTTAAAAACCTCCAGTGAAGGAACATCTGGAACTTTTGAAGGCAACCTGTTTCTCTGGTTGATTATTCTCACTGTCAGGAAATTTCTCGTTAGTTCTAGGTTGGATCTCTCTTTGATTAGTTTCCATCCATTGCTTCTTGTCCTGCCTTCAGGGGCTTTGGAGGATAATTTGACCCTCTCTTCTCTGTGGCAGCCCCTCAACTATCGGAAGACTGCTATCATTTCATCCCCCATTCCTTCTCTTGGTTATATTAGACATACACAGGGCACAAAATTGCTACATCTAGTACTCTTTAATGGATCTGGAGTACTCATTTAAGTTTTCTTCAACAATTGAACTACAAATGCTGGGAAGTGATGGATTGTCTCAGTGGCCAATGTCAACTCCATTTTAAGGGCTTTTACACTATTTCTTAAAAAAAACCACAAATAATGTTAAGTACATACACTTAACCTGTAGTTTCATTGAGATTTAAAGTATTGAGTTAGTGGACTTACATACAGGGAATAAAAGAAAGATCAAACGAACATTTTCAACTTCACGTCATTTTGCAGTTAGATGAGCATACACGTTTTTAAGATTACTAAGAACAAGCAAAAATTATATTCCTCGTGTCACAAATGTGTGTATTTGCATCCCGAAAAAAACCACTCAGGAGGTACCTGAATGCAATGGGGGAGGTGATTTCAATTTACTCCTTTTCTAATCATATATCTTAGTAAAAGAGATCTGGATTAATAGAATTGGATTAAATATACATGGCATCATGGCATCCGGCCCTCTCAATTCCTGGCAAATAGATAAGGAAGAAATGGAGGCAGGAACAGATTTTATTTTCCTGGGCTCCAGGATCCCTGCAGATGGGGACTGCAGCCAAGAAATTAAAAGACCCTTGCTCCTGGGGAGGAAAACTATGGCAAATCTAGACAGTATATTAAAAAGTAGAGACATCACCCTGCCAACAAAAGTGCATATAGTCAAAGCTATGGTTTTCCCAGTAGCAATGTCTGGCTGTGAAAGTTGGACCATAAGGAAGGCTGAGTGCCAAAGAATGGAGGCCTTTGAACTCTGGTGCTGGAGAAGACTCCTGCGAGTCCCTTGGACCTCAAGGCGATCAAACTGGCCAGTCCTAGAGGAGATCAGCCCCGACTGCTCTTTAGAAGACCAGATCCTGAAGAGGAAACTCAAATACTTTGGCCACCTAATGAGAAGGAAGGACTCCCTGGAGAAGAGCCTACTGCTGAGAAAGACTGAGGGCAAAAGATTGACTCAGCCTTCCATCATTCTGGGGTAGGTAAAATGAGGACCCGGATTGTGGGGGCAATAAGCTGACTTTGTATAAAAAAGAACACTGCTTAAGGGGGCCCGAACACCCTACTAAGCAGATATATACAAAAGTGTGAAGGCCATTGCTTAACGCATTGTAAGCCGCCCTGAGTCTCCGGAGAAGGGCGGCATATAAATCGAACCAATGAATGAATGAATGAATGAATGAATGAATGAATGAATGAATGAATGAATGAATGAATGAAGAAGGGGATGGCAGAGAATGAGGTGGCTGGATGGAGTCACTGAAGCAGTAGGTGTGAGCTTATATGGACTCCGGAGGATGGTAGAGGACAGAAGGGAATGTTGTCCATGGAGTCGCGATGGGTCGGACACAACTTTGCAACTAAAAACAAATACTGAAATGTGAACTGAAAAAAAAAATCCAAATTGAAACATGGACGATAGATTCAGCATTTCCAGTCAAATTCCCTCAAAGGGAAAGAATGGGAAGGAATCTAGATTTGGTCTAGTAGTGAAGGTACCAGGCTAGAAACTAGGAGACAGTGAGTTCTAGTCCTGCTTTAGGAATGAAAGTCAGCTGAATGACTTTGACCCAATCACCAATCCCTTCTACATTTTTCCATTCCGTCCTTCATCTTTTCCTTTCTTTCCCTTCCCTTCCCTCCTTCATTTTTCCCTTCCCTTCCCTTTCAATCAAACAAGTTACCTGGCGATCATAATCTTAAGAGAACTTGACAAGTAAATGTGCCCCACTAAAGTTATGTATATAATAATCTCCAACTGGCGGTTGACTATTTTGTGATACAATTTGAAATGTAGGATGTTTCCAAAATGACTTATAGGCAGGGAAGACGCAACCGCAGAGCATCTGGCAACAACGAATGTCAAAATAATCGACAGGATGAGCTGTCATGAGCTACAATCCTGTGTTAAATGCACAAAGTCTTGTCTTGAGCTGGAGGTACTTTATTTACTTCGAAAGGAAACTGTCTTGCCCCCAAATAATGCACTTTAACATGCACAGTTTTAGACTGAGAATGAGAGCAAGTCCATTTCAAAATGTCTATTAGAACAGGGTAGAGTCTGAATCAAGTTAATCAGTCTCCAGATGCCTTTGCGGACACTTCTTGGTAGTAATATTTATTTTATATGCCTTGTTTGTTTGTTTGTAAAGAACTCAATGTGACAAACAAACCTACTATTTCTTCCTCCACTTATTTTTCACACAACAACAATTCTGTGAGGTAGGTTGGGCTAGGAGAGAGTGACTGACCCAAAGTCATCTAGCCAGCTTTCATGCCTAAAATAGAACTAGAATTCACCATCTCCTGGTGATTGGCCCAAAGACACCTAGTCAGCTTTCATGCCTAAATTGGGGCTAGAACTCCAAGTCTCCAGGTGATTGGTCCAAAGTCACCCAGATGGCTTTCAGAGCTAAGGAGGGACTAGAACTCCCAATCTCCTGGTGATTGGCCCAAAGTCACCAAGCCAGCTTTCATGCCTAAATTGGGACTAGAACTCCCAATCTCCTGGTTATTGGCCCAAAGTCACCTAGTCGGCTTTCTTTATAGTTATAGTTTACTTTATAGCCATTGCACATTCATTGCACAATGAAATTAAATGCCGTTTTCAGTGTACATTATAACTATAAAAATAAAAACACAAACATGCTTAATGTTTTCATGCTTAAGAAGACACTAGAACTCACGGTCTCCTGGTTTCTAGCCTGGTGCCTTAACCAGTTGTGTCCTTCCATGGTGTTATTTTATCTTCCCAGTTTAGATCACTGAGTGGTCTCTTATCCAAATACTAACCAAGAATGATCACATTTATCTTAGAGGTAAGTCTAGTTTTACATATTTATTTGCACACCGAGGGAGACGTGAACATACACAAACACATTCATTAACATGTATCAGGCTTAGTTTTGATCGTAACAAACATCTTGACTGTTTTGATCCCACTCTGCAGACTTCTCTCTCAAAGCAATAGGTAAGATGGACGCTTTCAATTCCGTCAAGTCTCTTCTCATGGAATTGTGCAGCAGGCATCCAAATGAAGTCAGAAACACTGACACAGACTTGTAGTTTTATATAAATAAATATATTTAACTTCTATATTTACAGCAAACAAGATAGAAACATTACTAACATCATGAGGTAAATTATGGAGCATACAGAGCACACAGAAAAGAAAAAGGCGGGAAAAATGGGAAACGGGAAAAACCACAGCATCCAATCATGGTGCAGATTGCCTCACGCAGGAGCCAGCACTCTTCAATCAATCAGCTACAACTGTGTATTTTGGCCCATTGTACACTTTACTGTTCCGAACTTGTAGTTCTATATAAATAAATATATTTAACATCTATATTTACAGCAGACAAGATAGGAACATTACTAACATCATGAGGTAAATCACTAGAGTATACAGAACAGACTGAAGAGAAAAAGGTGGGAAAAAAGGGAAACGCCCCCTTTACACTTACAGCAACCAATCATAACATAGATTGCCTCATCAACTACAACTTGTGAGCCGTCCCGAGTCCCACGGGAGAAGGGCGGTATATAAATTTTAATAATAAATAAAAATAAATAATAAACTGTGTGTTCTAGCCCACTGTATCCTTTACTATTCCAAACTTGTAGTTTTATATAAATAAATACTGTATATTTAACATCTATATTTACAGTACAGCATGCAAGATAGGGACATTACTAACATCATGAGGTAAATCACTACAGTATACAGAACACACTGAGGAGAAAAAGGCGGGGAAAAAGGAAAACGCCCCTTTACACTTCAGCAACCAATCATAACATAGATTGCCTCATGCAGGAGCCAGGACTCTCCAACCAATCAACTACAACTGTATATTCTGGCCCATTGTACACTTTACTGTTCCAGCTAATCAATTTAAAATATTTTAATATCACTTTTTCTGTGTTTGTTTTTTCCTGTTAGCATCTCAAAAACCACTGTTTGGGAGATGTCCACATTTTTGTTTTGATTTTTTAAAAAAAGTTGGCTGATTTTCAGAAGTTTTGTTGCTTTAGTTTCATTTTTGTTTTTTGTTTGGATCATCCACTCTTGGTCTTTCCAAACTCATGCATCTTATTAGCTTTTTAACGCCTCTTCCTGTTCATCTCTATCTCCCATGTGATTTTGTTGTCCTTTTTTTCAGCCCTCGCCTTGTCCTTATCTCACCTTGGATGCCCACTTGGAAGAAAGCAGCTTGCAAATTCAGCATTTAATGACTTAAGTACCAGAGAGAGAGGAGTGGGCGTCACAAAGCATGATTTTGAAACACCCATTAAGGCATATATGATTGACAGCAATCTGCTTTGAGAAGAGAGGATTAAAATACAATCCAATTTCAATCTGAGAAGATCCGACTTGCTGAAATGCATTTCTTCGCCGCCATCTGACTTTCTTTCTTTCTAGTCCTCTTTGGTGGTCATATTTGGTGATCAGAATGGATCAAGGAGGAGGTGGGAAACCTTTGGTTTCTTGGATCGGCAGAAAAAGAATGGCAAGGAAGCTTCCAAAAATGTTGGGTAAAGATCTCCCAGACTACAGACTCTGTTCCAATGTTCCATAAGAACCAGAGAAACATTTCCATGAGTTTCAGTGAAATTCAGCAAACATTCCAGCTTCAGGCATTTTCTTGGTTCATATGCTCAGGAATCTTGGAATGAGGTGGCTTATTGAAAGAGATGCAGAAGTCAATCAGTGAAGATACCAAGGGAAGAACAGGATGGATGGATGGATGGATGGATGGATGGATGGATGGATGGATGGATGGATGGATGGATGGATGGATGGAGAAATGAGTAAATGGGCAAATGGAGATAATGAATGGATGGATGGGGTGTGGATGGATGGAGAAATGAGCAGAGGAATGGATGAATGGAACAATGGATAGATAGATAGATAGATAGATAGATAGATAGATAGATAGATAGACAGACAGACAGACAGACAGACAGACAGACAGACAGACAGACAGACAGACAGACAGACAGACAGATTACTGTTCTAATTTTCTGATGCTGAATGTGAAGAAACCAGACTAAATCTTGAGAACCTACATGCTGGACAATTCCTGACTCCAGATTAGCAGGCACATTCTGTGAATTTGATCAGGTCAGCAAGGATCTTTGTTTAGACTCATTGTCAATCTCCAGTCATTAAGCTAAGAACCTTCCCTTTTTTCCTATCCCTTCAGGCAAGAAAGAAGGAAAAGGTGTATAAAAGCATAAAAGCAATTCTTCCTTCCTTCCTTCCTCCCTCCCTCCCTCCTTCTCTCCCTCCTACTAATTTCTTCTTTTCCTCCAGAAGCTGAAGCTGGAAATTTCTTCAATTCCCCATAATACCTTTGGGCAGGAGAAGAATGACTGGTCCAAAATTACTCAGTGAGCTTCCATGGCTGAAGATGGCTTCACAGTGGTCCTCCTCAATCATAGGTCAACATCTAATCCATTTTTGCTTAGGATTTGCTTAAAACTGCTTTCACTAACAAGCTATTTGAATAAGGTGTGCTTTCTCAACCTCCTAGGTCAGGGGTCTGCAACCTTAAACACTCAAAGAGCCATTTGGACATTTCCCTCAGAAAAGAAAACACCGGGAGCCACAAAACCCTTCCTGTGCCTGACTATTTCTTGAGCGGCCACAAAACTAGAATATCTAGTTGAATTAAACGTTCTGTTTTCTTCTGAAACTTTTCTTTTCTTGGATTTATCCATGGTTGGCCTACCGGGGGTTGAAAAGCTCAATAAATTGCGTGCCAGTGGGTGTCGCACATTGGCGGTTGTGACACATATTTTGAGTGACAGGGAACCGCAGCAGAGGGATGAAAGAGCCACATGCGGCTCCAGAGCTGCCAGTTGCTTACCCCTGTCCAGTGCAGAGGTAGTATTCAGCCGTTTGGACCGGTTCACCCCAACTGGTAGTGGAAATCGCAGGTGGGCCTGCCCATGCCCACCTGCCCTGGCTGTATGCCATCTTATTTAGGAATGTTTTTGAGGCCGGGGACATGCGTGGAAGGTGTGCACACCAACAAAAGCGCATGTACAGAAGGCCGGGCACATGCAAGGACACGCATGCACATTTGCGAACTGGTAGGGAAAGTGAGTGAATACCACCCCTGCCTAGGTGCACTGGCATTTTAATTCCTGGGATTTCTCACCCAGCAAGCTGATATTTAGGTGGTTGTCCACTACAGCTCCTAGATGTCTCTCAAATTTAAAGCTGCTATGTTGGAGAAGCAGGATGCATTTGGAGCAGAAGAAAAAATAGCTATTTATAAGATATCTAGGTCATTTCATCCTTAAGAGTAAAGCAGGAGACTTCTTCAAAAGCAAGGAGGCAATTGCAATCATTTGCACCTGTGGTTTTTCCTGGTGAAATATTAGCATTATATTATTAACAGTTATTATTATTAACAAATATTAAGAGATTTGTCAAGTGGGGATGTTCTTTTCTAGGCGTGTAAGTTCATTATGCAGCGTGAACTTGCTTAAATATTCATCACTTTGCTAATGAACCACATTCATTTTGAAGACGTGCAATCCGAGATGGCATTGAACATGATTTGGTAATATTATAATTTGCTCATAATGGTGGAAAGGATGAGTACAGCGGAAATAATTATCTCTCTAAACATCCAATGTTTCCTCCTGGCTAAAAAGCAGCTGTTTTTCATTAGATCCCACATAAGGATCATAGCTGAGCAACCTGGCCCAGCTTGGAACTCTTTTAGAAGAACAAAATGGTGGGCCATAAGGCAAGAAGACAGAGGTGAAGCTGGGGTGAGCCGATGGGGACAGGGCAAAGAGTTAACACAGAAGCGTTCTCTGATCTTGATAAGAGTATTTGTGACTCAGAGTTAAGCTGTGGAGTCCTTGGTGATCTCTGGGATTGGTTATTGCCTTATGGACGATTCAAGACCCAACTAGGTATCATCATCAGTCCTAGAAGGAGGTGGGGTTTGTGGAGAGGAGGAGGAGAATAAGGATTGTGGGGTCTGAGCTTGGTTGTTTTCTTGCAGAGATTTCATTAACCAGCTAGGTAATATCATCAGTGCTATTTTTATCTGCAGGCTTGATAAAGCATTTGACACCCATGTGTAATACCAATAGAAGAGAATATTTGTAGCTCAGGGTTGAACTGTGGGGTCTCCAGAGAATAGCTTGACCCTGTCAACTTGATTAAAGGCCTGCAAGCTAAAACATATGAAGAACAGTTGCAGGGATTTGGGTTTGGCTAGTCTAGAGAAAAAAAGGACTAGGGGGGACATGATAGCAGGATTCCAGTATTTGAGAGGCTGCCATAAAGAGGAGGGGATCAATTTATTTTCCAAAGCACCAGAAGGCAGGACAAGAAGCAATGGATGGAAACTAATCAAGGAGAGAAGCAATCTGGAATTAAGGAGAAACTTCCCAACAGTGAGAACAATTAACCAGTGGAACAGTTTGCCTTCAGAAGTGGTGGGTGCTTCATCACTGGAAGCTTTCAAAAAGAGATTGGACAGTCACTTGTCTGACATGGTATAGGATCTCCTGCTTGAGCAGGGGGCTGGACTAGAAGACCTCCAAGATCCCTTCCAGCTCTGTTCTGATTCTTTGCAGCAGCTCTTCCTAGTATCAGAAGACTGATATCATGTTACCCCCAGGCCTTCTTTTCATTACACAATTCCTGCAACCGTTCTTCGTATGTTTTAGCCTTGTTTCTTGGCTGTCCATACAGGTTCTCAGAGGTCTTCTCCAACTCTAAACAGGCCTGGTGGCTCAGCAGACTAATGCATTGTAATTAACTCCAGCTGTCTGCAGTTACTGTAAATTCGAATCTCACCAGGCTCAAGGTTGACTCAGCCTTCCATCCTTTCTAAGGTAGGTAAATGGAGGACCCAGTTTGTGGGGGCAATAAGCTGACTTTGTATAAATATACAAAAGTATGAAGGCTATTGCTTAACGCATTGTAAGCCGCCCTCAGTCTCCGGAGAAGGACGGCATATAAATCAAATTAGAAAAAAAAAAACCTCTAGAGTTCAGATATATCAATAATCTTCCTATCCTGCTTCTTCAGAGTTGAATGCTCCCTTGCTTAGCAAGTTACAGGGAACATTATTCCTTGCACTATTCTGATCTTTATATGGTTAGACACATGCCAGCACCTGAATATCTTTCCCAATTTGTTTTGGTACACTGAGCCGTACTTAACCGACTACATTTTAGCTGAGATAGCGGCCAGCTTGTGTGGATTATTTATGGTTCAGTGTTTTGCGTCCACCCTGGAAAAAGGAGTCATTAGTATCAGATTTCTTAAAATTAGATTTTTATTTCAGTATACGTATACATATACATAGTCAGAGCATAGTCAAGCAGAGACATCACCCTGCCAGCAAAAGCGCATATAGTCAAGGCTATGGTGTTTCCAGTTGCAATGTCTGGTTGTGAAAGTTGGACCCAAAGGAAGGCTGAGCACCGAAGAATTGAGAGGCCTTTGAACTCTGGTGCTGGAGAAGACTCCTGCGAGCCCCTTGGACTACAAGGTGATCAAACCGGTCTGTCCTAGAGGAGATCAACCCCGACTACTCTTTAGAAAGCCAGATCCTAAAGATGACACTCAAATACTTTGGCCACCTAATGAGAAGGAAGGACTCACTGGAGAAGAGCCTAATGCTGGGAAAGATTGAGGGCAAAGGAAGAAGGGGACAACAGAGAATGAGGTGGCTGGATGGAGTCACTGAAGTAGTAGGTGTGAGCTTAAATGGACTCCAGAGGATGGTAGATGTTATGTCCTTATAAGGACATCCGCCTGGGATTGGCTGAAGATCCTTTCGGCGGGAGTTTTGAATCCCTGTCAGTGGGCGGTGCGTCTGCCGGAGCAAATATAAGGAGAGCTCCGGCAGCGCACAGCCAGTTCAGTTCTCGTTGAATAAACGATTGTTCTTGAACTCAGCTGGTCACTCTTCTTTCCTGCGCCGATCTAACACTGGCGACGAAGGAGTAGAGAAGAATTCCGCGTGGCACGATCGCCTTAACGAGCTGAAGTCACTCGACGCGGCCTGAAGAATGGCAACGCCGCAAGCGCCGTTCGCCTCGCTGGCTCCTTTCAACCCCAGCCGGGAGAAATGGAGCTCCTATATGATCCGTTTCCGCCAATTCCTCCGGGGAAACGGCTACACCAACATCGATGACGAGAGGAAGAGGGCTCTTTTCCTCGCCAACTGCGGCACCGATGTGTTGGAGCTCGCTGTCAACCTCGTCGCACCCAGAGACATTGAAGTCATGTCCTGGGTGGATCTACAGGCTGCCCTGCAAGACCATTATGCACCAACGGGCACCCCCATCTCCAACCGCTTCACGTTCCGCCAAAGGAACCAAATGGAAGGCGAATCCATCAAGGACTTTATTGCGGCATTGCGACAAATCGCAGCTAACTGCGAATTTGAAAATGTCGACAATGCCTTACGAGACGGGATCGTCTTCGGAATGAGAGATGCCAACCTCCAGAAAAAGTTCCTGAGTAGGAAGCGCCTGTCCCTGAAGGACGTCCTCGAAGAGGCCACGGCTGCGGAGACCTCGGAGACCGCCGCCGCTGCGATGCGCCAGTCCCGTGGGATCCATAAGATCCACAAGCCGGCGTCGGATTCGTCCGATGACTCTGCCGCACCAACTGATTCAGAGGGAGAGTCGACTGTTTTGAAAGTTTCCCGCCCATCTGGGCGGGAAATTCAAAAAGATGGCCGCCGCGCAGCTCAATGCGGCAGTTGCAAGGGACTCCATCCACGCCAGTCCTGCCGCTGGCGCGATGCAACCTGCAGACGCTGCCTCAAGAAGGGGCACATCGCCGAGGCATGCAGAGCCTCTGATCCGGTTCCGGACTCGATTAAGCCCCGCACTCTTGAAAATCGCCGCGATACCCAGAGGTCATCCAAACGGTCCTCAAACCAGCAAAACCGCGACGACCGCAATGACTCCCAGGGCGGCGCTGTACACCAAACAACCATCGGACTCACCAGCAACAACAGTGCCACAAAATTCCATGTGACACTGTTGGCAGAAGGCTTGCCGTGCACCATGGAAGTCGACTCTGGCTCCGTCTACTCTATCATCGACTGGCACCAGATTAAGAAGCTGAAGCCGGCACTCTGCAAGCGCCACCTTCAACCCCTTAACTCCCAACTGGTGGATTTCGGCGGGAATCCCATCGGCGTTCTCGGAAGAACCAACCTCCATATCGCCTTCAAGCTATTCCAAGGCCAGCTCCCAATAACAGTCGTGGAGCACAGCCGCCCGACCCTGCTGGGCGTGGAGTGGTTCGAGCCGTTGGGGCTTTCTATTGGAGGCATCCACCAGGTTAGCTCAGGGGAACTCGACGCGCTCATCGGAGAGTTCCCAGAAGTCTTCGATGGTAAGTTAGGGACCTTTACAGGGAAACCCATTTCTTTTAATCTGGACAAGGGGGTTACCCCTATTCGGCTTAAGCCCCGCCGGGTTCCATTTGCCTTAAGGGCTAAGGTAGATGCTCAGCTAGATAAGCTGATAGCCCAAGGCATACTGGAACCCATCGATCATGCTTCATGGGAGACTCCCATTGTGACCCCCTTGAAGCAGGATGGATCTGTGCGCATCTGCGCTGACTACAAAGTGACCATCAATAAAGCGTTACCGAAGAGCGCATACCCTGTGCCGGTGGTGCAACATTTGCTGCACTCACTCGGCAAGGGCCAAATTTTTGCCAAACTGGACCTGGCCCAGGCTTACCAGCAATTGCCAGTTGATCGGGAAACGGCGGAGGCTCAGACGATTGTCACCCATAGAGGCGCGTTTAAGTGCAACCGCCTCCAGTTTGGGGTCAGTGCAGCCCCAGGCATTTTCCAATCTATGATGGAACGCCTTCTCCAAGGCGTTCCAGGGGTGGTGCCTTACTTCGATGATGTGCTGATCTCTGGTGAATCTAAGGCCCAACTCTTTGACCGCCTGCGACTCGTTTTACGACGGTTTCAGGAGAAGGGCCTGAGGGTCAGGAGGGACAAGTGCATCGTCGGGGTACAGGAAGTCGAGTTCCTGGGCTATCTCATAGATAGTTCTGGCATCCGCCCCACCAAATCAAAAGTTAAGGCTATCCATGAAGCTCCCAGCCCCAAAAACAAAGCGGAGCTTCAGGCTTTCCTTGGATTGCTTAACTTCTACGCAATTTTCCTCCAGCAGAAAGCCACAGTTGCTGAGCCACTCCACCGCTTGCTGGCAAAGGCGGCTCCCTGGAGGTGGGGACGCGAGGAAGAATCTGCTTTTCGAGCTGTGAAGGACCTGCTGACCTCCGACAGCGTGCTCATTCAATATAATGAGACGTTGCCCATCAGACTGACCTGTGACGCTTCACCCTACGGCGTGGGCGCTGTCCTCAGCCACGAACTGCCTACCGGCCGTACAGCCCCCATTGCCTACTTTTCTAAGACTATGTCCGCTGCGGAACGCAACTATAGCCAACTGGACAAAGAGGCATTGGCTATTGTTGCAGGGGTGAAGCGCTTCCACGAATACCTCTATGGCCGGTGTTTCACCATCGTCACCGATCACAAGCCGCTGTTGGGCCTTCTTGCCGGAGACAAGCAAACACCAGCCTTCATGTCCCCACGCATGACGCGTTGGGCCATTTTCCTCGCCGGCTACTCCTACAGCCTCGTCCATCAACCCGGTAAAGCCATCGCGAACGCCGACGCCCTCAGCCGATGCCCATCCGCCGAGGCCGTGGAGGATCCCGCGCCCACGATCGAACTGCTGCACATTGACAATGACAGCAACTGTCCCGTAACGTCTGCCGACGTCGCTACGCACACGCGGGCCGACCCCATCCTCCGCAAAGTCCAGGCTTGGGTCTTAAGGGGCTGGCCGACCCAAGATGTCAGCAGCGAGTTCCTGCCGTTCAGCCGGAAGCGAGAGGAGCTGTCCACCATGCGCGGCTGTTTGTTATGGGGAGACAGGGTGCTGATTCCCGGCTCGCTACAAAAACGAACTCTGGCCGCTTTACATCGGGGGCACCCGGGCATCGTCCGGATGAAAGCTCTGGCACGGAGCTACGTCTGGTGGCCAGCCATGGACAAAGACATTGAGCAATGGGTCGCCAGGTGTACTCCGTGCCAAGAAGTAAGACCTGCACCCCCTCAATCAGACCCGACGCCCTGGGAAACCCCCAGCTCTCCCTGGTCGCGCATCCACATTGACTTTGCTGGCCCCATTCATGGGCACCATCTCCTCATCGTGGTGGATGCCTACTCCAAATGGCTGGAGGTCGTCCCCATGGCATCGACCACAACGGAAGCAACAATCAGAGCCCTCCGCCGACTGTTTGCCACCCATGGACTCCCTGACGTCTTAGTCTCGGACAACGGTCCTCAACTTACGTCCATGCCCATGGAGGCTTTTCTCGCAAGTCTGGGCATCCGCCATGCCCTCTCTGCCCCTTACAGACCGGCTGGAAATGGACAGGCTGAAAGGATGGTGAGGCTCACCAAGGAGTCTCTCGCCAAGATGGGACCTGGGGATTGGCAGGAGCGCATTGACACCTTCCTCCTGACACAACATATCACACCCCACTCTGCCACCCGGAAATGCCCTGCCGAACTGTTGATGGGCAGGCGACTCCGGTCACCCCTGGACAGACTGCACCCGCAATACACTTCGGAGGTTCCCGCATCTGCCAGCCGTCAACTTCGCCAATTTTCGATCGGCGACGCCGTGTTCGCTTTAAATTTCCACGGCTCGCCTAAATGGCTTAAAGCTACAGTACACAGCACAACCGGCCCCAAATCCTACCGAGTTGAGCTGGAAGACGGACAGATCGTGAGACGTCATCTCGACCAGCTCCGCAAAAGGTGGAGGGAAGTGGGTGAAAACCAGCCGGACGAGGTAGGCCTAAACCACCCCGACGAGGTAGGCCTAAACCACCCCGACGGGGTAGGCCTAAACCACCCCGACGAGGTAGGCCTAAATCACCCTGACGAGGTAGGCCTAAACCAACCTTGTGAGGTAGGCCCCGACCTCCCCGACGGAGTAGGCCAACACCACCCTGGCAAAGTAGGACGACCCCACCCAGACGAGGGAGGCCGCCAACAAACAAGAAAGACAAGCACCTTGGCGCCAAATTCAACTGCAGCTGCAAACAGCCAAGTAGACCGGGGACAACCCAGCAGGGGAAGCCAACAGCAACCCCGCGAGGTGGTAACCCGACAACCCGGAGACGGGGACCTCCAGCCAACTCTTCAGGAGACCCCGCAACAACCACCCGACCGCGCAGAAGACCAACCCTGCGAGGAAGGCCGCCACCACCCCAGCAGGGTAGGCCAACACCAACCCGGCATGGCCGAACAACCCGGCATGGCCGAACAACCCGGCGTCCTGCCAACAACGAGATCACCTCCAGCCAACCAGCCGTACCAAGAGGGCTCACACCACCCCTGCAAGGTAGGCCTACGCCACCCCGACAGGGTCGACACGCCGCCCGGGTCATCCACCAAACTCCCCGGGAGTAAGCCGGACTCAACCAGGGGACCCCCAGGGTTAGCCCAGCCACCTCCGCCGAACTCGCACCCAGACCCAGACCGACGCAACTCGAGCCCAGCAAGGAACCGAGGGAAACCCAGGGACCTACCGAGGCTCAGGAGTTCCGGACCGGTCCACCGCAGAGAGCCACAACGGCGATCTCAGGATCCGTGCAGGAACGAGGAAGGCCAGCATCCACAGCAGGCGGAGATCCGAGACCCGGCCGGAGGTTCTGGGACTGAGCCAGCGTCCTCTACGGCCAGATCCAGCCCGGCACCGGAGCTGGAGCCCGGAGCAGAGCGGACACCTCCCGTCCATGTCGGTGCCCATCCGAACTGTGAACTGCGCAGGTCTACGCGGGCACGTAGACGTCCTGTTTATCTTAGCGATTACCTCCCTGATGGACTGACTAAGAACTAGGGGGGAGGAGTGTTATGTCCTTATAAGGACATCCACCTGGGATTGGCTGAAGATCCTTTCGGCGGGAGTTTTGAATCCCTGTCAGTGGGCGGTGCGTCTGCCGGAGCAAATATAAGGAGAGCTCCGGCAGCGCACAGCCAGTTCAGTTCTCGTTGAATAAACGATTGTTCTTGAACTCAGCTGGTCACTCTTCTTTCCTGCGCCGATCTAACAGTAGAGGACAGGATTAATAACAGATTCCCCCCTCCCCCCCTTCTCCATCTACTCCCTTCTTCCCCATTTTTTAGTTAGGGCTGAGTATGGGGATCTTGATAGTATTTTATTTATATCATCTGTAGTTTTTTAAAAAAATAGCTTTATCTTTTTAATATTGTAAGTTGCCCAGAGTAATCCATGATAAGATAGGCACTGAATACACTGAACTAATAAATATTCAATAAATAAGATGGGGCAGTTTGCAACTAGTGGTGTTCTGTGAACTTGGTGATTTTCTTGCGTGCATTTCATGACCCAGCTAGGTGACATTATCAGTGCTAGAAGGAGGTGAGGTTTGAGGAGAGAAGATGGAGGAGGAGGAAGAGGAGGAGGAGGAGAAGGAGGGCTATGGCAGTGATGGCTAACCTTTTTGCCGTCGTGTGCCAAAAATGGGTGGAGTGGGGGGGTCACGTGCATGCGTGCCCACACCCATAATTCAATGCGCCCCACCCTACTCGCTCCCCCTTTTGGCACAATGGGCCTGGTAGGCCCATATTTCGCCCTCCCCAGGCTCAAGGGGCTTTCTTGGAGACGGCAAAAATGGCCTTCCTCAACCCCCTGGAGGCTCTCCAGAGGCTGGAAATGGTCCATTTCCAAACTTCCGATGGGACCAGAAGGCCCGTTTTTTCATCCTCCCCAGGCTCCAGAGGCTTTTTAGGAGCCTGGGGAGGGCACAAACGGCCTTCCCCACCCGCTGAAGGCCCTCCAGAGGCCGTAAACAGCCTGTTTTCTGACTTCTGGAAGGCCCAAAAATCAGCTGACTGGCACGCACATGCATTCCTGGAGCTGAGCTAGGGCAATGCTCGCGTGCCCACAGATATGGCTCCATGGCCACCTGTGGCACCCGTGCCATAGGTTCACCATCACGGGGCAATGGGATCCTTGATCGTCTCTGAACTTAGTGGTTTCCTTACAGATGTTTCATGACTCAACTAGGTGACATCATCAGTGCTAGAAGGAGGTGAGGTTTGAGGAGAGAAGATGGAGGAGGAGGAGGGGGGAGGAAGAGGAGGAGGAGGAGGAGGACTATGAAATCCTTCGTGCTGTCTGAGCTTGATTGTTTTCTTGCAGACATCTCATGACCCAACTAGGTAACATCATCAGTGCTAGAAAGGAATGGGGTTGTTCTCTTTTTATAAGCCAGTCAGGCTTTCTTTATCAGTGTCGGTGGGAGTGTTGTTGCTTGTTCCTTGATCAGGTTGTTATTTATTGTCTGATTGTCTGATTGTCAGTTCCTTGATTGGGGTATCGTTTGCAATTTCATATTACCGAGGTTTCAAACAGTCTGGATGAACTGTGATCTGATGCTTTTTTTTTTTGTTCTCCAAGGTTAGCATTACCTCCCATTCTGTTGTAGAAAGAAGTCCACCTTAGTTTATAATGCAGCTTTTCTATTTTTTCCCTAAGGGCAGCTAACATCCTTGAACGGAATTGATTTCCACCACAAATTCTTCATGGTTTGTGATCAAAGGCCACTTTTGTTTGATGCAGACAAAAAAAAAAACCCCAACATATTTTTGGGCCATTGTTAAAAAAAATAATAACAGTGGTGTAGAGCGAGCCAATTATTATTATTTTGTTCTTTCCATTCGTTCTTTCTAATGGAAACCGCAAGATCTGCGTTTGCAGGGTGACCAGAGATTAAAATAATAATAATAAGTTGGTGTCTCCATTGATTGTTGAGCACAAGCCAACTTCTCAATTCTCAAGCAAACAGCAGAGATTTTAGTGTTATCTGAAACCGTAGAGCTGAAAGGTCATCGGATTTAATCCCCTGCACAGCGTAGGCATCCATATTAAAGCTTTCCATAGTGACTGCGGCCTAATCTACTTCCTTCCTGGACATGTTGCGTTGGACCTCATTAATTGGTGCTGTCTCAAATAATTAAAACTCGGCTTCTTTAAGACATAAAAGAGGCAAAGCAGCCATAGGCAAAATCACCATGAGTGGTAGAAATGGCTGGATTTCAAATCCAGGTACTGGATGTAAATGAACCAAGATGTTGTGACCCGTTGGCAGCCAGTGTAGTTAGTAGCTGATTCTGACAGTGAGGAGGCTGGTGTGGTGCCAGAGGCAGGGATTCAGTCAGGGCCTTCAGAACCTCCGGAAGTCCCCATAAGTGAAGAGGAAGAAGAAGAGGAGCCTCTTCTCGATGCATGAGCACGCAGAACTGTTAAAAGGCAGGAGTGGTTCCTCAGGAGGAGGTCTCTTCGAGTGTAAGGCTTGGGACTAATTGGCCACTCCCTTAGCCTATTTAAGAAGGAACGCCGACTGAAGCAATTTGCAGGAAACAACTTTGTTCACATTCCTTCGCGTCTTGATTCCAGAAATGTTTGATTCGGCTCTTGTTACTCTCTTATCAGTTTCCTTTTCCCCACTCCTCCCCTCTTTCCCCCCTTCTCTTCTTCTCTCCTACTTCTCTCCCCTGTCCTTTCTTTCCCTCCTTTCCCCTTTCCTCCCTTCCTCTCACTCCCTCTCCTCTTCATTCCTCTATTCCTCTCTCCTTTCTTTCTTCTTTGTTGAGGAATATACTCCCTCTTCGATTTGATTTGATTAAATTTCTATACTGCCCTTCTCCCGAAAGACTCAGGGCGGTGCACAGCCACAATAAAATAACGTAACATACAAAATTTAAAAACAATTTAAAACAAATTAGATAATTTGGCTCCACAAATGAAAAACCCAAGAATTTAAAAACCTCAGTCCAGATTGTTGTCAAGCTAGTCCAGCTTGTTGGAAAAGTAAGGACTGAAGGGCACAGCAGAAAGTACGCATCCCCAGAGGCAGTTCATTCCAGAGGGTGGGTGCCCCCACCGAGAAGGCTCTCCCACTGGGGGTCACCAGTCGACATTGTTTGACTGATGGCACCCTGAGGAGTCCCTCTCTGTGGGAGCGTTTTGGTTGGTAGCAGGCTATCGGTGGCAGAAGGCGGTCTCGTAAATATCCGAGTCCTAAGCCATGGAGCGCTTTAAAGATGGTAACCAACACCTTGAATCGCACCCAGAAGACCACTGGGAGCCAGTGCAGCTCGCGCAGGAGAGGTGTCACATGGGTACGACGGGTCGCTCTCATAATCACCCGCGTGGCCGCATTCTCAACCAGTTGGAGCCTCTGAGTTCTCTTCAAGGGGAGCCCCATGTAGAGAGTGTTACAGTAGTCCAGACGGGAAGTGACGAGGACATGGGTGACTGTGCACAGAGCGTCCTGGTCCAGAAAGGGACACAACTTTGGTATCCGAGCAACTTTCTTAAAAGCCTCCAGTGATAAAACACCAACAACTTCTGAAGGCCAGCTATTCCACTGGTTAATTGTTCTCACTGTTAAGAAATTTCTCATTAGTTCTACGTTGCTTCTCTCCTTGATTAGTTTCCATCCATTGCTTCCTGTCCTGCTTTCAGGTGCTTTGGAAAATAGGTTGACTCCCTCTTATTTCTGGCAGCCCCTCAAATATTAGAACACTGCTGATTACAATTCTGATTTCAACTGCTGATTGCACACGACTGATTTCATTCAGGTATTGTGCAATTCACCTTCTCAATTCCTTCACTAGAAGTGCAATAGGTTTTACTGCATGCATCTGATTGCAAATTCTATACAGGCATAGAATTCATGTACACGTAGAATACTGCACACCAGAACAACTAGATACAAGAACAGTTTTTTCCCGAACGCCAACACCTTGCTAAACAAATAATTCCCTCAACACTGTCAAGCTATTCACTAAGTCTACAGTACTATTAATCTTCTCATCATTCCCATCACCCATCTCCTCCCACTTATGACTGTATGACTAATCTGGTTGCTGGTATCCTTACAATTTATATTGATATTGTTTCCTGATTGCTTATTTGTTCCCTATGACTATCATTAAGTGTCGTGCCTTATGATTCTTGATGAACGTATCTTTTCTTTTATCTACACTGAGAGTGTATGAACCAAGACAAATTCCTTGTGTGTCCAATCACACTTGGCCAATAAAAATTCTATTCTATTCTATTCTATTCTATTCTATTCTATTCTATTCTATTCTATTCTATTCTATTCTATTCTATTCTATTCTATTCTATTCTATTCTATTCTATTCTATTCTATTCTACTCTACTCTACTCTACTCTACTCTACTCTACTCTACTCTACTCTACTCTACTCTACTTCTACTCTACTCTACTCTACTCTACTCTACTCTATTCTATTTGATCTATTTTTTTTCTGGCCTCTTGGAATAGATTCCTTCAGAGAAAAAAAAATCTTAATAAAAATTCATTTTGTTCATTTTTGCTTCTTTCATCCAGCATTCACTCCCTTACTTGGGTGACTCGATCATTGCTACTAAGAGTTAAAAAAAATAAATAAATGCAGGATGAACCCCCTGAAGATTTGCCAGCTGGCCCGACAGCTTGTCTCTCGTGCCTCTGATATGCTGACAAGCACATTTTCAGATTTAATAATTAGTCGGCCTCTTTTTTTTCTCTTCCTCATAATGATCAGTGAGCCTACTGAAAAATTAATCTTTTTGATAGAAGAGAGTATCTGTAGCTCAACGTTGAACTGTGGGATCCTTGATGTTCTACGAACTTGATTGTTTGTTCGCGGACATTTCATCACTCAAATAGATAATGGACTAGTGTGCTGGTCAGAGGTGAGCTTCACATACTGCGCCGGAAATGTGAGTGCATGCGCTGTCCGCATCACAATGGCATCACAAAACACAGCAATTTGCTTGCATGCACCATCCGCGAATGTATGTGGCATCATACAACATGGCGATCTGCACATGCGCGCTGTCCACAGATGTGTGCAGCGTCAAAAATGCAGCAATTCTTCTGAGGACTTTTCAATAAATTTGTAATAGGTTGGAGGTCTACGAGGTGCAGAAGGTGGGCTATATTCAACGACATGCACTTTTGGTTCTGGAAGAGTACTTGCAGTGGGTGGAATGCCCTGTGTGTTTGAGAGTGTTTCACTTTTCTTTTTAACTTTATTGTTTCTGTGCCTCTTTGCTCTCAGAGAGAGACCAGTGGCCTCTCGCTATTTTCTTTATTGCTGTTGCATTCACTTAATTCTTGGGCTGTAAGATCATCTTAGAATATAATCTCTAAGGGTTTGAAGATACTGATTCGGTGTAAGCGACCTTCAATTTCTATTTCTACCATCCTTTGCGCTTGGACATAGTCATAGGCCGCAGGTGGGGGGGGGACACACCACCCCCACCCCAAAACACCCTCCACCCCCACGGAAGCGTGTGGAAACCCTGTGCATGCGTGTGGAACCTCCCCATGCATGCCTGAGTGTCTCCCAAATGCGTCCCACATATGCATGGCAGAGACCCAAAAATCAACTGGCTGGCAGGAGGGGCACGCACATGTGTGATGGAGCTGAGCTGGGACAAAGGCTCATGTGCCCCACAGAGAGGCATAGGTTCACCATCACGGGTATAGGGTCATCTGCATGTGCAGGGAGTTAGACGAGAAGACCTCCGAGGTCCCTTCCAACTCTTATTATTCTGTAACTCTGTCTCTACAAAGCCAGTAACTTCACCTGAGAAGTTAATGTTTACGAGACCGCCTTCTGCTACCAACAGCCTCTCACCGACCAATATGCTCCCATAGAGAGGGGCTTCTCAGGGTGCCGTTGGCCAAACAGTGTCGGCTGGCGGCCCCCAGGGGGAGGGCCTTCTCTGTGGGGGCACCTACCATCTGGAACGAGCTCCCCCCGGAGATACGGAGGATCCCGGACCTGCGCACGTTTCGACGTGCTCTCAAAACATTTTTATTTCAGCAAGCTGGCCCGGCCTAAATCTCCCTTTTAAAGTTTTTAAAGCGTTGATTTGTTTTGTAATTAGGTATTTGAAATCGTTTCGGCCAAAATATTTAATAATTTTAATGGGTTTTTTAAAAAATGTTTGTATTATCTGTTTTTTATCTTGGCTGTTCACCGCCCTGAGTCCCTCTGGGAGTAGGGCGGTATATAAATGTGATGATAGATAGATAGATAGATAGATAGAGAGAGAGAGAGAGAGAGAGAGAGAGAGAGAGAGAGAGAGAGAGAGAGAGATGATAGATAGATAGATAGATAGATAGATAGATAGATAGATAGATAGATAGATGATTGATAGAGAGAGAGAGAGAGAGAGAGAGAGAGAGATGATAGATAGATAGATAGATAGATAGATAGATGATTGATAGAGAGAGAGAGAGAGAGAGAGAGAGAGATGATAGATAGATAGATAGATAGATGATTGATAGAGAGAGAGAGAGAGAGAGAGAGAGAGATGATAGATAGATAGATAGATAGATAGATGATTGATAGAGAGAGAGAGAGAGAGAGAGAGAGAGATGATAGATAGATAGATAGATAGATGATTGATAGAGAGAGAGAGAGAGAGAGAGAGAGAGAGAGATGATAGATAGATAGATAGATAGATAGATAGATAGATAGATGATTGATAGAGAGAGAGAGAGAGAGAGAGATGATAGATAGATAGATAGATAGATGATTGATAGAGAGAGAGAGAGAGAGAGAGAGAGAGAGAGATGATAGATAGATAGATAGATAGATGATTGATAGAGAGAGAGAGAGAGAGAGAGAGAGAGAGATGATAGATAGATAGATAGATGATTGATAGAGAGAGAGAGAGAGAGAGAGAGAGAGAGAGAGATGATAGATAGATGATTGATAGAGAGAGAGAGAGAGAGAGAGAGAGAGAGAGAGAGAGAGAGAGAGAGATGATAGATAGATAGATGATAGATAGATAGATAGATAGATAGATAGATAGATAGATAGATAGATAGATAGATAGATAGATAGATAGATGATTGATAGAGAGAGAGAGAGAGAGAGAGAGAGAGAGAGATAAATGTTTTTTTCCAGAAGTTATTATGGTTTTATTCTGGGATCTGAGAAGCTGCGTTGCCCCTAGATTCAGTCTGGGGGTTACTTCCTCCCCCACCACCCCCCATTAAAGATTTTTTGTGAAACAGAATTCACTTGAGCGAGAAAAAGAAATCAGCATTTCCTTCTTTCAGAGACTTCAACCAGAAGGCTGGGGGGGAAAAAATACTTTCCCAAAATAAAATATTGAGCTAACAGAAAGCCTGGCTATGCAAAGCCTTTGATGCCACCTACCCGTACACAAATCCTAAGGCTTTTAAATCTAATCCCACAGCAATAGGCATATCAGTCTTACCCAGATGAACACAATAATTAAAGTTGTGGCAGAAGCTACTGTAATTTTCTTCCTGCATATACTTCTCTCTCTCTCTTTCTTTCTCTCTCTGTTCTTTGAAGAGCGCACACACCTGCTCAGGACTTCTTCTTTTCCTGCTATGTGTCAGAAGGAAGAATCATAGAATCATAGAGTTGGAAGAGACCTTGGAGGTCTTCTAGTCCAACCTCCAGCTCAGGCAGGAAACCCTACACCATTGCAGACAAATGGCTGTCCAATCTCTTCTTTAAAACTTCCAGTGTTGGAGCATTCAGAACTTCTGCAGGCAAGTTGTTCCATTGATTAATTTGTTCTAACTGTCAGGAAATTTCTCCTTGATTCCAGGTTGCTTCTCTCCTGGATCAGTTTCCATCCATTGCTTCTTGTCCTGCCTTCAGGGGCTTTGGAGAATAGCTTGACCCACCCACTCCTTCTTTATGGCAAACCCTTAGATATTGGAAGACTGCTGTCATGTCACCCCCTAGTCCTTCTTTTCATTAAACTAGACATATGAATTTTAAATTGTTTTAAATTGGAATTTTAATTTTATATTGTCTTTAACGAAGAACTGTACATCTTTACCATTGTGAGCTGCCCTGAGTCCTTGGAGATAGGGCACCATATAAATTGCATTATAAATAAATTATACATACATACATACATACATACATACATACATACATACATACATACATACATATATATATATATATATATATATATATATATATATATATATATATATATTTCTTACTTTTCGTAGATATAATGTGTGTTTTTCCTTTAAGCCAGGTTTTTCCTACGTAGTTAAGATTTTTCTGGAACCACAATAGAGCAAAATCACATTCACTACATACTGGGTTCTATCTCCATCTTTTTCACTCTGGCAGCAAACAGAATCTCCCAGAATGCAGCACAAGATTCTGTTTGCTGCCAGAGTGAAAAAGATGGAGATAGAACCCAGTATGTAGTGAATGTGATTTTGCTCTATTGTGGTTCCAGAAAAATCTTAACTACGTAGGAAAAACCTGGCTTAAAGGAAAAACATATATATATGCATAGTTTGCACCAAATGCGCACTGCAAGTGCATGAATACAATGAGAAGATACGTAGAACAGCAGGGGGGAATCAGCTGCGGCACGCAATCTTGGAAACCATTTAAAAAAAACTTTTAAAAAGCATTTTTTACTACCGGTTCGGGCGAATAGGTAGTT
>JAWJVD010000067.1:0-40000 GCA_038048745.1 Coluber constrictor foxii | reverse complement strand
AGGTTGACTCAGCCTTCCATCCTTTCTAAGCTAGGTAAATGGAGGACCCAGTTTGTGGGGGCAATAAGCTGACTTTGTATAAAATATACAAAAGTATTAAGGGTATTATATATATATATATATATTGGCTGGAGAATTCTGGGAGTTAAAGTCCACGAGTCTTAAAGCTGCCAAGTTTGAAGACCTCCGAGTTAAATTATTTAAATCCCACCACTGATGCGGACTTTATGTTAACCTTTCTTGGAAGGTTGGCCTTTTGCAGGTTCTGAAAATGCAGCTTCTGAACTTTGCCCATTGAGACAAATTCTTTTTCCTTTAAACTCACACTTTTCTTGCGATCATCTTTCCCCACTAGATTTACAACTTTCAATTTGCTAATAAACTAAAGTAATGCTGCTTTGTGTGTGTGTGTGTGTGTGTGTGTGTGTGTGTGGCCAAGTTCTAACTTTTTTTTTGTTTTTTTTTAAATGAAACACTAAATAAAGTCAATGGAAAGCAGGGAAGTTTGTGTGCCCGGGAAAGTGCCCAGGTCATTTAGATCCAACTCTAATATTAGGAGTAGCCTAGTTTTGGGAGAGAAGTTTGGGAGGGAAAAAAGAGAAAGAAATGACCGACTCAGTTTTTCTGTTAATAAATTTAGTTAGGAGTCTTTGAACAGCCTCAACTCAGACAAATAATCAAACAGTAAACCACAGCCTAATCAAGGAATTGTCAAAAACATTTCTACCAACATCAAGGGAGCAAGACACTTGTATGTACAAAAGAGCAATCCCCACTGCCTTCTAGTACTGATGATGTTACTGAGTTGGGTAATGAATGTCTGCAAGAAGAAAACCAAGCTCAGAAAACTACCAAGGACCACACAGCCATCCTCCTCCTCTTCCTCCTCCTCCTCAACACCACTTCCTTCTAGCACCAATGATGAGTTGCATAATGAAGCTACCAAGGACCTCACAGTCCCTCCTCCTCCTCCTCCTCCTCAACAACCCTACTCCCTTCTAGCACTAATGATGAATTGGATAATGAAACTACCAAGGACATCACAATCCCTCCACCTCCTCCTCCTCCTCCTCCTCCTCCTCCTCCTCCTCCTCCTCTAGCACTGATGATGTTACCTAGTTGGGTAGTGAAACATCTGCAAGAAAACCAAGCACAGAGAGCACCAAGGACCCCTCATTTCAACCCTGAGCTACAAATATTACCTTCTATTAGTTAGGGATTGTTATTTTCCAGCTGTAGTTTGATGCCTATCTACCCATTTATTCATTTTACCTAAATGGAACCTTCTGGATAACTTCAGAGACTGCAATTAAAATGCGGCATTCAAGGGTTTTTTGAGGAAGCCAAAATGTTTTAGGTAAAGGAAAATTCTTATGCAAGTTCTTTATCCCCTTATACTAAATCTCCAACTTTTGCTGGATTTGCAAAATAGCACCCAAGCTAGTCAGCAAATGGAACATGCTGGGAGTTATTTTAGTCTTTTTTTATTATTATTATACTAGCATAACCTAATTCTTAGGCTTAGACTGTAGATATATACTAGTTCCATTCCTCTTATGAATATATCGAGAGAGACTCCATTTAAAATGAAATCAACACCAAATTTGTGTGGGATTCAATTCCCCAAACTGATTTAGAGAGATGTCAGAATACTGACACATTCTCCCTACATTTATTGACTTTCTTTCTTTCCTTCCTTCCTTCTTTTTCTTTCTCTTTTTTCTTTCTATCTTTCCTTTTCTTTCTTTTTTCTCTTTCTCTCCTTTTCCTCACCTCTCCTGTCCTTTTTCCTTTTTCCTTTCTTCTTTCTTTCCTTCCTTCCCTCCCTCTCTCCCTCCCCCCCTTCCCCTTCCCCTTCCTTTCTTTTCCTTCATTTTCTTCTTTTCCTTCTTTTCCTTCCTTCCTTTTCCACCACTCTCCTCTACTTTGTTCCTTCACTTCACTTCACTTCATTTCCTTCCTTTCCTTTCTTCTTTCCCTCCCTCCCTCCCTTTCCCTTCCCTTTCCATCCTTCTTTTCCTTCCTCTCTTTTCCTCCCCTCCCCTCTTCTTTTTTCCTTCAGTTACTTCATTTCCTTCCTTCCCTCCTTCCGTCTTTTTCTTCTTTCTTGCTTCCTGTCTTTCTTTCCTTGCTTGCTTGCTTGCTTCCTTCTTCCTTTCCACAGTAACGCCTAGGTATATTTTGACAGATAGAAGAACATGATTTCGGGCCATTTCCCTTCTCTTCTGGTGCCGTGGCTCTCAGATTGTTTTGACATACGGACAGTTTTAATTACCATATTGGAGCAGCTCACCCATCATTTCTTCCCAAAATGCTTTGAAAGGAAAACATTTTGTGGTTGTGAAAAATGAAAGGCTTCAAACTGTCATTCTGCCTGCCTTAGGAATACCAGAGTCTACCGACTTTCAGGATGCAACATTCTGAAAAATGCAACACGGGTTCTTGAAGTTTTTTGTTTGTTTGACAAGGCTACGAAGACACAAATTACATTACCCTCGGGGACGTACGCAAAGAGAAAGGGAAAGAAATAAAATGACAACCAGCGCCATCCTAATTGCTACAAGAAAGGAAGAAGATCGGGAAAGAAAGTGCGAAGGGCATTGATTTTGAGGTTTAGTTGACTTTGATTTGAGAATATGTTTTTAAAAAAGCAAAAGCAATTATACGATAAAATCAGAAAGAACAACAAGGCAATATTTGTACATTGCTGTTGTGGGTTTTTTGCTTTTTTTGTTTTTGCTCTTGTTGTGGTTAGAAAAAAATGCATCCATTACTTCCAAGCGACTGTCCTAAGCTCCGTGAGTAGACAGTTCCAGAGGATTGGCACTCCCACAGAGAACACTCTCCCCCTGGGGGTCGCCAGCCGACATTGTTTGGCTAACGGCACCCTGAGGAGGTCCACTCTGTGAGACCGCGCGGGACGATGGGAGGATGGCAGGAGATGGTCCTGCAAATACTCCGGGCCTAAGCCATGTAGGGTTTTATATGCCCAGCTGAGCCGCACAATCATCAAAGGCTTTTTAAAAAAATATTTTTAAAAGCATTTTTTCTACAACCTGGTTGTAGAAAAAATGCTTTTAAAAGTAAAAAAAAAGTTGGCCATGCCCATCAAGTCACATTACCCCACCATCATCACACCACGCCCACAGAACCGGTAGTAACAAATTTTACATTTCCCATGTTGGAAGTGTCATCAGACTCCAGGATGTGGTGGACATGTGAAGAAGCAAAGAGAAATTGGACTAAGATACCCACGTGGTTGGAAAAAATGATAATGAGACATATTGACTTTAAACCAGAGATATTTTTATTAGGGAGCTTACCAGAGACATATAATAGAGAATTGCAATATTTAATTGTTAATATTTTAACAGTGCTATTTGCTAAAAACTGGAAAGGAGAGAAAATACCTACTGATGGAGAAATTATAATGACAATGTTGGATTGTGCTGAAATGAGTAAACTGACATTTGAGATAAGAGCAGGAAGATCATCAATATTATTTGATATGGATTTTATTTTATCACTGGATAGATAATAAAATATGGAGATGAAATATAATACATGAACTGGAACTTATGATAAAATGTGTAAAATTTGTCTTTCGGGAAAAGAAGCTTGTGTCATAAATGCATATTTTGAAGATTTTGTAAGCACAAAAAGATACTAACGGATCGATACACAGTCTGTAATTGTTTGAAAGGATGATATTTTTATGTTGTTTTTGTTTGAAATTAAAAAATCGTTTTTCAAAAAAAAAAGTACATTTCACCACTGCTTCCCCCCTAAAATTATGACGTTTTTCTAAGCTCTTGCAGAGAAAACTGGATGTGAACATTTTGCAATCAAACGACTTGCAGAAGGAGAGATTAGATGGTGAAAGAAAGATGAAATTGTGTCCTACAAAAAAAAAAAAGGAAAGTCATGGTAGATGGTAAATTATTACTTGGAGAAACTGAAACAGATGTGTGTCAACCAGAGCCATCTGCTTTTGAAGTTTTGTGTTGTGTCCCAGGTGGAAGATACAAGGGAACAGCTTCTGAGTTTTCTTTTTCATCTGCTCCATGTAGGCACAACTAACAGTGTGAAGAACAACTCCAATTAGATCACCGCGGACTGAAATTTTGTGAAAGAAGCTCATGGCCCTAAGGCAGAGGTCTTCAAACTTGGCAGCTTTAAGATTTGTGGACTTCAACTCAAGCTATGCTGGCTGGAGAATTCTGGGAGTTGAAGTTCACAAGTCTTAAAGCTGAAGACCTCTGCCCTAAGGGATCAAGGTCATTCTAATCGATCGTTCCAGTGGTCCTCTTGAAAAAGGCCTCACCTGGTCAGCTATGCCAAAGATGGGCAAATAAACAGATTAACAGAGTTGGAAGGGACCTTGGAGGTCATCTAGTCCATCCCTCCCCACCCAAGTAGGAGACCCTACACCATTTCTGACAGATGGTAGTCCAGTCTCTTCTTGAAAGTTTCCAGCGATGAAGCTCCCACCACTTCCAAAGGCAACTTCTGTTCCATGGGTTGATTCTTCTCACTGTCAAAAAATTTCTCCTTATTTCCAGGTTGAATCTCTCCTTGATCAGTTTCCATCCATTATTCCATTCTTCGCATGTTTTAGTCTCCAGTCCCCTAATCATTTTGGTTGCTCTTCTCTGCACTTTTTCTTGAGTCATCTTTTTTATAGTGTGGTGACCAAAACTGGATGCAGCATTCTCAGTGTGGTCTTACTAAGGCTTTATAGAGTGGTATTAATACCCAGAGATAACAAAAAAACAGGGTTGGAAGGGACCTTGGAGGTCTTCTAGTCCAGTCACCTGCTCAGACCCAATATCATTTGAGACAACTGGGTGTCCAATCTCTTCTTAAAAGCCTCCAAGTGTTGGAGTATTCACAACTTCTGGAGGCAAGTTGTTCCACTGGTTAATTGTCCTCACACCCAGGACATTTCTCCTTAGTTCTAGGTTGGTTCTCTCCTTGATTAGTTTCCTTCCATTGATTCTTCTCCTGCCTTCAGGTGCTTTGGAGAATAGATGCTTAGTTGATGGACTTTCAACATATTTTGGGTTGTAAAAATCTGTTTTGCCAAAGTGTGATGAGGCTTGTTAGAGCTTTCAACAGAATCATGAAGGGCTTGGTGGTGTCTCTTGGAGTAGGCTTGCACAGCAGTATCTGTTGGGTGGTGTTGATCATTCAGGGATTAATGATCTGAGTGAAGCTTTGCCAAAACATCTGGAAATTTTCTGCCAGGACCACAGTCACTAAATACTGCTCAATACCATTACTTGTCCATGTTCTAAGCCACAAGCTCCTCTTAGAATTGATCCATTCATTTGGTTATTGGAGCAGGCATTAATATTCTTTAACGTGCAGTGCAAAACTTCCTCCAGAATTCCTGAGCAATGGGTATCCTTCAATTATGATAGTCTATAACCCTAGGCCTCATCCCAACCCCAAACCTAACCCTAACCCTAATCTTTAACCCTAAGCATAACCCAAACCTAATCCCAACCCCCAAACCTAAACTTAAATCTAGCCCTAATCCCAGTCCCAACCCCAACCCCAACCCCAACCCTAACCCTAACCCTAACCCTATTCTTATCCCTAACCCAAACTTAACTCTACTCCTAATGTTAAATTTAACCCAGTGATGAAATCCAGTTTCTGACAAGTTCTGGAGAACTGGTAGCAAAAATTCTGAGTAGTTCGGAGAACCGGCAAGTACACCTCTGGCTGATCCCAGAGTGGGGTGGGAATGGGGTTTTTGCAGTAACCTTCTCCCAGAAGTGGGGAGGGAATGGAGATTTTTTGCAATATCCTTCCCCTGCCATGCCCACCAAGCCACACCCACAGAACCAGTAATAAAAAAATTGAATTTCACCACTGACTTAACCCCAACCCTAATAATAACCCTAAACCTCATCCCAAATCCAATCCTAACCCCTAACCCCTAACGTCTAAACTCTAACCTCTAACCCCTAACCCCTAAATCCTAAGCCCAACCCCTAACCCCTAACCCCTAACCCCTAACCCTATCCCCATCCCCATCACTATCCCTAACTCAACCCCAACCTCAACCCTTAACTCTAACCCAAACCCAAACCCAAACCCAAACCCTAGTCCCTATCCCCTAACCCTAACTCTTGTTTGTTTTTGGTTTGTTACCCATTCCTGAAGGAAGTTTATTTCTGGATGAATGCTCAGCTAGATGAACCAAGACTGAACAATCTCATGATGCTTTCAAGGCACATATCTTCATCCCTTGACATCTCCTCCAGCTGGTGAAATGTTTCTAAGTTAAACATATGAAGGAGTCATTGTGAGAAGCCATTTATCTTCACACATTTTCTACCTTTCTAAGTATTTAAGCATCAACTCCTGGAGATTTCTTTTGACGTACTTTGGGGACTGTGAATTAAATATTCTGAAAGCTGCAGCCTTTCCAGCCGAACGAGCCATTCCTGGTGGGAAGAAGTCACGTCAGCTCTCTTTATTAAATGGTTGACATTTGTGACCTCTGCTCTGGGCATTGGTAACCTTGTCAATTATGAGAATCAAATAGAGAGGCCCCTGAGATTCCTCCTACACAAGAATCATGAATCAATTCATCCCATGGAGTCTTCTGCATGGGGACATCCAGAGAATGGACCTTGCCATCTTTCTGGGTCACCGCTTCCACCGTTAAACTGCCCTTATTTCTAAGAAACTTTGCTAAAGTTCAGTGGAAATCCTGCTTCCTGTAAGTTAAACCAATTGTTCTTTCTCCTTCACTCTGGAGCAAGAAAGAAGAGGGCCTTGATCTTCCTGAATTATGGCATCAAATCAGGGTCAACTGATTTAGTGATGACATAGATAGACTTTAACAGGACAATGGAGTTGGAAAGGACCTTGGAAGTCTTCTAGTCCAATCCGCTTCTCAAGCAAGAGACACTTTATGATTGCAAGCAAATGGCTGTTCAATCTCTTCTTTAAAATCTTCAGGGTTTGAGCATTCACAACTTCTGGTGGCAAATCATTCTTTTGGTTCATTATTCTCACTGTTAAGAAATTTCTTCTTAGTTCTAGGTTGGTTCTCTCCTTGAGTAGTTTTCATCCATTGTAACTACAGTAGAGAGTAGAGTAGAGTAGAGTAGAGTAGAGTAGAGTAGAGTAGAGTAGAGTAGAATAGAATAGAATAGAATAGAATAGAATAGAATAGAATAGAATAGAATAGAATAGAATAGAATAGAATAGAATAGAATAGAATAGAATAGAATAGAATAGAATTCTTTATCGGTCAAGTGTGATTGGACACACAAGGAATTTGTCCTGGTGCATATGCTCTTCGTGTACATAAAAGAAAAGATACGTTCATCAAGAATCATAAGGTACAACACTTAATGATAGTCATAGGGTACAAATAAGCAATCAGGAAATAATATAAATATAAATCATATAGAGAAGCAACATAGGAGAGAAGCAACAAAGTTATAGTCATACAGTTATAAGTGGGAGGAGATGAGCGATAGGAACACTGAGAAGATTAATAGTAGTGCAGACTTAGTAAATAGTTTGACAGTGTTGAGCAAATTATTTGTTTAGCAGAGTGATGGTATTCGGGAAAAAACTGTCTTTGTGTCTATTTGTTCTTGTGTGCAGCGCTCTATAGCGTCGTTTTGAGGGTAGGAGTTGAAACAGTTTATGTCCAGGATGCGAGGGGTCTGTAAATATGTTCACAGCCCTCTTTTTGACTTGTACAGCATACAGGTCCTCAATGGAAGAAAGGTTGGTAGCCATTGTTTTTTCTGCAGTTCTAATTATCCTCTGAAGTCTGTGTCTGTCTTGTTGGGTTGCAGAACCAAACCAGACAGTTATGGAGGTGCAGATGATAGACTCAATCATTCCTCTGTCGAACTGGATCAGCAGCTCCTTGGGCAGTTTGAGCTTTCTTGTCCTGCCTTCTGGGGTTTTGGAGAAGAGGTTGACCTCCTCTTCTTTGTGGGGGCCAGCCTATTCTCCAAAACATTTAAAGGAACTTTCCCCAGTATCATATACCTCCTCCACTTTCTCCCTAGGTTTTCTAATGACACACCCATCACTGTTGGAATTGAGACCATCTACCTTGCTGTTGGTCACTTCTTCATCTCTTTCCTTTTACCTTTCTGAAAATTACAGAGCAAGATCTTCGCACGATGCATCTAAAACATTGTACAATTTCAGCCTGATTGTTGGTGCCTCATCTGAGCTCTCTACATTTATTGTTCTAGGATCCATTTGCCTCCTTTCATGGTCAAGCAGGACTACCAATAAAGGAGAATATTTGTAGTTCAGTGTGAGAGGTGCTTGGTGCTCTCTGAGCTTGGACGTTTTCTTGCAGATGGTTCATGACCCAACTAGGTAACATCATCAATGTTAGAAGGGAGTGGGGTTTGAGGATGGGAGGAGGAGGAGGAGGAGGAGGAGGAGGAGGAGGAGGAGGAGGAGGAGGAGGAGGAGGAGGAGAACTGTGGGGTCCTTGGTGCTCTCTGAGCTTAGTTGTTTTTTTGCAGACATTTTATGACCAAGCTTGGTAACATTATCAGGGTTAGAAGGGAGTGGGATTTGTGGAAAGGAGGAGGAGGAAAACTGTAGGATCCTTGGTGTTCTCTGAGCTTGGTAGTTTTGTAGACGTGTCATTACCCAATTAGGTAACAGTGCTAGTGAATGCTAGTTTGGGTCATGGAACATCTACAAGAAAACAACCGAGCTCAGAGAGCACAAAGCACCCTTCATTTTCAAGAGTCCTGTCAAACCTGAAGTTCAAACACATCAGTGCTTTTTCTATCCAGTTTCTCCAAAATCCAACTTTCACATCCTATAGAGTCACGGGGGGGGGGGGTTCTGTTTTCTGCAGCCACGTCCCGACGTCTGAATCTCTTTTCCAAGTTTTGGGTTGGCTGGATAGGTTATCTATGAGGTTATAAAGGCTTGGTACTACTGACCTTGATGTCTCAGAATCAGTCGTCAAAATGTGGATCACACAGCTGATTCATATGTAGCTTATAATCAACCGCAACATTTAAAAAATCATATATATATATATATATATATATATATATATATATATATATATATATATATATATATATATATATATATATGCAAGTTTTGGTGTATTACGGTCTTTTCCCGTTTGAGATTGAGAGTGTCTTGGCGACATTTCAATGAGGTCCCACTCGTCATCTTCAGGCTGGTGTCTTCGGCTTCATGCTTGTGCGAGGAAAACGTGATTGGAGATGCCGTCTCTCTGTAACTACTGGTGGGGAAGTGTGGGATGCTAGCTTTGTTGCTGTGAGCAGGTTGGTTGCCTGTGTTGTTGCATCTTGATTGGTTGATGGAGTTGATGTTTGCAGATTAATCAGCTGTTTCATAACATCCTGTGTGGGTGAGGTCCTTGATGTGTGCCCATTAGTCTTTTGTGTTTTAACAACCTGGCTAATGGGCTGTGTGTTAACATCCTGAGTTCTAGCATTTTGATATCCTGAGTTTTTTTATTTAATGTCCTGAGGAGATGGCTGTGACCAAACCGGACATCTGGAAATTAGCCCTAGTCAACAGAAGAGTCCCAGCCATGAAGATTAACATTGGACCCAAGATAACACATGACACCACCAATCATCCTCACCAGATTCAAACCCAAACCCATCCCATAGACGAAATACAACCACCATCTAGAAACAGACCATGGCGGCATCACCAGCTGCTGCACCCCTCTCGATCCCGACACAAAGCAAACTGACACACACCATGAACACATGGCAAGACCACAAACTCAGAGCTAAACCAAAGCCCAGCATCACATCCAATGTGTGTGTGTGTGTGTGTGTGTGTGTGTGTGTTTCTTTAAGCCAGGTTTTTCCTACGTAAAACCTGGCTTAAAGAAAAACACACATAAAACCTACAAAAAGTGTGTGTGTGTGTGTGTGTGTGTGTGTGTGTGTATCTATATCTATATCTATATCTATATCTATATCTATATCTATATCTATATCTATATCTATATCTATGTCTATGTCTATGTCTATGTCTATGTCTATGTCTATGTCTATGTCTATGTCTATGTCTTTAGTTATTCAGGTCTTCTCCCGCGTAAAATTGGAAGTGTGCCAAGACACTTCCAATTTTATGCGGGAGAAGACCCGAATAACTAAAGACCTACATACAAACACCCGCGAAAACCTCAGAAAACATATATATGGTTTTTTTTCCCTTTAAGCCAGGTTTTTCCTACGTAACCAAGATTTTTCTGGAACCACAATTGAGTGAAATCACATTCATTACTTTCTGGGTTTTTTTCTCCATCTTTTCATTCTGGCAGCAAACAAATTTTGTGCTGCATTGTGTATATATGTATATGTATGTAGGTCTTTAGTTATTCGGGTCTTCTCCCGCGTAGAATTGGAAGTATCTTGGCGATGTTTCGACGAAGTCTCATTCGTCATCTTCAGGCTGGTGTTCTCAGCTTCGTTCTTCCAGGAACAAATTTTCCTGGAACAAATTTTGTTCCTGGAAGAACGAAGCCGAGAACACCAGCCTGAAGATGACGAATGAGACTTCGTCGAAACGTCGCCAAGATACTTCCAATTCTATGCGGGAGAAGACCCGAATAACCAAAGACCTACATACAAACACCCGCGAAAACCTCAGAAAATGTATATGTATGTATATACATACATACATACATACATACATACATACATACATACATACATACATATATACATACCAATACAAGCACCCATGAAAACCTCAGAAAACAAAACCCGAATAACCAAAGACCTACATATCAATATATATATATATATACATACCAAGTTAGGTATTCCTTACCATACATTTGTGCATTTGACTTTGCATTTGCTCTTATTCAATTAATCTTCTTATTTTCCACTCGGTTCTCTTTTAAATTGTGTCTTCCAGGGCCCGAGCGAGAAGTATTAGCTAGAAGAGGATGACCTCTCTGGCCTTTTGAAACTGTTCAGAACTTATCTTTTTAAGTCGGCTTCTAACAGTTTTAATCCCTACTCAGGGTAGAGGATCCCTATCTGTTTATTTGGGATTATATATTTTTTTTATTTTATTTTGGTGTATTACTGCACTGAAATTGCATTTTAACACTCTGTGATCTGCCCGAACCTGTGTGACTAGGGCTGTATGAAAAACTCTTTTGCTGGAGAAATACATCTGTAAATTGAATAAGTGTTAAAAATTAAAATTAAAACACTGAAGAGCCCAAGAATAGGACTTCATTGCGCCCTGTCCCAAAGATGTTTTTTTTCAAAAGGCAACTGGACTTTTCTTTTTCCTCCTTAAAAACATTTGGCTTCTCATCCAAGAAGCTTCTTCAATTCATGAACTGAAGAAGCTTCTTGAATGAGGAGCAAAATGTCTTCAAAAAACAAAAGTCCACTTGCCTTTTGAAAGAAAGCACCTTTGGGATAACCGTGACCTGGATCAGAAATTGTAGGAGCTTCATCACTGGAACCTTTCAAGAAGAGGCTGGACTGTCATCTATCAAAAATGGCGTAGGGTCTGCTTGGCTGCGGGGTTGGACTAGATGACCTAGATGACCCTTCCAGAGTTGTATCTGGATGACTCAGAATCTCCATGGACATTCACTGCACCCTATTCAGTACCAGGTTTTTGGACATGTCCACATTAGATGTTTAACTGATTTTGCTTCTTGTCCTGCCCTCAGGTGCTATGGACAATTGTCCTGAGTCTTGCAAGATTGATGTCATACCCCAAACCAAGAAAGACATGTGCCAATCCTTCTAAAATGAGTTCTTTACTATTTTCACACCGATAGACAGAATCTTGCCAGACTGCATCTATCACATACTCTGAGAACTAGTGGGGAGGAGCTGTCTTCGCCCTCTTTCTCTCACACATCATATCGGGGGCTGAGTTGCCTCTTGCTTCTCTGAAATGTAGTTTCTCCCTTCTAGAACTCCACCCCCTCACTAAATGTCTGTAGAGAGTCTCTGTCATCCAGGACATGGTTGTCCAAAAGGCACATTTTGAAGACGCAACTGAACTTACTTGGTTTTTCTTTGAAGACATTTTGCTCCTCGTTCAAGAAGCTTCTTCAGTTCGCTGAAAAAAACTTCTTGGATGAGGAGTGAAAAGGAAAAAGAAAGAAGTCCAGTTTCCTTTTGAAAAAGCACTCCTCCTCAATACATTCCATCTAGTGGTGGGATTCAGCCGGTTCGGGTCGATTCATGTGAACTGGTAGTTAAATTGCTGACTGACTCCATCCGTCCCTTCCCCTCCCCTTCCAAGAGTCCCCACATGGCCTGTTTTTGCTCCCAGGAGCCTCCTAGGCCCAAAATGGAGGGTGGAGGCTCAAGTCACTGCCAACTTAGCTGCCTACATACAGCAAGCCATATGCATGGGCATCAGACAAGAACTGAGTAGCGTAGGGGGCTAATGCCTCCTACTAAAGGCAGCAATTAACATCCAGCTGCCTGTAATTCTGCGAGCTCAATCCTAGCCAGGCTCAAGGTCGACTCAGCCTTCCATCCTTTCCAAGGTGGGTAAATTGAGGACCCACTTTGTGGGGGCAATAAGCTGACTTTGTATAAATATATACAAAAAGTATGAAGGCTATTGCTTAATGCATTGTAAGCCGCCCTGAGTCTCCGGAGAAGGGCGGCATATAAATCAAATTAAAAATAAAAATAAAATAAAATAAAATAACTGCATCTTGGGTCTCTAATCAATCCCAATCTCAGGTGGACATTGAGGGATCCTCCTTTACAGCAGAAAGGGCTATTTCCCACAGGGCTAGATCTCAGGAAAAAGGTCACGACCCAGCTGGGTCCCAGATTTCCTCTGACAGGGAATCTATGGCTGTTGCCGATCCTCTGGATCGGGAAATGTCTGAGGACGAGGATTTGGCCCCGGACCAGCCCACCTTCATAGGGCTCTTCAAGCCCCAATTATTCCGGTCTTTACTACAGAAAGCCAAGGCTACCACGGGCCTGGACTCAGCTCGCCCTACCTCAGTCCTCCCTAAGGAAGGTCCTTCTACTTCAGCTTCAGTACCCCTCTTTGAGGTTCCTATAATCGAAACAGAAGAGATACCAGGACCTAAACTCTTCCGAGAAGTATTACAGTGCCAATGGTCCTCTCCCGCTTCGGGACCTAGCCCGAACACAATTGATAGGCGCATATATAATTTAGCACAGGCTGGTGCGCCCCTGCAACAGCCCATTTTTGCTCCCAGGGGGATGAACAAGGCCAAGTGCTGCCTATCACACCCCATGGCCATGCCCACCATGGTCACACCCACCCAGCCGGTTGTTAGGGCAGAGAACCGGTTGTTAAATTATTTGAATCCCACCACTGATTTCACCACACTTTTGTTTAATTCTTAGAAACAGTCCTCTTATTAAGTTTATTCATGTGTAGAATAAAGGAAATCTCAGGCTGCAGGGAAATCAGAAGAGAACAAAATTGGAAAATACCTTGGAGGACTTCTCAAGTAGGAGACCCCAATTTTAAACAAATGCCTGTCCAGTCTCTTCTTAAAAGCCTCCAGTGGTGGAACACTTTTCAAAGGCAAGATCAAATCAGTTGATCCTAAAGGAGATCAATCCTGACTGTTTCGGAAGGCAGATATTGAAGCTAAAGCTCAAATACTTTGGCCACCAAATGAGAAGACAGGACAGATTGGAAATGTCTCTGATGTTCGGAAAGATTGAAGGCAGGAGGAGAAGGGTGTGGCAGGGGATGAGATGACAATAGAAGTTGACACATTTTAGGCAATAGAATAACAGAGTTGGAAGGGACCTTGGAGGTCTTCTAGTCCAGCCCCCTGCTTAGGCAGGAAACCCTACACCACTTCAGACAAATGGATATCTAACATCTTAAAAACTTCCAGTGTTGGAGCATTCGCAACTTCTGGAGGCAAGTTGTTCCACTGGTTAATTGTTCTCACTGTCAGGAAATTTCTCCTTAGTTCTAAGTTGCTTCTCTCCTTGATGAGTTTCCACCCATTGCTTCTTGTCCTGCCCGCAGGTGCTTTGGAGAATAGCTTGACTCCCTCTTCTTTGGGGCAGCCCCTGAGATATTGGAACACTGCTATCATGTCATGCCTAGTCCTTCTTTTCACTAGACTACACTTCAATGTGTCATCACTAGATTTTTCTAGACTTCATTGGGTCATTAACTCAATGAACATGAATTTGAGCAACCTTTGGGACATAGTGGAGGACACGGGGGGCTTCCATGCTATCGTCCATGGGGTTGTGAAGAGTCAGACACAATTTAACAACTAAACAACCGCAATAACAATAAAGAAAAGCATTCTGGAGGTGCCAAAAGACAATGTCTTGCTTATTTGAGCTGTGGTGGCACAGTGGTTAGAGCGCAGTACTGCAGGCTACTTCTGTTGAATGCTGGCTGCCTGCAATTTGGTAGTTCAAATCTCACCAGGCTCAAAGTTTACTCAGCCTTCCAGCCTTCCAGAGTGGGTAAAATGAAACCCAGATTATTGGGGGCAATATGCTGACTCTGTAAACCGCTTAGAGATGGCTGTGAAGCAGTATATAAGTCTAAGTGCTATTGCTATTGTTAAGTGCTATTATTTAAACCCGATCTACTCTTAAATGAAATCCTGGTTTTGGGTAGGGGGGCAACTGCCCAAAACTCAAATATTGACAATGTTTCCTGACGCACTTGCATCCGACCGGAGTCCATTAAAAGCTTATTAACAAGCCTTTCCATTTTATGCCTGCAAATGGGAACTTGGAGGTACCGTATAACAAGGAATAAATGAGCTGGCCAGCGTGGCTCTTAATCTTCGGAGGATAGCAGAATAAAAAATTGGAATGGCTGCCCAGGCAAGACAATAAAGGGAAACATTCAAAATAATTGTTTCCAGTGGGATTATAGCATTGGAAAGGACACAGGCAGTAAAACATCTTGTCCTGAAAAGCCACTTAATTTTCCTGCTTTCAGAAACACTGCGTGCGCACTAGCACTTCCAACAGATCACCAAGGGCACTTTAAAATTAAAATAAGCGGAAGAGGGATTTGGGACTGGCGTCCTTTTCCCGTTAGTCACACTCGATGCCGCATCCAAAGCAGTGAAATGTGTGTTGTCTTTGTGTCTTCTGTCCTTCGGAAATCTTACCCATGTTCCCCCAAAAATAAGACCCTTTGTCATGTTCCGGAAGGTCAGAAAGAAACACCACCAAACACAGTTCTGGTTTGTAGAATTTTATCTCCCGCTCCGGCATGAACTGACCATCCATGAATGCAAGGCAAAGCAATGAAATCTAGTCAGGGCTAACTGCCCAGTGCTCCCCACCACCTTTTAAATGTTTCCCGCCACTCCTCCCTATCATGAACGCAAGCCCACCTCCCACATGACCACGGAACTGTCCTGTGCACAGGTGGCCGCTTCCAAACTGGGCTTTGCCGCCATGGCTGCCTCTCATTGATTTTTGCCGCCATTGCTGCCCTCACCACACCTCAGCTGTTTCTGCCACCAGCTGGAACAGCCATTTCTGAATAGCTCCACCACCAACGCCGCTTCTCAGCTGTTTTCGCTGCTGTGGCTCCATCATTCCAGCCGGAACCAATGTGGGCGATGGAAGGTCAGTCCCACATGGCGGGCAGTGATTGTATTGTCCCAGAGGGGCCCTTCACAGCCTCCCCTGCCAGAATTTGCAGCCCTTGGCTGTTAGGCGTGCCAGAGCTGACACCCTGTCTTATAATACTTTTGTCACCAAAAAAGGTACCAAGTCTTATTTTGGGGGGAGGGGGGGATGTCATCCACTGACTTACCTCACTCGTGCGCATCACCATCGGCCTCCTTTCCGCTCCCAGAGGCCTTCATTTTATTTATTCATTTATTTATCTATTCTGTTTTTCATACTGCCCTTCTCCTGAAGGACTCGGGGCGGTGCACAGCCATGATAAAACAACATGATACAAAATTTTAAATACTTTTTAAAAATAATTAAACAATTTGGCCCCCAGATTTAAAACCCACCAATTAAAATACCCAATTGTGAATCCTTCTTAGACCAGGCCAGCTTGCTGAAATAAAAGGGTCTTAAGGGCACGGTGGAAGGTGCGCAGGTCGGGAATCATACGCAACCCCGGGGGCAATTCATTCCAGAGGGCAGGTTCCCCCATAGAGAAGTTTCTCCCCCTGGGGGTTGACACTGTTTGACTGACGGCACCCTGAGGAGGCCCTCTCTGTGGGAGTGAATTGGTTGGTGGGAGCTATCGGTGGCAGAAGGCGGTCCCGTAAATAGGCGGGCCTTCAGGAACTTCCTTCAACCAGCATAGCTTTCCTGAAGGATTGATCCGGAGCTCTGTTATCAGCTGCAGAGGCCTTCAGGAAAGCTTTGCCAGCTGCAGAAGAAATGGGCTGGCAAGGCAGGTGTTGGGGCATGCGAGGCCTGCCTACAACTCTCCGAAGGTAAGTAGTAGGGCAGCTCCACCACCCCCGATCCCCACCCTAGCTTAATTTTTACCTGTGCACCCTGGAGTGGGTGAGGTCTTAAATAGGGCTTATTTTGGTGGCGTAGGGCTTATACTGGGTGCATTTGTAAAAATCAAGCTAGGACTTACTTTCGGAGTAGGTCATATTTTTGGAAAATACTGAAAGGGTTCACGGTTCAACAGAAAAGCAAACAATGGGGTGAATTAAGAGTTTCACCCCATTGAAAGAAACATTTAAAAATATGTCTAGCAAATGTTGGAAATGTAACCCCAAAATGGGCACATTTTATCATATGTGGTGGACTTACTTCAAAAAAAAATTGGACAAAAATTTGTCCAAAAAAAATTGGACAAAGATACACAGGGGGCTAGAAAAGATGATAGGGAAAGATGTAAATTTTAAAGCTGAATTGTTTTTATTAGGTATAATATCAGAAAAAAATTGATAAGAAAAGTAGGTACTTAATATTACATGTCTTAACAGCAGCGAGGATTATATTTGCACAATAACTAGAAAAATGAAAATATAACCCGAGATGAAGATATAGTCAGGAAGAACCTAGATTGTGCAGAAATGGATAGATGGATAGAGGGTTGTAAAAGCACTATGAAGCGGTATATAAGTCTAAGTGCTACTGCTATTACCCTTGAAAATTAAACAGAAAGAAAATGTAGAATATTGTCAAACATGGAATCTATTTTACCAATGATTGGGAAAAAAAGGGGTGGAGATTAAGAATGTAAATTTGTATTGTTAAGCAAATTAAATATCGAGACAGCATGATATTTATTAAGCACTAAGAAATGTATTTAGTAGAAAATTTAAAAAAAGTAAGTAAGAAAGAAATGAACCTGAAAAACATGCTTGGTCGGGGAATTGTTCCCCATCTCAACACATCCTCTTGTTTAAAATATTTTTATTGCTTTTAGAATAATAACGGGAAAAGGGGAAAAAAGCACAAAAGTGTATATATTGTCAAGACATCAGTGCTTATGACCCAGTGAAAATAAATACAACAGAAAAAATTAAGATGGAGAGAATAATATAGGAACAACTATATAATAGGAGCCAGTTTGGTGTAGTAGTGAAGATGCTGGCCTAGAAACAGGAGATGGTGAGTTATAGTTCATCGTACGCATTCAAGTCAGATGGGAGACTTTGGGCCAATCATCAGAAGACTGTGAATTCTAGTGCTGCCTTAGATATGAAGGCTGGCTGGGTAATTTGATACTAATCACCAGGAGATGGTGAGTTCTAGTGCTGTCCGAGGCCTGAAAGCCAGCTGGGTGACTTTAAGCCAATAACCAGGAGATGGTGAGTTCTAGTGCTGCTTTAGGAATGAAAGCCAGCTGGGTGACTTTAAGCCAATCACCAGGAGATGGGGAGTTCTAGTGCTGCTTTAGGAATGAAAGCCAGCTGGGTGACTTTAGGCCAATAACCAGGAGATGGGGAGTTCTAGTGCTGCTTTAGGAATGAAAGCCAGCTGGGTGACTTTAAGCCAATCACCAGGAGATGGGGAGTTCTAGTGCTGCTTTAGGAATGAAAGCCAGCTGGGTGACTTTAGGCCAATAACCAGGAGATGGTGAGTTCTAGTGCTGTCCCAGGCCTGAAAGCTGGCTATGTGATTTTTGGCCTGTCCCTCTCTCTCAGCCCAACCCACCTCACAGGGTTGTTGTTGTGGGGAAAAGAGGATGAGGAAGGAGTATTAAGTATGTGTGCTGCCTTTGGTTACTTCTAAAGCAGTGATGGCTAACCTTTTTCGCCATCGCGTGCCAAAAGTGGGGGGAGTGCAGTGGGGTCACACGCACGCGTGCCCACATCCATAATTCTATGCACCCTGCCCTCCCGTGCTCCCTCCCCCCCGCTTTTGGCACAGGATGGCACAGTAGGCCCGTTTTTTGCTCTCCCCAGCCTCCAGAGCCTTTCTAGGAGCCTGGGGAGGGCAAAAATAGCCTTCCCCACCCTCCCAGGGGCTCTCCGGAGGCTGGAAACAGTGTGTTTCCAGACTTCTGGTGGGCCCAGAAGGCCCGAAAATCAGCTGGCTGGCACACGCATGCATGCCGGAGCTGAGCTCCTGTGCCCACCAATATGGCTCTGTGTGCCACCTGTGGCACCCGTGCGATAGGTTCGCCATCACGGTTCTAAAGTAATAAAGGTGGGATAAAAATCTTATAAATGAATAAATAACTATGTTGTTAGAACAATAAACAATTACAATTTGTCAGGATCCAATCTGGTTCAGTCACCGGGACCAGACGTTTTGTCTGCTGAGCTTTCACACTCGTGTTGAAGCCCATCCTCAGGGAATCTGTCTCTAGAGTAGTGATGGCTAACCTTTTCTGGACCGAGTGCCCAAAGCATGTGTGCACAAACTCCCAAAATGCAACTATGTGCAGCCCCCATGCATGCGTGCACCCCCGTGCACTCCCGCACGTGCCCCACCCCCTGCGCATGGGCACACACCTCTGCACATGCCCCCTGCACATGGTTGTGTACCCCCTACACACCATGCCGCTGCACATGCATGGCAGAAACCCAATGACTAGCTAGACAGCGGGAGGCATGCGTGCATGCACGGTGGAGCTGAACTGGGGTGACGGCTCACGTGCCCACAGAGAGGGCGCTGTGTGCCACCTGTGGCAAGCGAGCCATAGGTTCACCATCACAGCTCTAGAGGGAAGTTCCCTGAAGATGGGCTCCAGCAGAGTTCTGTAAAGCTGAGAAGACAAAACCTCTAGTCCTGGTGACCGACCTAGATTGGCTCCTGCAACATTATTCTGGGACGTGTATATTCACTTTCATTCGTAATTACAATTTTCATTATCTAATATCATATTTTTCAAGTGTGTGTGTGTTATGTGTGTGGGTCTATATATGTATATCTGGGGGTGTGATGGCTCAGTGGTTAAGAAGCTAAGCTTGTCAGTTGGAAATGCGACAGCCCTGGTTTGAGACCCAAGCATTGTGCGATAGGGTGAGTTCCTGTTACTCGCTCCAGCTCCTTCCCACCTAGCAGCTCAAAAGCATGCAAATGAGAGTAGATAAATAGGTACCACTTTGGTGGGAAGGTAACGGCATTCCGTGGACCTTTGGCATATAGCCATGCTGCTCATATGACCATGGAAGTGTCTTCAGACAATGCTGGCTCCCTCAGCTAAGAAACAGAGATGTACACTGCCCCTTGAATCGGACACAATTGGACACATCCACCTTACTTTTACGTGCATATGTGTGTGTGTATGTATGTGTGTATGCTTATATAACTATCATGGTTTTTAGCCTAGTGTTCTTTGTATAAATGACTTCCATATTTCCTTATATTTATCTCTACAGAGTCTACATCAAGAGGCAATTCGCTCATAAGTAGCAAGATTTTCAATCCATAGAATCAATGGGGCCATAACATTTATCATTCCAATGTTGCAAGAGCAGTCTTTCAGCTTTAATAAGGGCACAGAGGATCCATTTGCGTTGTCCTGTTGTTAGATTCCATGTACTAAGTTTATAATTCAAGAGAATATTGTCCTCTGAAAATGTTACTTTTTATCACCCATATTTATATAGTCCACTACTTTCTCTCCAAAAATGTGTGTTTTAAAGACTTGTCATCCTTATTACATCCCCAACAAAATACTACCCTAGACTATAGCTTTCTACACAAATGTAATGGAGTCCAATAAAATTCTAAATATTATATTTTTTTTATTTGTAGCTCAGGATTGAAACGAGGGGTCCTTGGTGCTCTCTGAGCTTGGTTGTTTTCTTGCAGATGTTTCAAAACCAAACTAGGGAACATCGTAAGTTTGAGTTAGAGCTAGCATTGATGATGTTACGTAGTTTGGTAATGAAACATGTGCAAGAAAACAACCAACCTCAGAAAGTACCAAGGACCTCTTATTATTTTTGTTGTTGCATAATTCATAGGTTAAGTTCTTTTGACCCTCTTGCTATGGAAGTTAAACTGGCAGCCACATCTGACAAAACTCCAGAGACTGAACAGATCCTGAGGGAATATCAGGACCTTGCAGAAGTATTCAGTGAGGCCGAGTGCAACGTCCTGCCTCCCCACCGCGAGGCAGATTGTGCCATCAAAATCATCCCTGGGGCAAAACTACCCAAGCTCAAACTGTATGCCATGACACCCCAGGAAATGCAAGAAATGCGCAATTACATAAACAAAAAGGGGGTTCATCGAGCCAGCCAAACCACGGGTTGCGGCACCAGTCCCCTTCAAAGAAAAAAAAGATGGAACTATGAGATTGTGTGTGGACTTTCGAGGAATCAATGCCGTGTGTGTACACAACCTATATCCCCTCCCCCTCATGAAGGACCTGCTATCTCACCTGGTCAAAGGAAAAGTCTTCACCAAACTAGACCTCAGAAAAGCATACTACCGAGTACACATCAGGGAGGGTGACAAGTAGAAAACAGTGTTCAACTGCCCCCTAGGGAAGACATTATCCCTGTAGAAAGTTAGCACCCACCCTCCTAGAATGAAATATTTTGAGGAATATTTAAAAAAGCAGAATATTATATTTCCCTAAATGAGAAATGGTAAAACATGGTTTTTTAGAGGCAGGAAACACATTCAGTCTTTCTTAATAGCCTCCTGCAAATACTGAGGAGGCCAGCTTTTAGAAATGCAGATTTGTTAATCCATTCAGAAAGACTGGGTCAGATAGAAACTCCAGATAAGCAACAAACAAAAGGTTGACAAAATTAGCTCAGGCAAGCCCTTAGGATTTGCATTTCCTCTTTTGCCCATCGAGCCAGCTATAATCCTATATGACCCCATAGGAATCTGACAACAACCAATAGAATACATGTTCTTGCACAGGAACAGGAAGCTCAACTGCAAAGCCCAAAAGAAAGTATAACCCCCACACACACTCACAACTCCATTTTGTCAGCTGCCCAGAACCACAAACCAGGTGGTTCTGCTTCATCAATAAACTATTTTTCCAATCAGTTTCCTTGTTTCCAGTGTCTTTCTCCCAGCTTCAAACTGGAAACCAGATTGATATTTCTTCCCACATCCCAATGCCTAGACAATCACGATCTTTTCTAGTTAGAAAAATACAACTGGACATCCAAGGTATCCTGTGTACAGTGGTAGAATTCATAATTTAACATAATTTAAATAATTTAACAACCGGTTCTCTGCTCTAATGATCAGCTGGGTGGGTGTGGCCATGGTGGGTATGACCAGGGCTGTGACAGGCAGCACTCGGCCTCCAGAAACCCCCTGGGAGAAAAAACTGACCACAGGGGGCCATGCCGCACCGCTAGTGCCCTGTTTTGGGCCTAGTAAACCTCCCTGAAGCCTCCTGGGAGTAAAAAGAGCCTGGATAGCTCAGCAGACTAATGCATTGTGCATTGTGATTAACTCCAGCTGTCTGCAATTACTGTAAGTTCGAATCTCACCAGACTCAAGGTTGACTCAACCTTCCATCCTTTCTAAGGAGGTGAAATGAGGACCCAGTTTGTGGGGGCAATAAGCTGACTTTGTATAATATACAAAAGTATGAAGGCTATTGCTTAATGCATTGTCAGCTGCCCTGAGTCTCCGGAGAAGGGCGGCATATAAATCAAATTTTAAAAAGGGGGGGCGTGGGGGGGCCACCGCAAACCCCAGTGCCCCATTTTGGCCCTAGTAGTCCTCCCTGCACTTACCTGGGAGCCAAAATGGGTTGTGTGGAAGGGGAGGGGAAGGGAAGGTAGGGACCAGCCAGCTGATTTGCCTGAACCAGCCGAAACCGGCTGAATCCCACCACCGCCTGTGTACCCCTCCAGCATATTAATGAAAATAAGAACATCTTTTGCATCAAATTCTTTTATTCACCTTTATTCTGGATCCTTCTTCTAACCATGTACTTTATGTACTTCACTCTCTGTACTTTATCTCCATTCTCTTCTCCATGGCCTCGACTATTTCTGATATAACTTTGATTGACTGTAAGTGGTGAAGAGAACCTTTAATAATTTGAAGTGCCACATTTAATCTTGTCACTCGTGGGCCTGCATTGTGGTCTTCAGCAGTTTGCATCTCTGTCCATTATCTCCTGTCTTCTATACCATAATAGGAATGTGGGCTTAGTAAACCTCTCAGAAGACACTTTTCCTAGTTTCTCCAATTGCAAAGATGAGGGGGAGAGAGATCCTTTCAGACTGAAAGGATTCCAATACCGTTATTGTACAATAAAAATAGAACAAGTATTTCTTACATTGAGCTAAGTTATTTACAATTTTACACAGCTAAAAAGGAAAGGTGTGTCTTGAGTCCAGCTTAGTCCATCCTTCAAATGCAGACACTAGAAAAACAAGAAGTCTTGACCAATTCTTCCACAAACTTTGTTCCATCATCCTTAAAGACAATTACCATATTTTTCAGAGTATAAGATGCACCTTCCCCCCTCTTAAAACAGGGTGAAGCGAACTAGTGGTAACACTGGTTAGAACCCACCACTGTCTCCTGCTGATTGGCCCAAAATCAACCAGCAATCTTTCATATCTAAAACAGACCTAGAACTCACAGTCTCCTGCTGATTGGCCCCAAATCATCCAGCTGTCTTTCATATCTAAAGCAGAACTAGAACTTATGGTCTCCTGCTGATTGGCCCAAAATCATCCAGCCACCTTTCATATCTAAGTCTCTTGCTGATTGGCCCAAAATCATCCAGCCGTCTTTCATACCTAAAGCAGAACTAGAACTCACGGTCTCCTGCTGTTTGGCCCAAAATCATCCAGCCATCTTTCATATCTAAAGCGGAACTAGAACTCACAGTCTCCTGCTGATTGGCCCAAAATCATCCAGCCATCTTTCATATCTAAAGCAGAACTAGAACTCACGGTCTCCTGCTGATTGGCCCAAAATCATCCAGCCGTCTTTCATACCTAAAGCAGAACTAGAACTCACGGTCTCCTGCTGTTTGGCCCAAAATCATCCAGCCGTCTTTCATACCTAAAGCAGAACTAGAACTCACGGTCTCCTGCTGTTTGGCCCAAAATCATCCAGCCATCTTTCATATCTAAAGCGGAACTAGAACTCACGGTCTCCTGCTGATTGGCCCAAAATCATCCAGCCATCTTTCATATCTAAGTCTCTTGCTGGTTGACCCAAAATCATCCAGCCATCTTTCATATCTAAAGCAGAACTAGAACTCACGGTCTCCTGCTGATTGGCCCAAAATCATCCAGCTGTCTTTCATACCTAAAGCAGAACTAGAACTCATAGTCTCCTGCTAGTTGGCCCAAAATCATCCAGCCATCTTTCATATCTAAGTCTCTTGCTGATTGGCCCAAAATCATCCAGCCATCTTTCATATCTAAAGCGGAACTAGAACTCACGGTCTCCCAGTTTTAAACTGATGCCTACATTCTGCACCAAACTAGACTGCCTCTCTCTTCCTTTGGATCTGTTTAATGTCACAGGTGGAAAGTCTACGAGGTGCATTCAGACATCTGAAAACACTTTACGAGTGGACTAGAGGAACCATTGGTCTGAGAGATGGCATGGAAGAGTAAAACTTGAAATGCTTCTCGGATTTATCTTTGCCAACGTTGCATTGTTTCACTGATTTCCCCTAATAGAACTTTTCATTCCCTGTTATCAAGGCCAGTCATATTAAAAACCCCTTTATTTTTGCAATCAGCACTCTCTAAATTAAATTTGCATGTACTCAAAGCCAGGTCTGAGTGGGCTGGGAGTGAGGAAAAAGGAATCCTCAGGGGTGATTCACACCCTGTCAACACTTCTTTACTCTCCTACCATCGGGCTGGAGGTATAGAAGCGTAGCCAGCTGAACGAACAGGATGAAAAATAGCTTTTATCCGTGAGCCGTCAGACTTCTGAATGCAACATAACACCACAATCAGGTTTAATATGATAGACTTACAGGGCCAGCACAACATGCAACATGTTTACACCGGTGTAATCAGAGGTGGTATATAGCTGGTTCAGACCGATTCATCCGAACTGGTAGCGGAAATTGTGGGTGGATCTGCCCACCTGCTCACCCACTCCGGCTCTATGCCATCCTGTTTAGGCATGTTTTTGAGGCTGGGTGCGTGCGTGGAATGCATGCACACCTGCAAAGCACATTCACGGAAGGCCAGGGGCATGTGTGGACAGGGCACGTGTGAGTGAAGTGAGCTCATGCACGCACGCACAAACACACATTTGTGAACCGATAGGGAAAGTAAATGAGTACAACCCTGGTGCAGTAGTGGGTTTCAAAATTTTTTACTACCGGTTCTGTGGGTGTGGCTTGGTGGGTGTGGCGTGGCGTGGCTTGGTGGGTATGGCTTGGTGGGCATGGCAGGGGAAGGATATTGTAAAATCTCCATTCCCACCCCACTCCAGGGGGAAGGATATTGCAAAATCCCCATTTCCTCCTGATCAGCTGGGACTCGGGAGGCAGAGAATAGATGGGGGTGGAGCCAGTCAGAATTTTTACTACCGGTTCTCCAGCAGTACTCAAAATTTCCACTACCAGTTCTCCAGGACTGGTCAGAACCTGCTGAAACCCACCTCTGCCTGGGTGTAATATAATGTTATATACATATATGTTTATGGAAATGTATGCTAGTTATTACTTATTTGGGTTTAGGGATTTCCTTTTATTTTATTTATTGATAAGGGAGGCTCATTCAATTTCATTGTTTATATGTATATAAAGGAGCCTGAGTAGTGTAGGGGGCTAATGCCTCCTACTAAAGGCAGCAATTAACATCCAGCTTTTAATTTGGTCTCTGACCGCAATAAAAGCTATCTATCTAACATCCAGCTGCCTGTAATTCTGTGAGTTCAATCCTAGCCAGGCTCAAGGTTGACTCAGCCTTCCATCCTTTCTAAGGTGGGTAAATTAAGGACCCAGTTTTTGGGGGCAATAAGCTGACTTTGTATAAATATAAATATACAAAAGTATGAAGGCTATTGCTTAGTGCATTGTAAGCCGCCCTGAGTCTCCGGAGAAGGGCAGCATATAAATCAAATTAATAAATAAAATAATAATAAATAAATAAATAAATAAAAATATGTTGTGCATTGACAATAAAGGTTTGATTTGATCTGGAAAGGTTAACCCTCCCTGGGTTTTACAACATAAACCCTATTGGAGGTAAGGAACAAAACTGGTAGAACAGATTTTGAATCCTAGGTTATTTTGGAGATCTGCTAACCTTAAGCCAAGGGTGAAATCTGACCAGTTCAGACCGGTTCGGGAGAACTGCTAGGGATTATTGGCATTGGTTTGCTGAAGCAGTAGTAATCACCCCTTGTTGGCCCTACCCACACCTGGCCAGTCGCCACTCACCTATTCTGGCTGCTCGATATTCCACAGAATTGAATGCTAAATTTTCTCCCTCCATACAGAATGCTAAATGCTAAATTTTCTCCCTCCATACAGAATGGAGCTGCTGCAGTCTGTTCCTTTAAGGTAATCCCCAGAAGGGAGGGGGACGGGGGGAATGAAGTTTTATCCTGCAGCCCCCTAATCATCATTGTTGCTCTTCTCTGCACTCTTTCTAGAGACTCAACATCTTGTTTTACATCATGGTGACCAAAACTGAATGCAAGATTCCACTTGTGGAATTACCAAGGCATTATAAAATGGTCTTAACACTTCACGTGATCTTGATTCTATCCCTCTGTTTATGCAGCCTAGAACTGTGTTGGCTTTTTTGGCAGCTGCTGCACACGGCTGGCTCATATATAAATGATTGTCCACTAGGACTCCAAGATCCCTCTCACAGTTACTACCATTGAGCAAGGTACCACATATACTGTACCTGTGCATTTTGTTTTTCTTCCCTAAATGTGGAACCTTCCTTTTTTCACCATTGAATTTCATTTTGTTAGATAGCATCCAATGTTCAAGTCTGTCAAGATCCTTCTGTATCTTGAGCGTATCTTCTGGAATGTTGACTATTCCTGCCAGCTTGGTGTCATCTGAAAATTTGATGAGTTCCCCATCTATACCCTCGTCCAAATCATTGATGAAGATGTTGAAGAGTAGTGGGCTTAAAACTGCGCCCTGGGGTACTCCAAGATGAGGCTGCTTTCATGAGTAGCAGAGAAGAGCTGCGAGTCCCCAAGTATTCTTTTTGAATATAATTTACATTTATCTTTTAGAGAACTGAGCCCTTTTTCAGTTGTCTAAGATCTGCAGGGAATAACCCTGAGTAACCTTGACTGATCTGGCTTTCACTCCATCCCAAACCTCGAGTTTAAACTGGACAAGACTTTGATGAAAAGCCACAAAGAAATTCCAGTTCTGTAGGCTGCACTAAGAAATCATTTTTAAAAAGGAAACTTTAAAGAAGGCAAGGGCAAATCACTTCCATATAATTGCTAATACCCTTCACCCAGATGTATTCATGAAGTCACCAGGAGCTGAGATGAACCCGGAGAAGACTTTAATTCACCTGCTTCTTTGAGACATAAGTAAACATTGATGACACTGCCTTTTAACTCCCCTGGATATGATGAGTTTGATTTATTCCTAATGATTCAAAAAGAAACTCAATTATGGAAGGAGAGGAAAGGATTAGAGATGTGTTTGAGGGATTAAGATTCTTCTGTGCAAACTTGCAAGCGGAGATTAGGCTGGTGACTTGATGGTACTATCACGCATTCTTTTTCCCTTCCCGTCACCGCCTCAATTAAACAGAAAACTCAGCAAGAGAAGGAACCGAATGTATTAAGGTAGCGGGTAGCAGAGACTGTCCTATCTTGGCCGAGTACAAAGCTTTCAATTTCCTATTTTAAAGTCTCCCTTCAAGTCTGCTTCTCAGAGATATGAATGTTGAAGCATGCCTATGTACAATACTCTGTGTGTGTGTGTGTGTGTGTGTGTGTGTGTGTGTGTGAGAGAGAGAGAGAGAGAGAGAGAGAGAGAGAGAGAGAGAGAGAGAGAGAGAGAGAGAGAGAGAGAGAGAGATTGTGTTTACATGCCAGTCAGAGGTAGTATTCAACTGGTTGGACCAGTTTAGGCGAACTGGTACGGAAATCATGGATGGGCCCACCCACGCACCTGCCCCGTCCTATCGCCCCCGCCCCACCTTTATGCCATCCTATTTAGGCACATTTTTGAGTCCGGGCACATATGCGGAAGGTGAGCACATGAGCAAGGTGCATGCACAAAGTGAGTACACATGCGCACAGCAAACCGGTGGTAACAAAATGTGAAACCCACCACTGATACCAGTATATATAACAGATTAAAAGTATAACAGAGTTGGAAGGGACCTTCTACTCCAATCCCACACCCAAGCAGGAAACCCTATACCATTTCTGACAGATGGCAGTCCAGTCTCTTCTTGAAACTCTTCCTGAGTCCCCCTGGGAGTAGGGCGGTATATAAATTTGATTAATTTGATGAATAAATTTGAAAGCCTCCAGTGATGAAGTTCCCACAACTTCTGTTCCAAGGGTTGATTGTTCTCACTGTCAGAAAATTTCTCCTTATTTCTAGGTTGCTTCTCTCCTTGGTCACTTTCTATCCATTATTCCTTGTCAGCCTTCAGGGGCTTTGGAAAATAGCTTGACCCTCTTCCTCCTCTCTGTGGCAGCCCCTCAAATATTGGAAGACTGCTATCTTGTCTCCTCTGGTCCTTCTCTTCACTAGACCAGCCAGGCCCAGTTCCTGCAACCGTTCATTGTATGTTTTAGCCTAGAGTCTAGAGCACTGGTGGGATTCAAGTAATTTAAGAACCGGTTCTCTGCCCTAATGATTTCTTCCAACGACCAGTTTGCCAAACTGCTCAGAAAGTTAACAAGTGGTGCAAACTGGCTGAATCCCACCACTGGTCTACAGTCTCAAATTCTTTTTTATAATATGGTGGCCAAAACTGGATGCAGTATGTTTGTGTGTATACCAGGGGTGGGTTCTACTTACTCTTACTATCGGTTTGCAGCGGGGCTGGGCAGACACTCTTCTGCACATGTGCAGAAGCGTTTTGATGATGTAGGGGTAGGTGGGCGGGGCCTCTCGCTGGTTTTACTACCAGTTCTATAAAACCGGTGCGAACCGGGGGCAACCCACCACTGGTGTATACCAGGGATGGGGTTCTACTTACCTTTAACACCAATTTGCAATGATAGTAGCTTCTGCACATGCGCAGATCGCCGATGACGACATCCAGGTTGGTGGACGGGGTCTCTCTCCGGTTTTACTACCAGTTCTTGCAACCCACCACTGGTGTATACCCACACACACACAACTAAATAGATATAAATATTACACACACACACACACACACACACACACATATACACTCACTATGAGTGTATTTGTGTGTGTATATGTATATCTGTATATGCATGCATATGTATGTAGGTCTTTGGTTATTCGGGTTTTCTCCCACATAAAATTGGAAGTGTCTTGGCGACGTTTCAACGAAGTCTCATTTGTCTCATCTTCAGGCTGGTATTTTCGGCTTCGTGCTTCTAGGAGCGTGTGTGTGTGTGTGTGTGTGTGTGTGTGTGTGTGTGTGTGTATGCAAATATCCATGCATGTCCATTAACAGAAATATATATAAAGGAAGGAGAGGAGGAGAATATTCTGGGGGAGGGCAAGCCAATATTGATGCCCTCCCAGAAGAATACAAATTGCTGGAGGAATCTAAGACAACTACGGGGGAAAAAAAATCCTATTTGCAAATGTGTGACTAATCCATCCAGGTTTTTATGTTTTCTGGACCGGAAATATAAACTAAAATGCCAGATTTGTTCTGCAGTCTTCTAGAAATGGGCTGCAAAGGAGAAAAACTTCACTCGGCCTCTATTCCTCGGCTGTCCTTTCTACAGTCTGCCAAATTTCATTTCTGACGAAATGCACCATTAGAGAGATCGGCCTGATTAGCTTAAACTGGCTTGCTTTTTTCCTAAGTCGAGCCACCGTGACGGCTGCACGAATTTGGTGAAGGGGTAGAATCTTTATTGCGATGTTTGGAGGAAACCCTCAGTCATTTCCACAAGTGGAAGACATTGGATAGTTAGACCTATCCAGCCGCGACGTGTGTGCTCAGCCATTTGTCAATGTAAGATTCTGATTCCAGAGGTTTCAGGACAAGAGCAAGAGAGAAAGGTGTGGCTTTGATATGCACCAATTGCAATTTTCAGGCTACTAATAGAAGTAACAGGCAAATACCACCTTTGGCTGGCTCCAGAGTGGGGTGGGAATGGAGATTTTGCAGTATCCTTCCCCTGGAGTGGGGTGGGAATGGAGACTTTGCAATATCCTTCCCTCAGGAGTGGGGAGGGAATGGGGATTTTGCAGTATCCTTCCCCTGGAATGGGATGGGAATGGAGATTTTGTAGTATCCATTCCTCTACCATGACCACCAAGCCACGCCCACCAAGCCACTCCCATGCCCACAAGCCACGCTCACAGAACCGGTAGTAAAAAAAAATTGGATTTCACCACTGGGATTTATGTTTTTGTGGGGAGAAAAGTAACATCTGCGGAGGGAAGGGAGAGGAAGACTGCTGGAAGCAGAGCCAAAATCAGCTTCAAGGATTGTCTGTTGGGTCTATCTTTGAGTCAACAATTCCATCCCTTTCTTAAAGCTTCTGCTTTAAAGAAGGGAGCCAAGAGGCAGGATATTAAGCTGCTTATTAAACCCCTTGCTGGGAAGCGAAGGAACAGGATTGCCATTCTGCCAGTTTGAGCCACTGCCTGATGTGCTTCTCCATTGCCCTCCTGGGTTCAGTCAGGAGATTTAAAATAGACTGAGGAGGAGTATCAAATAAGTCTTCCGTGATTTGAAGAGAGATGGGTGAACCAAAGCTTCTCATTTTAGTCCATTGCCTAGAAACAGCGGTGAGTTTCATATATTCTTGCCACTGGTTCACCGCCTGCGTATACGCTCACTTCTCTTGTGACCTAGGCTTACTGAGTCATTACAAGACACAATTAGTCCCAAACAAACCTATTTTATTGTAACAGCTGAAAAATACGTTCATTCCCAGCTGAGTCCCAATTAGTTACAAAACAAGTCCTTTGGAACAACTCCTTCGGGATAATCACCAACTTTTATCTTCTTTGACACCCTGCCAAAGGCCTTACTTGGCAAAGCCCCATGAAGTTCAGAAACAAACAAGAGATGCTGACTGGAAACAGAGTTACCAACGTTGCTTTCCTGCAAAAGGCCCAAGTGCCTTTATTTCTCTCTTAAGCCAATCATCTCCTCATACTAGGAAACAATAAAAACAATATAAGTTGTAAAGATACAAGCAACATGGGTATAGCCGTAAATGGGAAGAGATAGGTACTAGTAAGGATGAGAAGAACCACAGTCTTAGTAGTTAATTTGACAATGTTGTCGGAATTAGCTGTTTAGCAGAGTGATGGCGTTCAGGAAAAAACTGTTCTTGTGTCTAGTTGTTCTGGTGTGCAGTGCTCTATAGTGATATTTTGAGGGTAGGAGTTGAAGCAATTTATGTTTTGGATTCTGGATTCTTGGAATGATTCAGAATCAAAGAGGTCAGGAACTTCCTTCTATTGGCTCAATTTTTTTTCAAACTCTATCTTCCTATCCAGAGAGAAAGCTTGGTGAGATCAACATTCGTAGGCCTTCCCTGTGAACTTTAGAGCTACAAAGTACTAATATGTTTTTGAAGTACAGAGAATGGCTATATATTTGGAACACGGGAAGAAAATATATTGCCGATGTCAACTTGGATAATGGTTTCGAAATCGTTTATTTTTTTCTTTTTTGTTGGCGTGCTTTCCTGGGCCTTTGCCTTGCCTTAGAGCTTTGTTTGAACAAAGCTGACCTTTGATGTTTCATTGTGTTCCGTGATCTTCTGAAACTCTTCTGAAAAGTACCATGGTCAAGGGTGAGGAAGGGTTGCTGCTAAATTGATTGCCAGCTGCTTCCTCCCTTCCATCTCCATCAATCAAAACTGTTGCCGGAATCAAGAAGAATGGCTAGCAAACTGATAGCAATAGCAATAGACTTATATACCGCTTCATAGTGCTTATACAGCCTTCTCTAAGCGGTTTACAGAGTCAGCCTCTTGCCCCCAACAATCTGGGTCCTCATTTTACCCACCTCGGAAGGATGGAAGGCTGAGTCAACCTTGACCGATGGGGGTAGAACTGCTGATAGTGGGAATGTTTTTTATAGCAATAGCACTTAGACTTATATACCGCTTCATAGTGCTTATACAGCCTTCTCTAAGCGGTTTACAGAGTCGGACTATTGCCCCCAACAATCTGGGTCTTCATTTTACTGACTTCGGAAGGATGGAAAGCTGAGTCGACCTTCAGCCTGGTGAGATTTGAACTGCCGAACTGCAGCTAGCAGTCGGCTGAATTAGCCTGCAGTGCTGCACTCTAACCACTGTGCCACCTCGGCTCTTACAATGATGCTTATTTTTAAAAAAACAAAACAAAACAGGGAGAGTCATTTTTTTTTTCAATGCCTTTGCCAGTCAATGACTTTGTCGTAAGTCGAGAACTACCTGTACGTAACGGAAGTATTCTTGCTTGACTTTGGTAGGAATTCTGCTGTGAATATTGTAGCGGATTGTGGTCTGGATTCCTAGGAGGGAGGGGCTGCATTCCAGAGGACCAAGAGACAGCAAAGTTTAGATAATTCGGTTGGGAGGAAGAGAACTAAGGCTCCTCCTCTTTAGAAGTTCCTGGAGGATATCTTTAATGATGCAAAGAGTTGCTTTAGCTTGGCAAGATTCTGTCTTTCGATGAAGAACATTAAAGGAACTTAGAAGAATTTCAATATATCTTTTGGGGGGGGGGGGGGTTGGAGTGTGACAATTTATAGACAGAGTCGATTTTCCCATTCCTGTGTGTTCTCCAATTTTGCTCTCCCAATCTTCCACAGTTAATTAGCGCAACGAAGGCCAGGTGTTTTCCAGGTGCAGAGAACCTGAAAATGCATCTTCATCTCTAGGCAAGGACATCTCGGTGGAATGTAGGTGTGCGCATCGGTGTACATCTACCTGCGTTTCGACAGGTATGCATATTGCTGCAGGTGGAAGCACACATTAGCAAACGGGTAGCATTTATCCAGCAGGAAAATTTGCCCACCTGTATTCGGTGCTATTTTTAATCTTGAGTCTTGGAAGGGAGAGGGAAGCGAGAGGGAAGAAGGTGATTTCGTGCTCCCCCTTTCTAGATGTAAATGTTTTCTTCTGAACGAGGTGAAGCGGTGACCGCGTCGGATTTATGTAAAGGTGAGGCGCGTTGGGGAAGGGCATGCCAACTCTGCAAAACCGACAACCCCTCTTGGACGTGGTTCAAAACACGGTGTTGTAACCGAGGTGCCATAAATTGCTTAATCCTGAGTTGTGTTGCACTATTGTAATGCTAATCTGGGAACACACGGCTTCTCCTTGCTGACTCCTCATGTCTGAATTCAGTTTCTTGGCTGGTTCTCCCAAGCAGGAATGTTCTGATTCATATGGAAATCCGATTTGAGCTGAATAATTCTAGGAAGTCTTTTCTCTGTCTGTTTTGCCCAAAGAAGCTAAAATTCTCTCTCTCGTTCCTTCCCTCCCTCCCCCTCTCCCTTCCCTTCCTTCCTCTCCATCTTTCCCTCTCTTTGCCTCACCCCCTTTCTCTCCCCTCCTCCTCTGCCTCTCTCTCTCTCCCTCGTTTACTCCCTCCCTCCAACCACTCTCTCCCTTCCCCCTCCCCTCCCTCTCCCTCCCTTTCCCTTTTCTTCTCTCTCTCTTGCTCTCCCCACTCTCTCTCTCCCTCTCCCCCTCCCTCTCTTGCTCTCTCCCTCCCTCTCCCTTTTCTTTGCTCTCTTTCTCCCCCACTCTCTCCACCTCCCTCCCTCTCCCCTCCCTCTATTACTCTCTCCCTCTCTCCCTCTCCCTCTCCCCCTCTCCCTTCCTTTCCCCTTTCTTCTCTCTCTCGCTCTCCCCACTCACTCTCCCTCCTTCCTTTCCTCTTTCCTCCCTCCCTCCCTTCCTCCCACCCACCCTCTCCCTCTCTCCCTCCCTTTCCCTTTTCTTCTCTCTCTCACTCTCCAAACTCTCTCCACCTCCCTCCCTCTCCCCTCCCTCCCTCTGTTGCTCTCTCTCTCCCTCTCTCCCTCCCCCTCCCTCCCTTTCCCATTCCTTCTCTCTCTCGCTCTCCCCACTCTCTCCATCTCCCTCCCTCTCCGCTCCCTCACTCTGTTGCTCTCTCCCTCCCTCCCTCCCCCCTCCCTTCCTTTCCCTTTTCTTCTCTCTCTCAATCTCCCCACTCACTCTCTCCCTCCCTCCTTCCCCCCTTCCTTCCTCCCTCCCTCCCTTCCTCCCACCCACCCTCTCTCCTCTCTCTCCTTCCCTTTCCAATTCCTTCTCTTTCTCCCACTCCCCACTCTCTCTCCCTCTCCCAACCTCTGCCCCCAATGCAGTAACATAGCTCTAGCTGGGGATATGGTGTCCGGAATGAAGAGGTCTGTCATACAGATAGTCCTCAGCTTACAGCATTCTCCGTTTAGCAACCATTCAAAGTTACAACAGCACTTTAAAAAGTGACATACGGCTGGTCCTTGCACTTATGACCATCCCAGCATCCCACTGATCAAAATCCAGTCGCTTGGTAACAGACATATTTACAATAGCTGTAACATCCTTGGGCCACCTTTGCAACCTTCCCATCCAGATCTAGACAAGTAACTTACAGCCTAGGGGAGGGAGGGAGGGAGGGAGGGAGGAGGATAAGCGAAGGAAGAAAGGATAGGGGAAGGACGGGAGGAAGGGAGGGAAGGTGGAAAGAAGGATAGGGGAAGGAAGGAAGGACAGGAAAACAAAACGTAGGAAATAAACCCGCCCCTCTCCCAGAAAATGAAATATTTTAGGAAATATTAAAAAGGGCAGAATATTGCCCCCTAAAAGGGAGGCAGAAGCTCATTTCCCCCCAACACCTTTGTCAATGGGCCATTGAGGCCTGAGCCAGCTCATCTGCAACACAAAAGACTTAATAGGACCCATCTAGCAACAGCAACTCACCACATGGCAAGGCTCAAGCAAGCCTGGGAGACAACCTACAGAGTTAGCTAAGACCCCCCGCCCCCTGGCAGTCTGATGACCAATCAGGATACATTTCTTATACAAGAGCAGTAAACACTAAAGTGGGACCCAACAGAGGGTATAAAACTCAGACATCCTCCCTTTTCTTTAATTCACCCAACATCTTGAAGCATGAGATTGCTTTTCCTGCTCAGGAACTCAAGCCAGGTGCTCCTGTCCATCATTTAAAAAAATCTTTCCAAGCAGTCTCCATGTTTCCCCACTTGGAACTGAACCCAGATGGACATTTCTTCCGAAGGAAGGAAGGAAGGAAGGAAGGAAGGAAGGAAGGAAGGAAGGAAGGAAGGAAGGAAGGAAGGAAGGAAGGAAGGAAGGAAGGAAGAGGGAGGAAGGGACCTTCTGGACAATCAAAGATTGCCAGCTCCCCGTAGTTCCAGATTTCCCTTAACTTCTGCTTTGCCTATTTCTGAGGTTCAGTGAGGGGCCCCAATGAGCCAGCAGCCCCCTGCCCCATAGGAAGCCCCCATCATCTCTGCCCTCTAAAAAACAAACATCTTGAAAGGCCATTGATTAGCCTGGACTTGTTTTTGCTAATCTCCAAGTTGTGAGAGGTTCACGTCCCCGACATTCGTTGGTACTTCAGCTGAAAAGAAGACACAACCTTTTGGAGTGGATAAGCTCTTTGTAGAATATAAATTATTTAATAAATATGCAAATTGGTCAATCCGCTAGGCCTGAAGGGAAGCCGTGTCACGAGGCCTTCCATCTTGCCGATCATCCTTCCTTCAACCGCACAAATACGTTAAGAGGATCAAGGAAGGGTGTGCTTTCCCCCCCCCCCCGTTTCATTTATTTCTTTATTTATTTTAATGAACTTAAAGTTGAACAAGGACTTTAATCCTTGAGAGGAGAGAGTTTTGTCATCTCCATTTATAATACCTCAACGTCTTCTCAACCGAGGCATTAACAATCACCTGTCTGGAACGGTTTTGAATGTAAATCATGATGTATAATTAAAGTCTCCCCAAGTTACACAGGGCGGGAAAAAAAAAACTTCCCAGAAGATGGGATGAAGGAAGGCAAAAGAAAATGGAAAATGCTTGTTAAGTCAGATATACCCCATTTGTCCTGGAACACCACATTATAAAGGTGAAAGCAGGAAAATGATTACTGTAAAATTCAGAAAGAGATAGAGAAAGAAAGAAAGAAAGAAAGAAAGAAAGAAAGAAAGAAAGAAAGAAAGGAAGGAAGGAAGGAAGGAAGGAAGGAAGGAAGGAAGGAAGGAAGGAAGGAAGGAAGGAAGGAAGGAAGGAAGGAAGGAAAAGAGAATGGAAGGAAAAAATTAAGGAAGGTGGGAGAAGGGAAAGGAGAAAGAAAGAATAGAGTAGGGGAGTGGAGGGAGGGAGAAAAGTAAAGAAATGGGGAGGGAAGGAGGAAGGAAGGAAAGGAAGGAGAAGGAAGGAAGGAAGGAAGGAAGGAAGGAAGGAAGGAAGGAAGGAAGGAAGGAAGGAAGGAAGGAAGGAAGGAAGGAAGGAAGGAAGGAAGGAAGGAGAAAAGAGGGAAGAGAAGGGAGGGAGAAAAGAAAGAACAAAATGGGGAGGGAGGGAGAGATGGAGGGAAGGAAGGAAAGGAGTTAAAGAAGGAAGAAGGGGAAAAGAGACAGAAAGGAGAGAGGAGGGAAGGGAGGGAGAAAAGAAGGGAGGAAATGGGGAGGGAGGGAGGAATTAAAACAAGAATGAGATTTCCCCATTACTCTCCAACTTTTCTAAGTTTTGACACTGTACATGGTACAATGTGCATTTGCAAAAGAAGGAGTCTAAATACATTGAAACTTTTTTTAAAAAATTGATTTATATGCTGCCCTTCTCTGGAGACTCAGGGCGGCTTACAATGTGTTAAGCCTTCATACTTTTTATATATTTTATACAAAGTCAGCTTATTGCCCCCACAAACTGGGTCCTCAATTGACTTACCTTAGAAAGGATGGAAGGCTGAGTCAATCTTGAGCCTGGTGAGATTCGAACTTACAGTAATTGCAGACAGCTGGTGTTAATCCCCATGCTTTTAATCTGCTGAGCTATCCAGGCTCTTCAAGACTTTCTGGCCTGGCTGAAAATTCTTGTCCTTGCAATTTCAAGATACATCGGGCTAGAGGTAGTTGGGCCTACAATTAAACCTGGAACAGAGACTTTGTGTTCACAGTATAACTCTATCACATTACAAAAAGGGGGATTGCAAGATGTAGGGAGAAGAAAAGAAAAAGAAAGGAAAAAGGAAAAATATAAGGTGGGTTTCTGACTTCTTTCCAAAACAATAAAATACTGTTACAACTTCATCTTTTTACATTACCTATAATTATTACGAGCCAATTCCATAACTGACATAATGACGGAATCTTCAAACCAATATTCTAAATTTCATTTTTATGTCTATGTTGAGCATAAAAACCAGAACCAATATCCCAACAGAAGTGGGACCAAATAAAATCTCTTTCTTGAAAACCTCACAATCTTGACCCAATCAGTTTTTTTCTTCCTTTCTTTCTTTTCCCCCTGTTGCAGTAATATCGATTTATACTTTTTCATATTTTTTTAAAAAATTCCCCATTGCATTTAACGTTGTAACAAATTTCATTGAAATACTTTTTTAAAAAGAAGAAGAAGAAGAAGAAGCAAAAGGGAATTATCAGGGACTGTCCATCACTTGAGAAGTTTATATTTTAAAAGGGAGGAAAAATCGATACAAGATCCGAGTGATCGATCTGTGTTAAGCCCAAATGTCAGGGCAGCAAGTCAAAGCTGAAGGACTCAGTGTCCATCTTGACGTTTCTGTTCTGAATGTGGTTAATTGTCAAGCCTCCCGTTTATGTCTTCTCCAAGGATGCTTCATTGTGACTTTTTGGTTTCACTGGTCAAATTCCTCCTTCACCTTTTTGAGAAGAAAAATACCTGGTGATTCTCATCCTGTTTCTCTCTCTCTCTCTGTGTGTGTGTGTGTGTGTGTGTGTGTGTGTGTGTGTGTGTGTGTGTGTTTCTCTCTGTGTGTGTATTTCTCTCTCTCTGTTTTTCTCTCTCTCTCTCTCTTTCTCTCTGTATGAGTGTATTTCTCTCTCTCTGTTTTTCTCTTTTTCTGTCTCTCTCTCTCTCTCTCTCTCTCTCTCTCTCTATATATATATATATATATATATGTAGGTCTTTCGTTATTCGGGTCTTCTCCCGCGTAGAATTGGAAGTATCTTGGCGACGTTTCAACGAAGTCTCATTCGTCATCTTCAGGCTGGTGTTCTCGGCTTCGTGCTTCCAGGAGCAATGTGAGATTGCAGCTGTCTCTTCCTTTTAACTGCTAGTGGGGGTGGGAGCTGATTGGGTGGGAGCTTGGCTGTGTTCTGGTTGGGTGGGGGCTTGGCTGTGCTCGGCTTAGTCTGAGTTGCAGGGGGATTTAAGCTGGTGAGCTGCGTTGTTGTTGTTTGGCTTCATGTTTGTGGCCGTGAGATCTCTTCATGGTGGGTGTCGGTCTGATTCATGTATGGATTGGAAGGGTTTAAAGTGGCTAATGATGCAGCTGCAGTCTGGCTTCTGGTCCTTGGTCGTGCCTTATTATCAGTGTGGGTTTGAGTCTGCTTTCTGCGTGGATGTGTGGTGGTGACATCCTGTGTGACTCTCGTGAGTGTGGGTCTGGTGTCATTCGTCATGTTAGGGACTCATTTGTCAATAAGGGCAGGTTTCCAAATGGCTGGTAGGCAGGAGGTATCGTCTCATTTGTTCATGCTGTGTGGGCGTTTTTCTATCTCGATGGCTTCTCTGATTATTCTATTGTTAAAGTGTTCAGTTTTGGCGGTTCTTGTCCTTTTAAAGTCAATTTCATGTCCTGTTGCTTTAAGGTGTTGGACCAGGGAAGAAGTTAGTTCCTCTTTTCTGACTGAGTTCTTGTGTTCTTCAATGCATGCACTTATTCTTCTGTTGGTTTGTCCGATGTATGTGGTGGGGCAGGCGGTGCATGGGATTTCATATACTCCTTGATTTTCTAACTCAATTTTGTCTTTGGTGTTCCTTAAGATGGTGGATATTTTTCGGTTTGTGCAGAATGCTGTCTTGATGTTATGTTTGTGGAGAATTTTGCTTATTCTGTCTGTGGTGCCTTTTATGTATGGGAGGAGGGCTTTGCCGTTTTCTTGTTCTCTGTCTTGGATTTTAGTGGGGGTTTCTTTTTGGATTAGGTTGGTAATCTTATTTCTTTGGAATCCATTGGATGTTAGTATGTTAGTGAGAGTGTGTAGTTCGGTTTTTAGATGTTCGTCAGCTAAGCGTTTTGTTCTGTAGATGAGTGTCTTGGCTACAGAGTTGATCTGGGCTGGGTGGTGGTGTGAGAGTGCATGCAGATAGCGGTTTGTGTGTGTTTTCTTCTGGTAGATAGTGTGTCCTAGGGAGCCATCGGATTTCCTGTAGACTAAGACATCCAGGAAGGGAAGTTGGTTGTTCGCTTCTGTTTCCATGGTGAACTGTATTTTGGGGTGTAGGCTGTTGAGGTGTGTGAGGAAGTTGTCCAGTTTTTCTTTCCCATGTGGCCAGATTATGAAGGTGTCGTCTACGTATCTGAGCCAGAGTTTGGGTTTGTGATCAGATTTTTCTAGAGCTTGGGTTTCAAAGTGTTCCATATAGAGGTTGGCAATGACAGGTGAGAGGGGTGATCCCATGGGGTGCTCCTTCTATTTGTTTGTATTTTTGTCCATTATAGATGAAGTATGTGTTGGATAGGCAGTGGTTGGTCAGATCCAGGATGTGCTTGGGGGGGTTATATTTGTTTTGGATAACTGTCAAGGCTTCTTTGATTGGTACTTGGGTGAAGAGGGATATGACATCGAAGCTCACGAATAGGTCACTGGCTGTAAGTTTTGTTTCTTTATGATGTCTATGAACTGGAATGAGTTTTTTACGTGCGAGGTGATGGATTCTGCATAGGGCTGTAGTTGTTTGGTGAGAAATTTGGCTAGGTTTTGTAGAGGTGAGCCTATGGAACTGACTATGGGTCTAAGTGGGGTTCCTTCCATTGGATTTTCTCCCTATGTGTGTTTCTTTCTCTGTTTCTCTCTGTGTTTGTCCCTCTCTCTCTCTCTATTTCTCTGTGTGTGTTTCTCTCTCTCTCTCTCTCTCTCTCTCTCTCTTTCTCTCTTTGCAAAATGTGAAACATTTTTGATAAAAATGATGGCTTGGGAAGAGCTTGGTCCATCTAAAAGGCTGCTGGGGAAGAGATAACTAGCTACAAAGCAGGGATTTACGAGAAAGTGGCTGCCGTCCCCCTCTAAACTTGCTCTCCTGTAGCAAACTCCAATTACTGGTTTATTTTTATCCTTTTCCAGAGCGATGAATACATTGCCATCCATGGCAGAGTTCAGAAGCGTTTGGAACCTGTTGGAGGCTGGCATTTTGACTTCCGATACTCTAGTAATTTCTTAGAGTTGTAAATAGTTGTGTGTGGGTGTAAATAAAAAGGCTTGGTAGAGGAGAATATTTGCAGCTCAGGGTGAAAATAAG
>JAWJVD010000066.1:105000-137892 GCA_038048745.1 Coluber constrictor foxii | reverse complement strand
GAAGGCAGGAAGGAAACATTTTGGTGTTGTTTCTAGTCTAATCTTTATTGCCCTGCTTACAGAAACTGCCTCTCTGGTTAACCCTTATTACATTGTAACAGTGAGTGACGTTGAGTTAGCCACTCCAATACAGTCACATGACCACTGAGCCACGCCCACCCAGATGGTCATTAGGGCAGAGAACCGGTTGTTAAATTATTTGAATCCCACCACTGACCTCACCCCATTCCTAAGAGGTCTGTAAGGGGCATGCATAAGAGCACCAGCGTGCCTACCGTCCCTGTCCTAATGTTCCCTTTAATTAATTAATTTATTTATTAGTTCAATTCATATGCTGCCCTTCTTCGGAGACTCAGGGCGGCTTACAATGCATTAAGCAATAGCCTTCATACTTTTGTATATACCTGCTTAGTAGTACTTTTGCCCTATCCCCCCCCCTCCCAAAGCGGTGTTCTTTTTAATACAAAGTCAGCTTATTGCCCCCACAATCCGGGTCCTCATTTTACCTACCTCAAAAGGATGGAAGGCTGAGTCACCTTGAGCCTGGTGAGATTCGAACTTGCAGTAATTGCAGGCAGCTGGTGCTAGTTAACAGCACTTTAGTCTGCTGCGCCACCAAGGCTCTTCCTTTTTAATTGTATTCATTGTATGTATTCAGTTCATCTTATACTAATATATATTATCTAATATGTACTCAACAAAATAAATAAATAAATAAAAATAAAGTGGTGTAGGGTTTCCTGCTTAAGCACGGGGTTGGATTAGAAGACCTCCAAGGTCCCTTCCAACTGTATTATTCTATTCCAGTTTCTCCTTTCCGATGATGGGCCTAACCAAATGGCGAATGGCCCATGTTTAGGACAGGAAAGGTAGCTTCTGAGATAATGTTTAGATTATTATGGGAAACTTAAACACACATGCTCTTGCAGACCTTTTATTCACCATAGCAAATGAACGCTGGACTTTCTCCTTTAAATGTCAACTGTGCTCAAAGTGTTGGCTTTAGTTAATTCTCCCGGAGGCCAGAGAGGCCGCTTTGGGCCTTCTCTGCTGGTGGTCCACCTCCGTTCCTAGATATGGAATCAACTCTCCAACAGAGCAGGAGGGCAGAGAAGAAGGTGGTATCGGGTTCATGGCTGGGTTCAGAACGAGGGCTGCAGTGGGGCAGTGTGGGATAAAGAAAAAAGGAATGGGACAGAAGAAGGAGGGGAAAGAAGGAAAGGAAGGAAGGAAGGAAGAAAGGAGAAAGGAAGGAAGGAAGGAAGGAAGGAAGGAAGGAAGGAAGGAAGGAAGGAAGGAAGGAAAGAAGGAAAGAGAGAAAGGGTGAGAAAGAAGAAAGGAGAGAAAGAGAGAGAGAAAGGAAAAGGAAAAAGGAAAAGGAAGGAAAAGACGGAAGAAGGATGGAAGGGAAGGAAAGAGAAAGAAAGAAAAGAGAGACAGAATGACAGAAACAGACAGAAAGAGAGAGAGAGAGAAAGAAAAGGAAAGGAAAAGAGAAAGAAAAACAGGAAGGAACAAAGGAAGGAAGAAAAGAAAGGAGGGAGAGAAAAAGAAAGAAAGAGAATGAAAGAAAAAGAGAGATAGAAAGACAAAGACAGAAAGAGAGAGAGACAAAGAAAAAGGAAGGAAAAGAGAAAAACAGAAGAGAGGAAGGAGAGAGAGAACAAGGAGAGAGAGAGAGAGAGAGAGAGAGAAAGAAAGAAAGAAAGAAAGAAAGAAAGAAAGAAAGAAAGAAAGAAAGAAAGAAAGAAAGAAGGAAGGAAGGAAGGAAGGAAGGGGAGAAAGGGAGAGAAAGAAAGAAAGGAGAGAGAGAGAAAGGAAAAGGAAAAAGGAAAAGGAAGGAAAAGACAGAAGGAAGGATGGAAGGAAGGAAAGAGAAAGAAAGAAAAAGAGAGACAGAATGACAGAAACAGACAGAAAGAGAGAGAGAGAGAGAAAGAAAAGGAAAGGAAAAGAGAAAGAAAAACAGGAAGGAACAAAGGAAGGAAGGAAGGAAAGAAGGGAGGGAGAGAAAAAGAAAGAAAGAGAATGAAAGAAAAAGAAAGCCAGAAAGACAAAGACAGAAAGAGGGAGAGAGAGAGACAAAGAAAAAGGAAAGAAAAGAGAAAACAGGAAGGGAGGAAGGAGAGAGAGAACAAGAGAGAAAGAAGAAGAAAGAAAGAAAGAAAGAAAGAAAGAAAGAAAGAAAGAAAGAAAGAAAGAAAGAAAGAAAGAAAGAAAGAAAGAAAGAAAGAAAGAAAGAAAGAAAGAAGAAACTCAAGAGAAGATTTATTCAAATACTTCAGCCAGGACTTTATTACCATCCAGAGAAGTTTCTGGTCTGGCAGGGAATAGTCAGGACTTTACTGTATTAACCATTATGGTAACAAATCCGTGGCCAAGTTTTAAGAAGGAAAACGACAGGAAGACATAACCTTTTTTTAACATCGGCGGTAGAATTAGCTAATGACAGCAAAGGATTTGATGGTGTCGCCGAAACTCTGGGCTGGCGGGAGTAGCGAGGTGACAGTGGGTTACATGTATTTATACAGCTGGGACAGATGTTTGGCTAATACAGGCTCCTTCTTTTCTATCTTGGAAAGAATCTCTTTTGCGTACCGTCTTTTTCCTTTTCCAGAGCTCTCACTTACAACTGGCCTCCGCTCTGTTTCGAACAACAAAGTAGGTGAGATTATGAACAGAAAGAAACTGACAAGGAAATCCAGGGTTAGGTTTTCACTCTGCAGAAGCCTTCTGAACGAATAATAAAATAAATAAAATAAATAAAATAAAATTCAACCTCCAGGATAAGAAGGATTTATTTGGGTGTTTTCCTTTCTTGTTTTGGAAGTTTCGCTCGGTTTTATATATTTCTATCAGCAAATTCAGGCTGCCCAATTTTTATAAATATATGAAGGATTTATATATATATAGTTTTTAAGTTTGCAATCTTATATAGTTTTCTTAGAAGTACTTTGGCAAATATTTTTTCCTTAAATGGAGCCCCTTAGTCTAGTTTTTCAGTTTTACCTAGCATTAAGGGATAACCATTCTCTCTCTCCCTCCCTCCCTCTCTCACATACACATATCACATATCCAATCTATCTCCTACTCAGGGGTTTGCAGAGATTCAGGAGAACCTCTAGCTAAAATTCTGTGCAGTTCAGAGAACCCCCAAATCCCACTCCTGGCTGGCACCGCTCACCCAGCCCCTCCCGTCCCCTCCCAAGAATCCCCACATGGCCCATTTTGGATGTAGATAAGTGCGGGGTTTGTGCAGAGGCTCAGAGAGGGCGAAAAACAGGCCTACCGGAAGTTCAGGAAGGCTGAAAACAGGCCCATTTCCGGCCTCCGGAGCCTGGGGAGGCCATTTCTGCCCTCCCAGATGCTTGAGGAAAGCCTCTGGAGCCGGGGAGGGCAAAAATGCCCCCTGCCATGGTGCAGGAGGCCAACTAGGCCACACCCACCATGGCCACGCCCACCCAGCAACTGGGCAGAGAATCCCTGCTAAAATTTTTGAAGCCTACCCCTGCTCCTACTGTAAATAAAATTTGCATACGTCTCTAGTCCAGCTGGGAATACAGTGAAAGAAATTACCGATAGTCCTAAACTTAATGACTGCCCTATTTAGCAACCGTTCAAAATTACGACGTGCTGAAAAAGTAACTTGATCGGAACATCCCAATGTTTAACTATCAGGCGGTTTGCAACCGGGAGGGTTTATGATCTTCACAGCTGGCTTTCGACAAGCCGAGTCAACGGCAAAGCTACAGTAGCTATAAAAATACAAATCGCCATCCTGTGATGTCTCACTTAACACCAGTTGCTTAGCCATGGAGTTGCCATCCCAATTGTGGTTGTTTGTTGTGGCTCCGTTGCCTGAGCCTGCGTCATCAGCAGGGGAGGACTCTGAGAGTGAGGGAGAGGAGTTGGCAAGGCCTCCTTCTCCAGGACTCTCCTCTCTGGCAATGCCTCCGGAGGACACCGAAGGGCAGGAGATAGGCCCAGAGCCAAGCTCGTCCCCGCAGCCACAGGAGGACATTGACGAGGGAAGCGAGTTTTGGTTGGACCCTCGCCAGCGTTGGAGAGACAGGAGAGCCCAGCAGAGGAAAAGGCGTGGTCGTGATTAGCTGGTGGACCACGCCTCTTACTAGACTATATAAGTGAGGGATCGTAGGCATATCTTTGTGACGAACAAAAACAAAGATACGTGGATCCCGGTGTTGAATCGGCCGGCGTCTTAGCTGTGGTGTGTATGTGACGGACTTTTTAATAAACACGTTGGCAAGCAACTGCGGAGTGCTGCCGTCATTTTGTTATCATCTCCCTTGGTTGCCTGCCAGTTCCTTAACCTCTGGGTGTCTGAGGGGGGTTCTTTCTGGGCACGGGGCCAGAACATTGTTAAATGAGGACTGTCTGTATAGTGGTTGCATTTATATGACGATTTTCTTACTGGATTAATTCGTCTTTTGATTCTCATAGTATATTGAGCTAACGTGCTAGATTTGCAGAACTGATATACCTTCAGAATAAATTAAACCAAGATTCACCAACTTTAGCGTATTATATAGGTATTGCCACTATATTTAGCCCAGAGGTGGGTTTCAGCAGGTTCTGACCAGTTCTAGAGAACCGGTAGCGGAAATTTTGAGTAGTTCAGAGAACTGGTAGTAAAAATTCTGACTGGCCCCTCCCCCATCTATTCTCTGCCTCCTACGTCCCAGCTGAACGGGAGGAATTGGGGATTTTGTAGTAACCTTCCCTGGATTGGGGAGGAATGGAGATTTTACAGTGTCCTTCCCCTGCCACGCCCATCAAGCCACACCCACCAAGCCATGCCACACCCACCAAGCCACACCCACAGAACCGGTAGTAAAAAATTTTGAAACCCATCATTGATTTAGCCTGAATATAGTTTGTATTAATATATCAGCTGCATTGCAATGTTAGTAAATCACTAATCCAGGAATTGAAATTTCAGACACTGTATTTACCCTGGAGACTAAACTATAATGTCCTGGAGACAAAACCATATGAAGAAGGGCTGCAGGTTTTGGGTTTGGCTAGTCTAAAGAAAAGAGGAATTAAGGGTGACATGATAGCAGCATTCCAGTATTTGAGAGGCTGCCACAAAAAAGAGGGGGTCAAATTATTTACCAAAGCACCAGAGAACAGGACAAGAAACAATGGCTTGCCGGTCTAGCCTGATCCCTTCTAATTTTAAAATCTTTTAGAGTTTTTTAGACTTGATTCATTTTTAATATTTATCTGTTTTAAATTTTCAGCCAAATTTATATTTGTTTTTATAATATTTTAACTTTTATGTACTGGTTTTTATTCGGCTGTTCACCGCCCTGAGTCCATAAGGAGAAGGGCGGTATATAAATCTAAAATAAATGAATGAATGAATGAATGAATGAATGACCAAGGAGAGAAGCAACCTGGTATTAAGGAGAAAGTTCCTAACAGAGAGGACAATTAACAGTGGAATAGCCTGCCTTCAGAATTATGGGTCCTCCATCACTGGGGGGGGGGGTGTCTAAAGGGTATAGGTCCATGATGGCGAACCTATGGCACAGGTGCCACAGCTGGCACGCGGAGCCATATCGGTGGGCACGCGAGCTCAGCTCCGGCACGCACGCATGCGCCAGCCAGCTGATTTTTGGGCCTTCTGGGCCCACTAGAAGTCAGGAAACACACTGTTTCCAGCCTCCGGAGAGCCTCTAGGGGGTGGGAAAGGCCATTTTGCCCTCCCCAGGCTCTAGAAAGGCTCTGGAGCCTGGGGAGAGCAAAAAACGGGCCTACTGTGCCATCACGTGCCAAAAGCGGGGGGAGCATGGGGGGGCGGGGCGCATAGAATTATGGATGTGGGCACGCGTGCATGTGACCCCACTGCGCTCCCCACACTTTTGGCACGCGATAGCAAAAAGGTTAGCCATCACTGGTATAGGTCCTCTTGCTTGAACAGGGGGCTGGACTAGAAGACCTCCAAGGTCCCTTATTTATTTATTTATTTATTTATTAAATTTATATACGCCCTTCTCCTAGTGGACTCAGGGCGGTGCACAGCCAAGAATAAAAAGCACCCCAATACAAAATTTAAAATATTTGTAAAAGAACTAAATAATTTTTGGCCCCAAAAATTTAAAAAACCAATAGCAATTAAAATTTAAAACCCATAAACAATTTAAACTAAAAGGGGGGGGGATTACGCCAGCCCAGCTTGACAAAATAAGAAAGTTTTTAGGGCACGGCGAAAAGCCTGGAGATCAGGTATCATATGGATCTCAGGGGGCAAATCCTTCCAGCTCTATTCTATTCTACCCACATGCATGAACCAGTTAAGTACAGATAGATAACCTTGGTTAGATATATGCTTGTTAATACGTGTACAAATACAATCAGGGTGCTTAGTTTCAAAGTACTGGACCAAATGAAAAAAATAAAACAAACTAATTTGCACATGTTTAATCCTAATCTAATATCACACAAAGCCTGCTATGATTTGGAAGAATATTTATTTGAGCGTAATGGGATTTAACAGGGGTTCCTTCAAGGGAATGCAAAAAAAAAGTCAAGATGGTGGGCAAGCATGCATTTAAAGCCCCTTGTTTGTTGTTTTTTTTTTTTTAATTGATCCCTTCGGATTTGTTTTTGCAGAAAAATGCTTGGCTTCTGGTTTCAAAAATAGGGTGACCCATTGCAATCTGACTTCAGGAATAGAATCTGGGCTGAGCTCACACATGCAGATAAATCCAGAAAGAAAGGAAAAAAATTCTTTTTTGGGGGGGGGGGGGAGATCTTGGTGTCTTTCCCAATATTAAGAATTCTTTCTGAAGTATCTGCTGTTTTATCCCACTCAGTTCCTTCCCATCACCTTTGACTCACACAAAGTCTTCCTGTATTCAATCATTTGTCCCTGTCAACTGTTTCAATATTAAAACAGGACTTGTAGCCATTTGTCTCTAAATGGAATCTCAATTGTTATTGCAATCCAGGAAAGGAGTCCTTGAGTGTCTCTCCTCTCTCCTGCCAACTTTGTTCCTCTCTAATTAGCCTTCCACATGCTGAGTTTTGGAAAAGAGAGAAGAAGAAAAAGAAGAGAAGAGAAGGAGAAGGAGAAGGAGAAGGAGAAGGAGAAGAAGCTTCTTCCCTTGTAATATCACACTACTAACCAGAGTATACAAAACATTTGCTAGACCAATTCTCGAATACAGCTCATCTTTTTGGAACCCGCACTAGTTATCGGACATTAATACAATCGAACATATCCAGAAATATTTCACAAGAAGAGTCCTCCACTCCTCTGCTCGCAACAAAATATCTTATGCCACCAGACTTGAAATTCTGGGCGTAGAAAACTTAGAACTGCGCCGTCTTCGGTATGACCTAAACGTAGTACATAAAATTATCTGCTACAATGTCTTTCCTATCAATGACTACTTCAGCTTCAACCACAACAATACACGAGTACACAATAGATACAACTCAAAGTGAACTGCTCCAAACTTGAATGCAGAAAATAGGACTTCAGAAACAGAGTGGTCAAAGCCTGGAATGCACTACCTGACTCTGTGGTTTCATCCCCAAACCCCAAAACTTCAATCTTAGACTGTTTACTATTGACCTCACCCCATTCCTAAGAGGTCTGGAAGGGGCGTGCATAAACGCACCAATGTGTCTACCGTCCCTGTCCTAATGTTTCCTCTATTCATATCTATTTTATGTATTCAATTTATGCTTATGCTTATATATATTACCTAATATGTTCTTGACAAATAAATAAAATAAAAGAATAAAAGAATGAAAGAAAAGAAAAGAAAAGAAAGAAGAGGAAGAGGAGGAGGGAGGAGGGGGAGGAGGAGGTGGAGAAGAAGAAGAAGAAGAAGAAGAAGAAGAAGAAGAAGAAGAAGAAGAAGAAGAAGAAGAAGAAGAAGAAGAAGAAGAAGAAGAAGAAGAAAGGAGGAGGAGGAGGAGGAGGAGGAGGAGGAGGAGGAGGAGGAAGACGCTGTTGTGTTTACTCTCTCACTACTCAACTTAATTCAGCCACAAAGAAAGGCCAAGAAAGCATTTTAAACAGGAAAGTGTATCATTCTTCATTAACTAGAACACCAATTTCCAAGGGATGATAACAAGGAAGAGATACAATCACATTTGCAAATGTGGTGCTTAATCAAGCCAGGATTTCTGGAGCCTAGTGCTCTCCAGTTGGATTAAATGTTCTTAATTGGTGGAGATTATAGGAGTAGGATTGTCCCCTGCAGGGCAGCTTGCCTGCTTTCCAAAAATCCAGATTCAGATGTCTACGGAGATTCTCAATCATCCAGGTTATGGTTGTTTCAAAAGGGTCTCCCCCCCCCACCCCCCAAAAAAGGAACTGGGATATTGTTTTTCCTTGAGAAAGAAGAAGTCGTTTCACCAAGAAGCTTCCTTCCTTAATTCTGGCTGGATGATGAGCGGGAATGAAATAATCTAATCCTTCCGCTCCCAGTCTGCCCACTACCCAGACAGAACTGAGGAAGCTTCTTGGATGAGAAGTGAAACATCTTCTTCTTCTCAAGGAAAAACATAATCCAATTGCCTTTGGGGGGGGGGGAAGCACAGTTCAAATCCAGATGTGATTTGGGGAAGAAAGTGCCACTGTATTTGGGATTTTGTGATCTTTTCTTCAAACACAAAAAAGAACAAAAGTTGTATCAGGCATTCTTCTTTCTTTCTTTCTTTCTTTCTTTCTTTCTTTCTTTCTTTCTTTCTTTCTTTCTTTCTTTCTTTCTTTCTTTCTTTCTTTCTTTCTCCCTCTCTCTCTCTCTCTCTCTCTTGTTCTCTCTCTCCATCCTCCCTTCCTGTTTTTTCTCTTTTTCTTCCTTTCTCTCTCTCTCTCTCTCTCTTTCTATCTTTGTCTTTCTATCTCTTTTTCTTTCATTCTCTTTCTTTCTTTTTCTCTCTCGCTCTCCCTCCCTTCTTTCTTTCCTTCCTTCCTTTGTTCCTTCCTGTTTTTCTTTCTTTTCCTTCCTTTCTCTCTCTCTCTCTCTTTCTGTTTGTTTCTGTCATTCTGTCTCTCTTTTTCTTTCTTTCTCTTTCCTTTCCTTTCCTTCCATCCTTCCTTCTGTCTTTTCCTTCCTTTCCTTTTTCTTTTCCTTTCTCTCCCTCTCCCTCTCCTTCCTTCCTTCCTTTCATGATTTATATACTTCTTCCCACACTGACGATATTTCATCAATGCACATACATGCAGTTAAAAGATAATACCCTGTTTCCCCGAAAATAAGACATCCCTGATAATACGCCCAATCGGGCTTTTGAGTGCATGTGCTAAAATAAGCCTCCCCCCGAAAATAAGCCCTCGCTGAAAATATTTAAACGCAGAGCTGGAAATCAGGTAAGATGGCAAGATGAGTTCCATCTTGCCCCAAAATAATAATAAGACCTCCCTGAAAATAAGGGGGGGGTTATTTTCAGGAAACATGGTAACAGTAGATAAACCATGATAAAAGTTTTCTAAGAAGAAATTGGATAGCCGTGTGTCCTGAATGGATCTCTTGCTTGCGTGTGGGATTGGACTAGTTGACCTCCAAGTTCCCTTCCAACTCTGTTATTTTGTATTTTATCATCGACATCATCATCAACTCAACCTCAGATTTTCGAATCCAACTAAATATTCATGAGTGCAATTGGCTTGATCAGTGTTTCTCAACCTTGGCATCTTGAAGGTGTATGGATTTCAACTCCCAGAATTTTCCAGCCAAAATGCTGCCTGGGGAATTCTAGGAGATGAAGTCCACACACCTTCAAGATGCCAAGGTTGAGAAACTGGCATAGAAGTTCATTTACAAGGAGATCCTGTTTTTTATTTTTTTTAATAGTTTTTATTAAGCTTTTTACTTTTAAAAACAGGAAAAAAAAGAACAAGGACAAAAACAGAGTAAAAAACATGAGAAGCATAACAATATATTATATGCTATTTTTACAGCCTTCTGAATCGACATGCATATTGTCTATTTTTGTTCAATATTTCTACTGAATACATACATTTACATTATATTTATTTACACAATCAATACTATAAGATTAACAATAAGTAACATATTCTTTATTTCAGCAATATTAATTCCGTAATTAAATTTCCTAATTCTTATTTAGATTTCTTTTTTCTATCCATTTGTAGAATTTGTTCCACACTCAATAATAGTCCGAATCTTCTCTTTCCTTAATTTCCAATACAATTGTCATTTTATCCATTTCTGCACAAAACAAAACAAAAAAAAGGAGATCCTGTTTTATCTTGCTGATGCATGTATCCAAAACTTCATTCTAACTCTAAATGTGGTTGCCACAAATCTGATCAAACCTACTAGATAACATCACTGCTTAGATGCTCTCAGGCATTTAAGAGGCTCTTGTGAGAAACGAAATATTGGATAACGGCCACTTGGAACCAATTGCAAAAGACATAGGTATAGAATAATACTGTAAAGACTTTCTGAACTCAGAAATCTCTTTCAAACAGTAGGACTGCAAGTTTATGAAAGCTGTTCCTGTTACTTCTATGCTATTTGAATAAAGTAATTTAGGCTGGAAAGAGGTGGGCTTATCATCAAACAATGAATATATAAAAAAAATAACACTGCCCACCTAAATTAATTGATCGGATCTATCTAATCTCCAGCCCCCTGGAATAAATTATCGATCCCCAAATCACAATATCTCAAATTTGAGAAACGAATGTGTCAAAATGATGTGTCACACAGAAGCAGTGGTTAGAAGCTGATATACAAATATTGCTTCTTTGATGAGAAATCTGTTCTTGATCATAATTCATAATCTGTGCCATTCAACTTCTCTTTTCATATTGTTTTCATATAGAATTGTCTGTAAATTAGGTTTGAAGATGTTTAAAATTTAGTTTTCAAGTGCAATCATGTACGTGCTTACTTAGAAGCGCCTCATGTTGCATCCAAAAGGCATGTATGCATATGATTACATACTAAGTCTCACCTGAAATAAGCTTTTACGGGAGGAATACCGTAAAGTAAAACCACACATGGAATAATGCATCCAGTTCTGGGCAACACAAGAATGCAGAGAAGAGCAACAAAGATGCTTAGGGGGCTGGAGGCTAAAAATATGGAAAAAATGTTGCAGGAATTGGGTATGTCTAGTGCAGGGATGTCACACTCAATTTCATTGAGGGCCGCATCAGGGTTGTGTTTGACCTCGGGAGCCAGGGTGGGTGTGGCCAGGGTGGGCGTGGCCAGCTCGACGTCATTCCCGAGTTCCAGTTTGGCTGTGATGGCTTCCTGCGATTTTCCGCGAGCTCCATTTTTGCTGGCAGAGGCTAAAGGCAGAGGCTGGTCCTTTGTTGTTTCCTGAGTGGCCCCACGGGCCAGATATGAGCACCCCATGGGCCAGATCTGGCCCCTTGGCCTTAGGTTTGACACCCCTGATCCAAACAGTGTCGACTGGCGGCCCCCAGCGGGAGAGCCTTCTCTGTGGGGGCACCTACCATCTGGAACAAGCTCCCCCCGGAGATACGGAGGATCCCGGATCTGCGCACAAAAATGTTTGTGCTCTCAAAACATTTTTATTCCAGCAGGCTGGCCTGGCCTAACTCTCCCTTTTTAAATTGCTTTTAAATTGCTTTTAATCTGGCTTTTAATCTGTTTCATAAATTGGGTGTTTTAAATTTGTTTCTGGGCCAAAACATTTAATCTATTTTAACGGGTTTTTAACGTTTGTATTGTCTGTGTTTTATTTTTGGCTGTTCACCGCCCTGAGTCCTTCGGGAGTAGGAGGGTATATAAATTTAATAAAATAAAATCAAAACCAAATCAGTGGTGAAATCCAAATTTTTTACTATGGTTTTTGTGGGCATGGCTTGGTGGGCCTGGCAGGGGAAGGATACTGCAAAATCTCCATTCCCACCTCACTTCAGGGCAAGGATATTGCAAAAAAGAGAGCCTGAGTGGCGTAGGAGGCTAATGCCTCCTACTAAGGCAGCAATTAACATCCAGCTGCCTGCAATTACACCAGTTCGAAACTCACCAGGCTCAAGGTCGACTCAGCCTTCCATCCTTTCTAAGGTGGGTAAATTGAGGACCCAGTTGTGAGGGCAATAAGCTGACTTTGTATAAAAAATACACAAAAGTATGAAGGCTATTGCTTAACACATTGTAAGCCGCCCTGAGTCTCCGGAGAAGGGCGGCATATAAATCAATTTTAAAAAAAAAATCTCCATTCCCACTCCATTCTGGGGCCAGCCAGAGGTGGTATTTGCTTGTTCTGCAAACTACTCAAAATTTCTGCTACCAGGTCTCCAGAACCTATCAGAACCTGCCGGATTTCACCCCTGCCCTGATCTAGTCTAATGAAAAGAAGGACTGGCAGTGGGGGACATGGTAGCAGTGTTCCAATATCAGAGGAGCTGCTACAAAGACGAGAGGATCAACCTATTTTCCAAAACACCAAAAGGCAAGACAAGGGACAATGGATGGAAATTAACCAAGGAGAGAAGCAACCTAGAACTAAGGAGAAATTTTCTAACTGTTAGAGAATAGAATAGAATTTTTTACTGGCCAAGTGTGATTAGACCAGTGGTGGAATTCAAATTTTTTTACTACCGGTTCTGTGGTTGTGGCTTGGTGGGTGTGGTGTGGTTTGGTGGGTGTGGCTTGGTGGGCATAGCAGGGGAGGGATATTGCAAAATCTCCATTCCTTCCCCACTCCTGGTAGACGGATATTGTAAAATCTCCATTCCCACCCCACTCCAGGGGAAGGATACTGCAAAATCCCCATTCCCACCCCACTCCTGGGAGGAAGGACATTGCAAAATCCCCATTCCCACCCCACTCCTGGGGGAAAGATATTGCAAATCTCCATTCCCACCCCACTCTGGGGCCAGTCAGAGGTAGTATTTGCTGGTTCTCCAATCTTCTCAAAATTTTCGCTACCGGTTCTCCAGAACCTATCAGAACCTGTTGAATTTCACCCCTGGATTGGACTCACAAGGAATTTGTCCCCAGTGCATAAGCACGAAATTATCGCACCCCGACTTGTATCTTGACGAATCTTGTGAATCTTCCATCATGAGCAATCGCTTTAAAAGAAGTAGCAAACCAAGCTTGCTTTGTAATGCTTCCCCTACAATGTAGGCCTTGCCACAGGCCTCTGCTGATGTCACCAGGCCTCAAAGAAAAAACAAAGCCACTGCATCTAAAGAGGAAAGCCTTACAAAAGACGGTGAAGCAAACCCCAGACAGACATGGGATGGCCAGCTGGCTTCTCTGTTGCCTTGTCCATCCCCGATGCAGCAAGTGGTGTGCCGGATCTGGATTAACTCTGGCAGCTGGTCAAGAAGTAGAGAAAAGAGAAGCCGGGCACGAGGCCTTGATGGCGATAAATCATTGGCGGCATGTGGGTCCCACAGCTCTGGCCTGGCAGAGAGCGAAGATTAATGGGAAGTTCCTTTAACCCTAGCTAGCCCTTAAGTAGCCGTGAAGCAGAGGCAATGGCACCAGCGGGGAACACCAAGCTTTGTGGGTGGCTGCTTGTGAAATCAAACTAGCTGCTGATCATTCACATTTGCAGATCATGAGAACGGCCTGCCTGGGGAACTGATTGTTCCTCAACCAGCAAAAGAGCGATGAACTAAGCTGCTACTTTTCTTGTGCCAAGGGCATTTTTCATAATGAAAGGCGAGGGTGTGTGGTCGTGCTTCACGGTGAATCCCACGCCAAGAGCTTGCTGGGGTGGCACCAGACTGCTGGCTCAGACACATCGTCAGCCTGTGACGGGAGACAAATGGAGGCATCCAACTGCTTGGCAGAGAGGTTCCAAGGGATCATCTGGTGCCTCTGGTGTCGATCCCTTTTCCATCCTTTTGCAAAGTGATAAGAGGAATTGGCTCCTCTAGGACACCGTAACCCTCATCCAAATCCATATCTGCCCACTGCCCAACCTGGCTCAGGGGGTCAGGTGTCCCAGAACCTGTGCCTTGATATAGGAAATATAGAAAATATATAGAAATATAGATATAGAAAAACTGATATATTTTTCTCAACCGTGCCAATTTTACGTTGCATGGACTTCAGCTCCCAGAATTCCCCAGGCAACCTACCTGCCTCAGGAATTCTGGGAATTGTACATGTAGTCTTCAGCTTACAAGTGCAATTGAGCCCAACATTTCTATTGCTAAGCAAGGCAGTTGTTAAGTGAGTTTTTTGCCCCATTTCACAAAATGTCTTGCCATAGTTCAGTGAATCACTGTAGTTGTTAAGTTAGTATCTTTGTTGTTAAGTGAATCTGGCTTCCCCATTGACTTTGCTTGTCAGAAGGTCTCAAAAGGTGATCACATCACTTCGGGACACCGCAACCATCGTAACTATGAGCCAATTGCCAAGCATTCAAATTCTGATTATGTGACTATGAGAATGCCGCAAACCAGGGGTAAAATGCTCCCAGTTCAGACCGGATCACCCGATCCGGTAGCGATGGCGGCAGGTGGTTCGGAGAACTGGTAGCAAAAATCCCTGCCCCCCCCCCCCCATGTCCAGCTGAGCCGCACGATCATCAGAGGCTTTTTTTTTAATTTTAAAAGCATTTTTTCTACAACCTGTTCGGCGGAAAAAAGAAGAGGTTGTAGAAAAAATGCTTTTAAAAGTAAAAAAAAAAATTGGCCACCCCCACCCAGTCACATTAACACCCCTCCCCCCACCACGCCATGCCCACAGAACCGGTAGTAACAAATTTAACATTTCACCACTGCCGCAAACATCATAAATCTGAAAAAACTATCACATCACATGACCCAGGACACTGCTACTGTTGTAAATATGAACCCAGTTGCCAAGTATCTGAATTTTGATCATCCAGATCATAGGGATGTTGCTGCAACGGTCATAAGTGTGAAAAATTGTCATATGTTTTTCAGTGTTGTAAGTTCGAACGGTCACTAAACGAATGGTTGTAAGTCAATCATTAAAGTATTGAAGTTACCAAGGTTGAGAAACACTTGGTAAAGCCTAGACCAGTGATGGCTAACCTTTTCCGGACCGAGTACCCAAAGCACACGCCCGAACCCTCAAAATACAATGCGTGTGCGCCCCCGTGTATGTGCCCCACCCCATGCATGTGCGTGTGGCCCCCACACACACCCTGTGCATGCACAGGCACCCCCTACACATACCCAACCCCCATGCATGCGTACACATTCCCCCACGTGCGTGCCCTCTGCACATGCACGGCAGAGCCCTGACAACCAACTGGCTGGTGGGAGGTGTGCACCTTCTGGCAGAGCTGAACTGGGGCAATGTCTCACATGCCCATAGAGAGGGCACTGTATGCCACCTTTCGCCATCATGGGCCTAGACAAAGAAGCTCTACAATGGCCAACTGATGGTGCCCATAATATGCCAAACACAAACAATACAATCCTTTTTTGCTGAGTCACCCACCTAGGGTGAATCCATTTTAAGACAAGGAACCATACTTAGCACTTGTATTTGTTTCCTTAAAATATTTATTTAGCCACCCATCTTATGTCAAACTTCATTTTCAAAGGTCCAATCCTGAAAGCAGAGACTCCATCTAAACAAAATCTACTTTTCTTGCAAATGAAAGTAATGCAGTAACAATAACAACAACCATAATAATAACAACAACTTAAACATACTTCCTCTTCTTGTTAGTGATTTCTTAATTTTTCATTTTTTGTTATTTTTATTCTTCTCCACAATAGATATCTATTATTTGTATTCTTTATCTAAATGTCTCACAGATTCCTGGTGAGCTGCAACCATAAAGTTTCTTATGCCAGAAGACAATGCAAAAATAAGAGATGTTGAATCTAAGGAAGATACAGCCAAAATTTACCTCATGATATTTCTGTTACACCACTTCAAATATCCCCAAAATAAGTATGCTTTCTGGATTTTCCGATCAATTCACCAGATAACATTTTACAAGGAACATAATCAAAGGCTGCAATTATAGAAAACATGGGAATTTGGCTCAGAGAGATTTTTTTTTCTCTTATTCAGAGAGAGAGAGAGAGAGAGAGAATGCTTTGCTTTGGCTGCATTTTTTAATCTCTTACCTTCCTCCTCCTTTCCCCCCGTCATTCATATGTATGTGTATATTCATTTTTTTTAAAGGGAGTAATTACATGATGTCATTATCAAATTGTATAATCCTAGGTTGCTTTTCATGCTGCATAAAACTCTGGCACAATTTCCAGAGGAGAAAAAAATTGCCTTTAGATTTCTTTTGCTCACTATTTACATCAGAAATATTTCAGTACTGTACATGCAGCGACATATTGGAGGATGAATCTTCTGCCCTATAACTACTCTGGTCTACCTCCATATTTTCCTCTGGATTTTACCAACCTAGGACCAGTAAGAGGGTGAAAAACAGCTATATTTTTTTAAAGGTGCTTTTTTTCCCCAAAAAATTTCTTTGTACAAATGTACAAAATATTGTGGAAAACAAGGTCCAGTTGCCTTTTGAAAAAGCACCTTTGAGACAACCATGACCTAGATGACTGAGAATCTCCATGGCCATATATTTTTTCCTTGGAATTCTTTCGACTTAATGAAGGGGAATTTGCTTTAGAAACTACAAGCAGTCCTCCACTTACGACCACAACTGAGCCCAACATTTTTGTGGCTAAATGAGACAGTTTTTAAAATCAGTTTTGCTGAATCAGAGAGCTTTCTTGTCATGGTTGTAAAGTGAATCGCTGCACTTCTTAAATTAGTAACATGGTTATTAAGTGAATCTGACTTCCCAATTGTCACGGCTTATCAGAAGTTTGCAAAAGGTGATCATGCGATCTCAGGACTCTGTAATTGTCATACATACGAGCCACTTGGCAAGCATCTGGATTCTGATCACATGACCTTGCGGAGACTGCAACAGTCCTAAGTGTGAAAAATGGTCATAAGTCCAGAGGCTCCAGTTAGTCCAGAATGCAGCCGCGCAGGTTCTTACGGGGGCTCCTCGTTACTCCCGTGTTACACCACTCCTGCGCGAGCTGCATCATTGGCTACCGGATGCTCTCCGGGTCCGTTTCAAGGTGCTGGTGCTTACCTATAAAGCCCTACATGGCTTAGGCCCGGGGTATTTACAGGATCATCTCTTGCCCTCCTCCCAATGGCCTGTGCGTTCCCACAGAGTGGGCCTCCTCAGGGTGCCGTCAGCCAAACAGTGTCGACTGGCAGCCCCCAGGGGGAAGGCTTTCTCTGTTGAAGCGCTGACCCTCTGGAATGGTTTGCCCACCGAGTTCAGGACAGCCCCCGACCTCCTCTCCTTCCACCACGAACTTAAGACATGGCTGTTTCAGTATTAACCTGATCGGGGTGTTGCATGATTTTATAATTTTAATGTGGTTTTAATTGATGTTTTAATTTTTAGTTTTACTTTAATCTAACTGTGATTTGTATTGATGATTGTTGTTGTAAGCCGCCATGGCGGCATATAAATCACAATAATAAATAAATAAATAAGTAAATAAATAAATAAACAAATAAATAAGTCACTTTGTTTTAGTGCCATTGTAACTTTGAACAGTCACTAAACAAATGGTTGTAAGTCAAGGATTACCTGTACTGTTATAACTAGATGGTGTTGTAAGTAGACTGTGTTGTTTCTCCATGTTATATACCCTGTTTCCCCCAAAATAAGACACCCCCTGATAATAAGCCCAATCGGGCTTTTGACTGCATGGCAATAAGGCCAAGCGCTTATTTCAGGATTCAAAAAAAATACAAGACAGGGTCTTATTTTTGGGGAAACAGGGTAATATATGTAGGTATATGCATAATTTTGTATTTATTTATTTATTCATTCATTCATTCATTCTGTCATGGTTATGTAGTATATATTGGAAGTGGAAACCCTTTGAGACAGGGGTGAAATCCAGCAGGTTCTAACAGGTTCTGGAGAACCTGTAGCAGAAACTTTGCGTAGTTCGGAGAACCGGCAAATACCACCTCTGGCTGGCCCCAGAGTGGGGTGGGAATGGAGATTTTGCAATATCCTTCCCCTGCCACGCCCACCAAGCCACACCCATAGAACCGGTAGGGAGGAAAATTGAATTTCAGCCTGCTTTGAGAGCTGTATGCAACGAAATTTCATTTTAATGTATGCCGATTAGCGTAGGTTCAAAGTGACAATAAAGTTATTCTAAGTCAAGTTCTCTAAGTCTACTTCAAGGAGAAGTTAGCAGATCGTTTTATGGAACGTGATGTCCTTGCACTTACGTATAGGGCTGAGGCAGTGAAGAGATATAAAAGGATGCCCTACAGAGGTAGGTTTCAGCAGGTTCTGACCAGTTCTGGAGAACCGGTAGTGGAAACTTTGAGTAGTTCAGAGAAGCGGTAGAAAAAATTCTGACTGGCCCCACCCGCATCGTATTCTGGTACTCTGCCTCCCAAGTACCAGCTGATCAGGAGGAAATGGGGATTTTGCAGTATCCTTCCCCTGGATTGGGGTGGGAATGAAGATTTACAGTATCCTTCCCCTGCCACGCCCACCAAGCCACGCCCACCAAGCCATGCCATGCCCACCAAGCCACACCCACCACTGATGCCCTAACTAATATTGTACCATCCTTTTTTTCAAATAACATGGAATTTTTCTGTTTCTCTACGATTTACCTAATTCCCAAGGAAGACCTCAAGCAACTCCTTCTGTAAGCCTTTTTTTTTTTTTTTGAGTAATCCTAAGGAATTGACACTAATATTTTCCTTTCTTTTGGCTAAATCATCCCATCACTGGTTTTGCCTGCAGATTTGGTGGACAATGTTAAAAGGCCACCTGTGCAAAACTTTAGGAATTGTCTCACCTCCTAATGAAGCCATTTTGATCACGGGTGGATTTCAACCAGGGAAATTACGCAGAGAAGAAAAGATAAAACTCCACTCTTTATCTCCACTTGCCATTCTTCCCAGGCTGTCGAATGTAGTAATTGAGGGCAGAAGTTGACCGAATCTCATGAAGTTGATGAGATGACAAGGGGCCGTCACAGAGAAGAGGGGATTGACTTGTTCTCCAAAGTACCAGAGGGCAGGACAAGAAGTAATGGGTGAAAGCTTGTTAAAGAGAGGTCCAGAGTAAGAGGAGAAATTTTGTAAGTGGATTGGACTAGAAGACCTCCAAGGTCCCTTTCATTCTCATAATTCTATGTTCTGTGGGAATATGTAGATTTGGATGTTGTATGTGAGGTAAATATAAGACTGTTGGCCCTAACAAAGAGCTTAGAGAACTTGGAAGCCCTTATGATTAGGTCAAATCACAGACCACCAATGCTGGATAAAAGGCCTGTATTATGTGTTCCTCTACCAATGAGTCTACTAGCTTAGATTGATAATATTGGATCAGCTATGTCAATAACTTGACTCAGTGAACAGCAGCTTCCTTAAGACCCAAAACTCCAAAAACAAGAGTCCCTTTGTTAAAGAGATATCAGGACAAGTCCCCAGTTACAGGCCACATGGCACTTCCTTCAGATCCTAGCTAATCTTGACAATGCCCAGCTGGACTGTAGGATCCATGAGAACAATTTCTCCAGCTGTCTCAGGCACAGTCAGACAGACTCTTCTGGGACACAGAATCAGCTGTTTCAACCATTTTAAAATCTGTTGACGTGTTTCAGGGAAAAGGCGAAACTCTTAGAGTAGGAGGGAGGGCAGTTTAGGAAATTTAAAATGGTTTCCTCCATTCTTCCTTTGCCACTGACTTATGAGGGGTGTGTGTGTGTGTCACCATTATAGAGTGTGACACCTTGCTATTGGATGGATATTGTCTAGCAGAAACATATCCAAAGTAAACAGTTCCTTTCCCCCATAGTTCATTATACTGAAGAGATATTGTGATAAATATTGTTTCAAAGCATGCTGGTCACGTAGTCATTCCAGCCATGGCTTTAAAATTTAAGAAGCTTCTGAAGAGTGCTGCAGATACGGCCTACTCTTTCTTTTATCCAAAAATGTTTTCTTCCTGCTAACATACATGGTGCTATGGACCTGCTAGGCGTGAAAAACTGGACATGTGGTCCCTAAAAGATCTGTGGTGATTTCTTTAAAAGTCCTGCAGATTGACATTTTGATGGTTTGGTTCTGCAACCCAACAAGACAGACAAAGAACTTCAGAGGATAATTAGAACTGCAGAAAAAACATTGACTACCAACCTGCTTTCTATTGAGGACCAGTATACTGCGGCGAGTCAAAAAGAGGGCTGTGAAAATATTTGCAGAGCCCTTGCATCCTGGACATAAATTGTTTCAACTCCTACCCTCAAAACAATGCTATAGAGCACTGCACACCAGAACAACTAGACACAAGGACAGTTTTTTCCCGAATGCCATCACTCTGTCAAACAATTAATTCCCTCAACACTGTCAAACTATTCACTAAATCTGCATTACTATTACTATTCATCTTCTCATTGTTCCTATCACCCATCTCCTCCCACTTATGACTACATGACTATAACTTCATTGCTTATATCCTTATGATTTATATTGTTTCCTAGTATGATTTGATTGCTTCTCTTTTTATGTACACTGAGAGCATATGCACCAAAGACAAATTCCTTGTGTGTCCCATCACACTTGGCCAATAAACAATTCTATTCTATTCTATTCTAGTCAGTTTGAGAAAGTATACGCTATGGGAGGGAGGGAGGGAGGGAGGGAAGGAAGGAAGGAAGGAAGAAAGAAAGAATCTACTTTCTTGTGTCATGAATTGTGTCTCTATTAAGAAACTCCCATTCTCCTCTTTTTGGGACGGTTAGATAAATATGCCTATATTGTAAAACATGCACAGAAATTCATCAAAAGGTTTCAGAAAACTAAGTAAGTCAGAATACCAATCAATGAGATGCTTTTAAGATTCTCTAGACGCTAAAGAGTCTTTCAAGAAATACAAATTTGCAAATCACTAAGAATTACCCTTGAACATTTCACTGACTGTCTCACACGCACAGATAACTGCATCACCAAGGATAATCACTTGAATCAGAAGTATGTGCGTGGGGAAAAAATAGGTGCTTAGTCTTTTAAGATTACTATGTGGAAAAAAGGAAAGCAAATACGAATATTTTTTTATATTAGGGCTCTGAAGATAACGTGCTGTATATACACATAAGCGCACCGGAAGCCTTTTTTCCTGTTGTGGTTTAAAAAAAAAAGAATAATGAGAAATCTTTATTGTTATAGACTGCTGAATATTGTTATTGTTTGAACCTTTGTTCAATTTTAGCTGAAGGGTAAAAATTCTTGATAAAGTAGAAATGTTAAAAAAGAGAGAGAAACTTCCAGTACAATGCAAAAAAAGAAAAGAAGGGTTTTTTTAAAAAAAAAATCCTTTGATAACAGAAGAAATAAAATAATAATAATGTTTAAAGAATGAATAGCTGTCCAAAAAATGCTGAAGAAGTTTCCAATGCTTCTCAGACCCAGAGCTATGCGAAGTGTTAAACGGATGTTTAATAAAAACTTCCATCAGTTTCTGATTTTCAGCAAGTTGTGAACGAAAGGAGGGATTCGGATTTTCTCCCCTTGCCTACTTGCTCTTTAAAGGGGAGAGTAGCACAGATCACTTGCACCCTTGATTTTTCATACTGTAGTGTAAATAACTGTAAATTATGGGAGATGGGGGTGTTCACACATAATTGTTCCAACTTTTTGCCTTTTTTTTTAAATCAAGGAATGAACCAACCTAGGACTAAGGAGAACTTTCCTGACAGAAAATTAATCTGTGGAACAGGTTGCTTCCAGAAGTTGTGGGTGCTCCAACACTGAAAATTTTTAAGAAGAGATTGGACAATCAATTTGTCTGAAATGGTATAGGGCTGTAGGAAGTTAGCACCCGGCCCCCTTTCCTTGAAGAATGAAATATTTTAGGAAATATTAAAAAGGCAGAATATTATGTTCCCCTGGTTGAGAAATGGAGGAACATGTTTTAAAGACAAAGCGATTCCCACCTTCCTGCCTCTCCCGCCCTTTGTTAATGGGCCAGAGGCAGAAACTCAATCTTTGTCAATGGACCATCATCTGCAACACAATGGGACCCATCTAGGACAGAAACTCACCACATGGCACCTGGGAAGATTACATCAGCCAACAAGGCTAGCTAAGACCCCCACCCCCTGGGAGTCTGACAACCAATCAGGATACTCTTTTGGGGCCCCAGGAAGTTCAAAGCCAGAGAAAGCATAAAACCCGGGGACTCGTTGTATCTCAGCCCTTTTTCTGTTCAGGAACTAAAACCATGTGTTCCTGTCCACCATTAAACCATCTTTCCAAGCAGTCTCCATATCTCCAGTGTCTTTTTCCTCACTTAAAGCAGAACCCAGAAGGATATTTCTTCCTACAGGGCCATGATGGCGAAGCTATGGCATGCGTTGCCACAGGTGGCATGTGTAGCCGTATCAGTGGGCACACGAGCTCAGCTGATTTTCAGGCCTTCTGGGCCCATCAGAAATAGGGAAGCAGGTTGTTTCCTGCCTCAGGAGTGCCTTGGGGGATGGTGGGGAAAGCCCATTTTTCTCTCTCACCTAGCTCCAGAGCCTTTCTAGGAGTCTGGGGAGGGCAAATACAGCCTTCCCTATCACCTCCCGGAGGCCCTCCAGAGATCTGAAATGGCCCATTTGCCAACTTCCGGTGGGACCAGAAGACCCGTTTTTTGCTGTCCCCAGAGCCTCTCTAGGAGTTTTGGGAGGGTGAAAATGGCCTCCCCCCCCCACAGAGGTCCTCCAAAGGCCAAAAATGGCCCATTTGCCAACTTTTGTCCCACCACAAGTTGGCAAATGGGCTGCTTCTGGCCTCTGAAGGGCCTCCAGAGGGGTGGGGAAGGCTGTTTTCACCCTCCCCAGACTCCTAGAGAGGCTTTGAAGCCAGGTGAGAGAGAAAAATGGGCCTACTGGGCCATCATGTGCTAGGAGAGGGGGAAGCGGGGGGTCATGCATGCATGCACAGGGGCAGGGCGCATAGAATTATAGGTGTGGGCACACATGAGTGTGACTCTCCCACCCCACCCTCCTGGCACGTGATGGCAAAATGGTTAGGCATCACTGGCATAGGGTTTCCTGCTTGAGAAGAGGGTTGGACTAGAAGACCTCCAAGGTCCCTTCCAGCTCTGCTATTGTGTTAAAAAAGAGTTGTGTTTAAGCACTGAACGTAGCATAGAAGACTAAATTCATCAGGATAATGTCAGCCCCTTGCCTCCCTATAACAATATCTATTTTTCTGGAGTCCCTAACATGGCACTGCTGTGTTATAAATTATGTCTCTTGATATCCAGCATACTTTCATTTTCTTTCTAATTAAGAAAAAAAGATGAGGATTTTTTTTTTTTTTACTTATTTGTAACCCGTGACCGTTTCTTTTTAACAAGTATAGAGACGTAGCATAAATTAAAACACATAGAATCAAAGAAGGATACTATTTATTATTTATGGGTAAATAAATAATTTACCCAATAATAAGGAATAAAGGAAGGACATTGGAAAGCTATGGTTTTAGTCCTCTAAAAGTTGTCTTGAGGATCCAGACGGGAGTGAATTTAAGGCTTCAGATGAGAACTAAATCTACTCGTAGGAATATTTGTTAGCCTCAACAACTTTAAGATGTGTGGACTTTAACTCCCAGAATTCCCCAGCCAGCCTGCTACTAACTGGGGAATTCTAGGAGTTGAAGTCCACACATCTTAAAGTTGCTGAAGTTGAGACACTAGGAGCTAATAAAATCCAAACAGATTTAGTGCAGCCATTGAATCTAGTGAGGACTCAGTGCAATAACGTAAATCACAATCCTCACACAATGGGGGCTGATTAATAAAAAGAAGAGGAAAGAAAGAGAGCTGGTAAGTTGTCAAAGAAAGGATGGTCTCCATCCTAGGCAAATAAAACATTTAGCAACGGCGGCTGGATGCTTCTGCAACCGTTTTTGCCACGTTCATTAAGCCTAGCACAGCAATAGAAGAGTAAACCATACGGTTGTTAAGCAAATCCATCTTTCCCCATTGACCTGGCTTGTCAAAAGACGCCTGGGAAGGTCACAACTGAAGATGACGTGACCCTGGGATGCTGCCACTGTTATAAATACACGCCAGTAGCCAAGCACCCAGATTTTGATCACATGACTAAAAAAGGACACTGCAACTATCTTAAGATCTAAGACCTGTCGTCGTGTGACATGGTTTTCACACCGTCGTAACTCTGAATGGTCCCTAAATGAAATGGTTGTAAGTCGAGGAGTACCTGTAAGTGGGACAGAAAGAGATGTCTTTATTGTTATGAATCGGTTTGAGATGATTGTATCTCTCCCTTGTTATCATCCTTTGGAAATTGGCATTCTGGTTAATGGAGAATGATACACCTTCCTGTTTAAAATGCTTTCTTGGCCTCTATTACTGGCTAATTCAGCTGAGTAGTGAGAGAGTAAACACAGCAGTCTCCTCCTCCTCCTCCTCTTCTTCTCCTCCTCCTCCTCTTTCCTCAATCTTATTCTTGCACTATGGCAAGGTCTGTTTGAAAACTCCCTTTTTATGACTCTCTAATCCCTTAATTCAGGGTAGACTCAAAGCGACTGGATGGAGCTGTTGGCTAGGATCGATTTGGGTCCCAATAATATACGAAGACACGTTTGTTTGTTTCTCAAGGTAAATTTTTATTTATTCATGTACATTTGTTTCTTTGCAGGTATCATCAGGAACAACTGAGGCAACAACAACAGGGGAGGACCTTAAATACCCGGGAGGTGGAGCTACAGGTAATGGGAAGGGGGAGAAGGTGGGGTTAGATTCGCTTAAGCTGGTTAACCCTTGGTATGCCAGGTTACTGAGCTGGACATGCCCAGGGAGAAGATTTACTTGTAACAAATCCCCCTCTAAATGCTTATCCCTGGGGCTGGCAATTTCGACCTGGCTAATGTTTGTGGGTAAGACACATAATTTGGAAGTAAGATATGAGTGCTGTTTAACAGGTAGAGGCTTAGTAAGTATGTCAGCGGTTTGGTGCTCGGTGTCGCAGTGCGTAATGGTAACGAAGCCTGATTTGTGGAGTTGCCTTACGTGCTTGTTTTTGATGTCAATGTGTCTTGACCTATGACCTACAGCGTCTGATGTGGAGATCTCTATTGCTGCCTTATTGTCTTCAAAAATCTGGATTGGGTGCATAGGTTCAGTCCAGATGTTTGTCAGCAGTTCATCGAACCAAACTAGATTGTTTATGGCCTTGGACAGGCAGATGTACTCTGCCTCAGTGGTGGAGGTGGCTACAAGGTTTTGCTTTCCAGTGTACCAATATACTGGGCAATCATTTAAGAAGAGAACATACCCTGAGGTACTCTTCCTACTTTTGGTGTCGCCTGCCCAATCAGCATCTGCGTAGCAGTGTAGGAGAGGCTTCTCATTGGTATTGGGCTCTAACTTGAGGCAGCTATTAATGCTATACTTCAGGTACCTAAGTATTCTTTTTATTGCTTCCCAATGAAACACTGTGGGGTTGGCTACGTGCCTCGAGAGCAGGTTCATGGGCAGAGCAATGTCCGGCCGTGTCCAGTTAGCAATGTATAACAGAGAACCTATCGTGGATCTGTACAAGGTGTTCTCTGGGAACTGCGGTGAGTCACTGTACACGTTTTTTTGAAAGTCTGCTAACATGGGAGTTTCACAAGGTTTGGCATTTGACATGTTACATTTGGCAAGGAGCTCGCTTATTTTTTCTTTTTGGCTTAGGAGGAAGCCCTTGGGTGATCTAGTAACATGTACCCCAAGGTATTTGTTGATGCCCCCTAATGACTTGAGTGAAAAATGTTTGCCTAATTCATTTGCAAAGGCATCGCAATCCCCTTTGTTCTTACTTATAAATAATATATCGTCCACATATATGAGGACGTACTCCTTGCCTCCATTGCTCTCCTTGGTGAAGAGGCAGTTATCAGCTAGGGTGGCCTTGAACCCCATAGATTCTAATACTTTAACCAGACAATCATACCATTGTTTACCCGACTGCTTAAGCCCATACAAGCTCTTGTTTAGTAGCCAGGTTTCGCCCTTGGTGGTGTCTTTACCAGGAGGAGCCCTCACGTAAATTTCTTTGTCTAATTTAGCATGTAGGTAGGCTGTCTGTATATCATACTGTTGCACTTCAAGACCTAGGGTGGCTGCGATGACCAGCGCGCTTTTGACACTTTCGGGCCTTACAGTTGGTGAGTACGTTTCTGTGTAATCATCGGGGAATCTTTGGGCGAATCCCTGTGCTACGAGTCTGGCCTTGTATAGATTCTGGCCCCCCTCTAGAGTCTTTACTTTAAAGACCCACTTTGTCCCGATGGTGGTCTTACCCTCTGGTACCTTGGATGGTGTGTATACGCTTAGCTCCCTAAGGCTGTTCATCTCTTTCTCCATCGCTGCTTCCCATTTTTGCCTTTCCTCTAATGGTAATTTTGTTATGTCGCTGTATGTTTCTGGGGTAATGGGTTCTGTCTGCAGGTGCATGACGTAATCATCGAACCTTTTTGGTTTTTGGTTCCTATTGTTTCTGACTGGCCTACCTTGCAGGGTCTCCGCGTCGTGCATGTATTTTGCCTCTTTGTCAGTGAGTGAATCTACCTTGTGTTTGGGTTGGAGTGACCTTTGGGTGTGGTTGTCTTGTGGGTGATTAATTTGGTCTGGTTTCTGCTGGCTGTTTTCTACCTGGTGATGCAATTCATTGAGGTGTATTTTTGACCAATTGGCCTGTTCGTGGAATGTGGCAGTTCTGGAGATGATGAATTTGTTGTTACTGTCTATGAACCTATATCCTTTCGTGCCTGTCTCATAACCCATGAATCTAAGGCGTTTTGAAATCTTGTCTCCCTTCCTACGGAGCTGCTTGGGTATGTGCACATCTGCCGTGACTCCAAAGATGTGGAGATGGGATATCTTTGGCTTTCTATTGTACATCACCTCGTAAGGAGTCATGTTTAGCACGCTTGACCAAAGTCTGTTGATCGTGTAATTAGAATAAACCAGGGCTTCAGCCCAGAAGTGTTGGCCAAGCCCAGCGTCCTCGAGGACGCACCTCACCATTGTTTGAAGTGCTGAATTCTTGCGTTCTGCCACGCCATTCTGGAATGGCGAGAAAGGAGATGACTTAAAGTGCAGCACGCCCTTTGACCTCAGCCAGCGGGAGAAGTCATTGGATAAGAACTCTGATCCCCTGTCTGTCATGATTTTCTTGATTTTTGTATTGTGTTGTGTCTCCACACGCTTATAGAATTCCTTAAATTTTTGGTAGGTCTCACTTTTGTGTTTCAGTGTGTACACGAAGCCGTAGCGACTGTAGTCGTCTACTATGGTTAAGAAGAACCTCTTGCCATACTTTATGGAAGGCCTGAGGGGGCCTACGAGGTCCATGTGTACCATTTCGAATAATTGATTTGTTGAGCGTGTGGCCTTTTTGGGTTTGGGGGCTACCTTTAGCTTAGAGCGTTTGCATACAGAGCAGTCCAGATAAGTTTCACAATTCTTTATTCTTGAGCCCTCAGTACAGTCATTAGCCCTTTGAACAACAGGGAAGCTAGCGTGTCCTAACCTGCGGTGCAGCAGGTGTGCGCACTCATCATGGAGCGGCTTCCCTATGTTAATCTTATCTCTGCCTTGCTTGTCTTCCTTGTGTGGTTGGGTACCCTCCCCCTCTTGCCCTTTGCTACCCTCGGTGTTTTCTTTGGCGTTAGTCTTGTCTATGTAGAGGAAGGGCAGGCCCCCTTTAATTGTGATTTTCCCTATGGTTATATTTCCCTTGGTCATGGTGATTCCCCCTTCTTTGATGTTAATTTCTATCCCTGCCTCCTTGCTGAGTTTCAAGGAGGCGAGGATGTTGTGGGGTATCTCGGGTACCAACAACACTCCTTCTAGTTTCCCTAATTTGGGGAGGGTTACGTTGCCTTTTCCTGTCACTCTCACGTCGTTCTGATTAGCCACTTTGATTAGATAATCCTCTTCAGTGAAGGAAGAGAGGAGTTCTCTCTCACACGTGGTGTGATTGGTGGCCCCTGAGTCGATGAGCCACCAGGACCCATTTTCGTAGGTCTTGTTACTTTGTGTGGCTCCTCCTACTCTGCATAGGGACCCGTCTCTGCTATCCCTAGAGTTGTCTCTGCTTTCTTTCTTCTCCCAGGGTCTGGGGGAGTCCCTTCGCCTAGCCCTGCTGTCATGGTGACGCTTGTCTGTGTGCCTTTCGCGTGGCTCGTGTTTATATCTGTCCCTGTGCCCCCTGGTGCAGTCTCGTTTGTAGTGGCCCTTTCGCCCGCAGTTATAGCACTCGGGGGAGTCTCGGGTGGTGTCAGTGAAGGCCACTCTTCGTGTTGGTTTGTGTTCTCTAGGTGTCACCTGGTGTTCCCTTCTGTGGTTGTCCTCTGCTATGAGCAGGTTAGACAGGCTTTCTATGGTCATCTGGCCTAAGCTAAGTATGTTTAGCTGCGTTAGGAAGGTTCGCCAGGAAGGGTCTAGTGAGTTGAGGATGACACTCTTCATGGTCTGCTCTGACACTATTTCCCCCCTCATTTGCAATTCTGCCCTGGCTGCATTTAGTCCCATTAAATGCTCTCCCATTGACATCCCTGGTTTAATCCTGGCTGAATAGAAGTCCTTGGAGATCTTAGTTGTTGTGGCTACGCTATCGCTATAGTAGTAACCGAATATTTTCTGAACCACATCATGCACAGTCAGATCATCCTCAATGCTATAGTAAATAGTGGGTGAAATGCTGGAGATGAGGAGACCAAATGCCTTGTGATGCATGCAGTCCATTTCGAATGTCCATGGTGTATCAGGTGGGTCAGTTATGAAGAACCTTAAATTTTCTTTTAGGAATAAAACTTGGAGTTGTTGATACCACTCCATTAGGTTTGAACCCTGCATTTTTAAAATTGGAAACCCATTTGGTAAGTTCCCTGTGTTATTTTGTGTATTACTCACAGGTGGGTGTTGCTGTCCATGGTACTTGGCATGCTGGAAATAGCAGAGCGGCTCAGGAACGCTGGAAGGTAATTTAAAAATCCCTCCTTGCATTTTTTTTTCTCTTTTAGTCCACAGGAGCTCCTGCGCATGCGCGGCGTTCATTCCGGCTGAGACTTCGTCGGGGAAGGACCTCTTCATCTCTGCTCCGGCCAGGCTGCCCGTCCATGATGGTAAGGCCTCCGGTCCGGCTCCAGGTGTCCAGCGGCGGTCGAGGAAGGCTGTCCTCTCTGCTGGGCGGCTCCAGGTCTCTCTCTGCAGCGGCGGCGGCGGCGGTGAGTATTCTCGCCATTCGGTCCGTTCCGGTAGTCGCGGCTTGGGAGTGGGGTGGCGTATCGCTACCAGGGGGTGCTGCGGCATCGGTGGGTCCCCAGCGGTGTCCGCGCCCCTTGGTAAACAGCTGGGGGGTCTTCTCTTGTCCCCTTTGGGTTTTTTAGCGTTTTTTGGAGGCCCCTTTAAAATTTTTATTTTTGTCCCGAAGGCGGCGGTGAGCGTTTTTATCGCCTCTTCCACCGCTTGATCATCGGGGATGTCCTCGGGGGGTGATTCCTCACTTTCTTCCGAGGAATCATCATTATTTTGGGGTTTTTGGGGTTCGGGCACCTCATTGGTTGGCGGATTAGCATATGCTAATTCGTTTTTTTGGAGGTCGGCCATCTTTTTTGGCCACGTGTTCCAAGATGGCCGCCAGTCTTGATTTTGGGCGGGAATCCCCCCCTCAGCCTTTGGAAAATAACAGTTCTGGGGGGTTTTTCTTACCGGGCTTGTGTCCGGTCGCCTTGTTTGTCGTCCTTGAGTCCTCCTGGCCTCGTTCTGGCTTTGGATGAGGTAGCTGATCCCGGCCAGGAGGTCTTCGTCGGTTGTAGGGGTTTCTAGCAGGCTCATCATTCCTCTTCTGAGTCTGCTGATTTCCCTCTGTTGGATTTTTTCTTCATTTATGTCTTTTTGCCCCCTTTCATCGTCCGATGAATATTCTTCGGGGGTGTTTTCTTTTTCTTCCTCTGAAGTTATTGGCGTTGCCATGTCTTCAGTTGGTTTTCGTTGTTTTTCTCTCCTTTTTGTCTCTGACCTTGTTTGAGGTTTCTTTGGCATGTCTTCTGATTATTGGGTTGCCCAACCATCGACTGCTACCATTTTGTTGGCTAGGATCGATTTGGGTCCCAATAATATACGAAGACACGTTTGTTTGTTTCTCAAGGTAAATTTTTATTTATTCATGTACATTTGTTTCTTTGCAGGTATCATCAGGAACAACTGAGGCAACAACAACAGGGGAGGACCTTAAATACCCGGGAGGTGGAGCTACAGGTAATGGGAAGGGGGAGAAGGTGGGGTTAGATTCGCTTAAGCTGGTTAACCCTTGGTATGCCAGGTTACTGAGCTGGACATGCCCAGGGAGAAGATTTACTTGTAACAGGAGCTGAGCATTTACTGGCTGGTTGCCCTTCCTGACGCCACGTGGAGTTCGCAGCAGATATTTTTTCTCTTAGCGAGAAATATTCTTTCTTTTCTGTGCGAGAAACATCTGCGGCTACCTAGGATTGAATTCTCGACCTTCTGAGTAGGAGGTGAATATCTTCGCCACTAGGCCACTGGTCTTCAAGATGATTGCACTATGTTATACATAGTCCATCTCTCTTTCATGCACACATTACACTCAGAGACACACATCCCACAAGACGCTCATTAGACAGGCGTGAACCCTGACATTTAATAAAGTATCCATCAGCGAACAAAAATATTAATGGAGCACAGTAATTGAAAAATCATATGATTCCTCAAATTGGGTCTGCTTCTTTAATGTTATTACAGTAATTAGACATGCACATAATACAATCGGTAGTTAACAGGAATATAAATAGCTTTAAATTAATTGAAGGCTCCCCCACACTTCGTGAATGGCCGCTCAGAAATGCTCAGCTATTACAAGCATGTCATTTTCTACAATCAGCTGGCCTTGCAAGGGCACAGACATTGTCCCCATGGGAATCACCCTACTACCAGAATGAGTGACAGCAACATCCATAGGAGAGTTAGGAAAGACGAGAATATGGTCACAACTGTGTGCAAAGGTTTATAAACCTGTCTGACGCTGTTGTGTCTTCAAAAGGGGCGGGGCTCTGGCTGCACAATCATGAATACTCTCTTATTTGACACACACACCCATAGACTCTATGGGTTGGTTTAATCGATAATTTCCTGGCTCCATTTAATTAGATTTGGGAACATTTTTTTTTAAAAAAATGCCTGCCTTAAACCAGTATGTAGAATGGAATAGAATAACAGAGTTGGAAGGGACCTTGGAGGTCTTCTAGTCCAACCCCCTGCTTAGGCAGGAAACCCTGCACCACTTCAGACAAATGGTTATCCAATCTCTTCTTTAAAACTTCCAGTGTTGGAGCATTCACAATTTCTGGAGGCAAGTTGTTCCACTGATTAATTGTTCTCGCTGGCAGGAAATTTCTCCTTAGTTCTAAGTTGCTTCTCTCCTTGATTAGTTTCTCTTTCTCTTTCTCTTTCTCTTTCTCTTTCTCTTTCTCTTTCTCTTTCTCTTTCTCTTTCTCTTTCTCCTCTCTTCTCTTTCTCTTCTCAAACGCTTGGAAATATTAGCCTCATTTATAAGCTTGTTAGCATTATGGTTCTCTTTTTATGACTTTCGTTGTGCTGCGAGCCTGCCGGGTTTATTGTATATATGATGGGAGACCATAGAAGAAGACTTTTAAATATATAAATGAACGGACCCCATCTTTGATCCCGTTTGGATATTTTTAAGAGAAGCACAGGCTCAAGGTACCCATTTTACACCTAAAAGAGCCAGTTTGGTCAAGTGGTTAAGACAGCAGGCTGGAAACCAAGAGGCTGTGAGTTCTAGTCCCGCCTTAGGCGTGAAAGCCAGCTGGGTGACTTGGAGCCAATCACCAGGAAATAGTGAGTTCTAGTCCTGCCTTAGGCATGAAAGCCAGCTGGGTGACTTTGGGTTAATCAGCAGGAGACTGTGAGTTCTAGTCCCATTTTAGGCACAAAATCCAGCTGGGTGACTTTGAGCCAATCACCAGGAGACTGTGAGTTCTAGTCCCACCTTAAGTGTGAAATCCAGCTGTGTGACTTTGAGCCAATCACCAAGAGATGGTGAATTCTTGTCCTGCCTGAGGCACGAAAGACAGCTAGGTGAGTTTGGGCCAATCAGCAGGAGACTATGAGTTCTAGACCTCACATTAAGAATGAAAGCCATTTTGATTGGGAGAGTGATTTGGGGTCACTCTCTCCTTCTCTCTCAACCTAACCCACCTCACCAGGTTGTTGTTATGGGGGGAAAGGATGAGCCCTTACCCCCTTTTAAGTGTAACACAAATGCGATGGCTATAATAAAGGACCAGAGCTATGGTTATGCAATCACAACTTCTAAAAATTACTTTTTCAATCCCTGCCCAGACATCCCGTGTGCCAGACAAGTATACGCCCAAACATATTTAAGGAACAAAAGTTCAACCTTGGTGTTTTTGAACCCAGAAAACCCTTCCTAAAACAAACGAGAATGCTATCACTTTGTTGAGATTCTGTCAACTGTTATGTACAGCAACTTGCCAGTTTCAGATATTTTCTTTTGAAAATTCTCTTTCCCTGAAACATGCCGTGTCAGATCTTAGTAATGTTATTAACAACATTGCTTGTAGCTAGGTCAGGGGATTTCTAAATTATTAATTGTAGACGGGCCGATCTTTTATTAGAATTGCACTACATGGAGTGAAGAAGTTATTTTCTTTTCGAGCCAGAGTCTCACTCTTGACATTTCTTTGTTGTCGTTGTTGTCATCAACCATTAATCAGTGGAATGGTTTGCCTCCAGAAGTTATGGATGCTCCATCACTGGAGTATTTAAAGAAGAGATTGGACAACCACTTGCCAGAAATGGTTT
>JAWJVD010000066.1:0-102500 GCA_038048745.1 Coluber constrictor foxii | reverse complement strand
TACCCCTTTATCAGGGGTGGCTATAGGAAGAACATCTATTTTCTTTTTGTGTAACAAAGTCACATGTTGGGAAGGACAGAGTGAGAGATCAACAACATTCTGTTGAGTCTCCTACGGGAATGCACTAGAGGAATATTTTTTCTGGATTTATTTTTTTCTCAACAGCCCCTGGCCTGAACTGACCCATTTTCACTCCTGATCTATCTTTTCTCAGCAGAACAGAGCAAAACAGAACAGAATAAAAGAGTTGGAAGGGACCTTGGTCCAATCCCTGGTGCAAGCAGGAAACCCTACACCATTTCAGACAGTTCTCTTCTTAAAAACCTCCAGTGATGGAGTACCCACAACTTCTGGAGGCAAGCCATTCCACTGATTAATTGTTCCCACCATCGGGAAATTTCTTCTTAGTTAGGTTGCTTCTCTCTATTAGTTTCCATCGGTTGCTTCTTGTTCTGCCTTCAGGAGCTTTGGAGAAGAGGTTGACCCCTTTTTCTTTGTGGCAGCCCCTCAAATATTGGAACACTTCTATCATGTCACCCAGAGGTGGGATTCATTTACCTTCTCTACCGATTCGCAAATGTGAGCACGTGCCACCTTCCACGCATGCTCGGCCTTCCGTGCATGCTCTTTGCACGCCTCCCATGCATGCACACAGCCTCCAAAACATGGCTAAATAGGATGGCATTATGTCCAGGCAGGTGGACGGGGCCTACCACAGTCGGCGCTACCAGTTTGCTCAAACCAGACAGAACCGGCTGAATCCCCCCACTGATGTCACTCCTAGTCCCTTTTTCCATTAAACTAAACATATCCAATTCCTGCAACTGTTCTTCATCTTTTAGTCTCCAGTCCCCTAATCATCTTTGTTACTCTTCTCCGCACTCTTTCTAAAGCCTCAACATTTTTTAAAATATTGTGGCAACCAAAACTGGATGTAATATTGCAAGTGTAGACTTATCAGTGCAGTATAAAGTGTTACTAACACTTCACTTGAACTTGATTCACTCCCTCTGTTGATGCAGCCTAGAACTGCATTGTTGTTGTTGTTTTTTTGGCAGTTGTACCTTTTCTCTTCCTACCAAATGTGCTTCCATTCCATTCAGTCTTCAGAAAGGTTTTCCAAGAGCCATGGTGGCATGGTGGTTAGAATGCAGTACTGCAGGCTGACTCTGCCCACTGCCAGGAGTTCTATCCCGACTAGCTCAAGGTTGACTCAGCCTTCTATCCTTCCGAGGTTGATAAGATGAGGACCCAGATTATTGGGGGCAATATGCGGACTCCGTAAACCACTTAGACAGTGCTGTAAAGCACTATGAAGCGGTGTATAAGTCTAAGTCCTATTGCTTTTCCACTGACAGACAGACTGAATCTCCATCCCCCTTATGTTTTTTCTTTCAAACATTCTGTTGGGTTGGTAAGAATGAAGAAGGAGGCTGCCATTTTGAACCTTTTAGCCTCAAGTTTTAAGTTCGGATTTTTGTTTTTTTTTTTGAGTCGTCGGCAGGGGTGGGATTCAACTGGTTCAGACCGATTTGGGCGAACCAGATGTTAATTTTACATCTGATTCACCAAACTGGTAGTTGCAAGGACTGGCTGACCCCACCCACCCTGCCCTGCCCCTCCCAGGAGTCTCCACATGGCCCATTTTGGATGCCAGGCAAGTGCAGGGCCCACACAGAGTCTCTGAGGTGTGTGTGTGAAAAACAGGCCTCCCCGAAATTCTGAAAGTCCGGAAACGGGCCTGTTTCCGGCATTCGGAGGGCCTCCAGATCCCAGATGAGGCTGTTTTTGCCCTCCCAGAGGCTCAAAGAAAGCCTCTGGAACAACCCACCCACACACACACACACACCGTGGTTCAGGAAGCCGAGTAGGCCACGCCACCATGACCACGTCCACCCAGCAACCAAGCAGAGAACCAGTTGCTAAAATTTTTCAATCCCACCCCTGGTCGTGGGCTACCATTTTGAATTTCTTTCATTGTTTCAGCGCAAACTTTCCAATGCCGGTAAAAGGAAAGAGAAAGCAGGAAGGGAGAAGTATCTAATTTGAGCTGACTCTATACCAGCTACAATGCAGCCAATTTTTTAATGAACTCCCTTCACTAGTTCTCTGTATCTGCTGGCAACCCCTGCCAGCTAAGGCCTTCCCTGCATCTTTCTCCTTTCTTAAGCCCATAGCTCAATTCTGCTTTCAAATAATAAAAGGTATCATTAAAACAGCAAAACCCTGTTGCTCACCCAATCACAACATTTCAAACTGTTTTCTGTTTCCCCAGCACTTCCTTTTGGAGGTGCCCCAGCCTAAAAGTGATTGAGGGGAACATTATGAGACCGAACGGTGCAACCATTATAAAAATGTGCCGCTATTTGCTTAGATCCACCTTCCAAGTCTGCAAACACAGAATAATTGGGAATGTTGCATTCGGAAAGTTGTTTGAGTTGGTGGTGGGGAAAAAAAGGCCAAAAATGCATTTGGACTAGACTGTTATATTTAAAACAATACAAAAAAATAATAATAATTAGGCTGTTTGCAGCCCTGCGAGGCTGCAGAAATTGATTCCAAAAAGGAGAGATTGTGTTGTATGTCATCTGGCAAAGATTTCGGCAACAGGCGGCTTAGAATGAGTGAGTATAGGGAATTTAAACCCAGCATTCTTTTCACTTATGCTTACTTTAAATTTTAAGGAAGGTAACATTCCTCTGCTAAGACTTCAACATCCCAATCCCCTTTCATTGACCAGTGGCCACATCCAGCCCTGCACCCCTGGCTCTAATCAATACAAACTCAATGGTTGAAAAGGGAATTACAGGCAATTCTTGACTTACGGCCACCACTGAGAACAGAATTCCCATTGTGAAACAAGCCAGTTGTTAAGGAAGGCGCTTGATTTTACAACTGTGTTTTTTGCACGGTTGTTAAACGAATCACTGCAGTTGCTAAGGGAGCCACGTGGGTCATTAAGCAAATCTGGATTTCCCCCATTCGCTTTGCTTCCTCAAGAGGTCACAAAGGACAATCATAGGACCCCAGATACTGCAGCTGTCACAAATATATGCCAGTTGCCAAGCCCCTGAATATTGATCATATGACTGGGAGAAAATTGTGATCAGTGGTGGGATCCTTCCGGTTTAACAACTGGTTCGGTGGTTGCACAATTCCGGTTCAGTGATCATCGGGACTACCGGTTCGCTGGAACCAGTCCGAACTGGTAGAATCCCACCCCTGGTTCAGTGGTCGGTTGCTCCCGGTTCGGGCGAATCGGTAGTGGTGATGATGTGATGTCACCGAACTGGTTCTCTTTGACTGGGAGCTGGGTCCTCCCACCAGCCTCCATGTTATTCCTACCTTTATTTCTCATTTTTTAGCCCAGCTGATAGGTGCGGCAGAGTGGATTGCTGCACCTCAGCTGGGCAGAAACCTGATGTGCTTGTGTGGAGCGCACGTTCGGCACGCATGCGAGCGCAGAAAGTTGGAACCCACCACTGCCCTGGTTATGATGGTCATAAGCTTATTTATTTATTTAGCCAAGATTTTGCTTTCTGCATTGAGATCCCCCATCCTATGAAGCAAATTCATCGGGGTTGCCATCTACAGGGCATAGAGGGCAACGTTTTTCAACCTTGGCAACTGGCTAGGGAATTCTAGGAGTTGAAGAAGTCCACAAGTTGCCAAGCTTTGACACCCCTGTTTTTAATTCTTTGTGTGTGTGTGTGTGTGTGTGTGTGCGCGCGCGTGTGTGTATTCCGGAGCACTGAAAAAGAATCAAAAGGAATAAAGAGAAAAGCACTTTTCTCTTTATTTCTCTTTGCCCGTTCTCTCTCTTTTTAACTTCCTTAATTTTGCTTTGTGTTTGTATTTTGAAAACTTCAATTGTTTATTATTATTTTTTTAGAAAGACCCACATTTGGCCTCCTATGATTCTGCCAGCATCCTCGCTAGGGCTCTTCTCTTCCCTGTGTCCAGAAATGCCATTTCATCCCTGGCTAATCAGCCCCAGAACATACAAGCACCGTCTCCTCTTTGTCTCGGGCACCAAAATGTTTTGGACCAGCTCTGATACTGTCCTGGAGAAAGGAGAGAAAGAGGGAGCATCTGTTTCCTTTCGCCTGCATTGTTATCTCAGGCAGACATTGTGTCTGTGATTGCACCCCCGTTGCACAATCCTTCTTTTTGGCAGCCTTCCTTTATCTGCTCTGTCCATCACAATCAATATGGCCATTCTGCTTGTGCAGCAAAACCAGGAAGAAGAAGAACAACAACAACAACGAAATTTTGTATAAAGATCCCAGCACATTGTGTGAAAGATGGTTATGGCTGAAACAGCTCCTCTGTTCTTTAATCTCCTTTGTCCACTTGCCATTAAGCTTTTTCTAAAGCCATCACAAAAGGACGAGTCGATCCTGCTAGACGATCAAGGTGAGAGAGAGAGAGAGAGAGAGAGAGAGAGAGAGAGAGAGAGAGAGAGAGAGAAACCCCAAGCAGGTGGAGTATAAGCATGGCTGAGGACAGAAGGACGGATTCAGATAAGCCATTAAATTCAAGTTAACTGAGCATAATTGCTAGGTTCGCAACCATGCAAAAGCCCAACCAATAAATGGCTTAGGATCTGACCTAAGGGTAGTACATAAAATAATCTGCTACAATGTCCTACCAGCCAATGAATACTTCAGCTTCAACCAAAACAATACAAGAGCACACAATAGATACAAACTCATGGTAAACCGATCCAAACGAGACTTCAGAAAATACGACTTCAGTGACAGAGTGGTCAACGCCTGGAATGCACTACCTGACTCTGTGGTTTCTTCCCCAAATCCCCAAAACTTTAACCTTAGACTGTCTACTGTAGACCTCACCCCATTCCTAAGAGGCCTGTAAGGGGTGTGCATAAGTGCACCAGCGTGCCTACCATCCCTGTCCTAATGTTTTCTTTTATTCTTATCCTTTTCATATATTTATAATTATGTTTACACTTGTATTTGTCATAAAATGCATGCTTGATGAAATAAAATAAATAAATGAAAAAAATAAATAAAGATGTAACACCACACCTAGAGTACTGCATCCAGTTTTGGTCACCACACTATAAAAAAGATGTTGAGACTCTAGAAAGAGTGAAGAGAAGAGCAACCAGGATGAAATTGGGGACTGGAGCAGTGGTAGGTTTCAAAAAATTTTACTACTGGTTCTGTGGGTGTGGTCTGGTGGGTGTGGCATGGCTTGGAGGCGTGGCTTGGTGGACATGACAGAATACTGTAAAATGTGCATTCCCATCTCAATCCAGGGGAAGGTTACTGCAAAATCCCCATTTCCTCCCAATCACCTGGGACTCGGAAGGCAGAGAATAGATGGGGGCCGGGCAGTCAGAATTTTTACTACCAGTTCTCCAAACTACTCAAAATTTCCGCTACCGGTTCTCCAGAACTGGTCAGAACCTGCTGAAACCCACCTCTGGACTGGAGACTAAAACATATGAAGAACGGTTGCAGGAACTGGGCACGGCTAGTCTAGTGAAGAGAAGGACCAGGGGAGACATGATAGCAGTCTTCCAATAATTGAAGGGCTGCCACAGTGTGGTGGGGGTCAAGCTATTTTCTAAGGCACCTGGAGGCGAGACAAGGAACAATGGATGGAAACTGAACAAGGAGAAATTCAGCCTAGAAATGAGGAGGAACTTTCTGACAGTGAGAACAATCAACCCATGGAACAGAAGTTGCCTTCGGAAGTTGTAGGAGCTTCATCACTGGAAGCTTTCAAGAAGAGATTGAACTGCCACCTGTCAGAAATGGTGTAGGGTCTTCCTGCTTGGGTGGAGAGGTTGGATTAGATGACCTGCAAGGACCCTTCCAACTCTGTTAATCTGTGATCTGTAAAATGGAGGCCTGCAGGGTGTCCTCCAGGCTTGGCCAAAATAAAAATCAAGTTGATGCCTGCAATGGTGTATTCAAAGCTCCTTCTGTTCTATTGTGTGTATGTTGTGTAATACCCTGAACTACAAACTGCCTCATCTCATTTGAGCATAGTTAGGTTTGGTTCTTGGGAAGGAAGGTGAGTTTTGGCTTTCCTGATCCGACACAAAATTGCCATCAAAAGATGTAGGCTCATTCTGTTGCGTGTTGCCACAATGCCTCTTTTAAAAAATGTGGGTGAAATCCTAAATAAATGCTGGTGCTGTTTCTGTTTACTCTTCTTGGGTAAAAGCTGTTACGAGCTTGCTTAAATTTCCAAGCATTCAGACTGAAAGATCTTTCTCCCAGTTGTTTTAACAGTTACCCTCAGTTCCATAATTAACTATTTGTCAGGGTATGAAAGAGTTAATAGCTGTAAACTGATGGGAAGTTGTAAGCATAGGCAGCTGGAAGCTGATGCAATGGAATGAGGCAGTAGAGTTACTGCCACTTTAAGAACTTGGGAAGAAGCTGCATATATAAGGGAAGCCTTCTCCTTATGCATTATACTTCTTGTTCTCTTTTTGTGTGTATCATTGCTCTCTGTTGTATCAGTAGCTTTTATGATGTTTAAGTTTGTAAATATTTAACTGTAGATAAAACCATTTATTTATCTAAAAGGCTCTGTGTCCTGTGTGCTGTGTTTTGCTCCTGGGTTTATCTCATAATACTAGTCATGCTGCCTAAACTTTGACACTGTTGAAATTCAATAAGTTGAAATTCAGGACTGGTCTATGTTGGGGAGGGGAGAAGATATCAGAAAAAAAATCAAACTCCTGACTTTTTTGACCTTTTCCTCCCTCCCATAGATAATACTGTTCCAATTTGTCGATTTTCCTCCAATTTTATCCTTAGGTTAGCCCTAACGTTAAGACTACCTTCTTACAAATCTCCTTCTCCATCTTGAATCATTGCCTGTGTCCACACAACATGTTTAACCAGGGCAGTTTGAAAAAGTAGTGGCTTTTATCACGTTGTGGTGCCCGCCCACAATGTGATAAACCTGGTGTCAGGCCTGGAAGCCATTTTTTTTTTCATTGGATCTTTTACTACTGAGGGAAACTGGGAAGGGGATTGTATGGATCAAGGGTGATATGTAGTCATAATAACATTCCTTTCTCAGAGAGTCAAGGACATCTTGCCCTGCACCTAGAGGGCTGGAACTGGGAGGCATCTCCAGTTGGGACGGTGTTTGGTTGGACCATGTGATGGACATGTGGGTGTTGGGCATGGACTTGGACTTTCCTTTGGGTGGAGAAAACCTGGAAGCTTTCAGATTTGGGTTTTCCCAGGTGTGCCAATATGACATCTCTAATAAAATGGAACTTTGAGGAAACTCAACCCTTGGAGTTTTCTTTTGATGGGGGTGTTACTTGGAACCCTGACACCTGGGCTTGTATTTTTGTGCCTTCACCTGTTCTAAAAACCCAGCCCACAAATATTTGATTCGTTCATAGTTCGATGGTGATAAGGCAAAACCAAAAGATCATTTCATCCAAAAAATCAGAACAGTGTGTTGCATGAAGGTGTCCATAGACGAACTGAAAAGGGCTACCAAGAAGGTGACTGTACTTGCAAAAGCACATTTGGGGGAAGAGATATTTATTGTGCTCGCTTTTCATGGGGAAGCCTTCTAATCTCTAAGGGGCTGCCACAAAGAAGAGGGGGTCAACCTATTTTCCAAGCCACCAGAAGACAGGACAAGAAGCAATGGATGGAAATTAATCAAGGAGATAAGCAACCTAGAATTGAGAAATTTTCTGATACTGAGAAGAATCAATCAATGGAATGACTCACCTTCAGAAGTTGTGGGTGCTCCATCACTGGAGTTTTTAAAGAAGAGATTGGACAACCATTTGTCTGCAATGGCATAGGGCAGTGATGGCTAACCTTTTTGCCATCACGTGCCAAAATCAGGGGGAGCGCAGGGGGGGTCATGTGCACATGTGCTCACACCCATAATTCTATGTGCCCTGTCCCCCCACGCATGCCGGTCTCCCCTGCGCTCCCTCGCTTTTGGCACGTGATGGCATGGTGGGCCCAGTAGAGCTGTTTTTCACTCTCCCCAGGCTCCAGAGCCTTTCTAGGAGCCTGGGGAGGGCAAAAACGGACTTCCCCATCCACAGATGGATCACCGCCCTGAGTCCGCAAGGAGAAGGGCGGTATATAAATTCAATAAATAAATAAATAAAATAAATAAATAAACAGAGGCCCTCTGGAGGCTGGAAACAACATGTTTCCTGACTTCCAGTAGGCCCAGAAGGCTCGAAAATCAGCTGGCTGGCGCATGCATGCATGCCAGAGCTGAGCTCACCTGTCCACCGATACGGCTCTGCGTGCCACCTGTGGCACCCGTGCCATAGGTTTGCCATCACGGGCATGGGGTCTCCTGCTTGAGCAGGGGGTTGGACTAGAAGACCTCCAAGGTCCTTTCCGTTATTCCGTTAATCTGTAAAATTAAATTGTGGGTCTCTCTGCCATCTCAATGCTCTGTGTTTTGCTACACACAGATGCTTGGTCTAAATGTTATATCTGCAAAGTGACAGCTACTGTATTATCTTTTTCAAAGGGAGGCCTAATGCACTGTGAACACCCACACATACACAGTTCTTCAGGCAGGATTTTCCACATTATAGCTTTACAACTTTATCCTGGCTTCTTCTCGTGAATGAAAAGGCAAACCCAAATTAAAAACCTGCCAGCTATGTGTCTCTGCAGGCTGTCTGAGGGCCACGCAAATGACGGCAGGCTCTCACCGGACTCTGTTTCTCAATCAAAGTCTTTTAGAAACACGCTGGGTTTGGGGGTTTTTTATCCCCTACTCCCGAATGGCAAATAAAGCCATTCAAAATAAGACCACCTGTTCCAATGTCTGGATAAGACTCCATGCTTTCAAGGCCCAGGCAAGGCTGGAATCAACAGAGAAAACCTCCCATTGTCCAAGATCAGTAGCTGACAACCCTTTTCTTCCGTCTGTGAAAAACCTGAATGTTGGGTCACCTTCAGTCAGAGACAGAGAGAAAGAAAGAGAGAGAGAGAAAAAGCTTGCTGGAAAGCCAGGCTCCTGCAACAGTGGAGAAAAAGCCCTGGGCTTTTATGCTAACTAAACCTTATCAAGCTGCCCAGTGGTGAAATCCTCCGTGGATTGCCACCGATTCACTGCCCGTGCATGCTGATCATCAGAAATACTGGTTCGAATAACCGGTATTTATTTAATTTATGCAATTTATTTATGCAATTTATATGCTGCCCTATCTCCAAGGCCTCAGGGCGGCTCACAACAATAAAAATGCATAATCCCTCATAAAACAGTGGGAGTTAAAATTCCAATTTAAAACAATTAAAATTGATTAAGAAACAACCCGTCAGTCCAAACTGCAGAACAACTAGGCCTTCAAATCGTGGCGGAACGAGCGAAAGTCAGGAGCCATCCGGAATTCCAAAGGAAGTTGGTTCCAGAGGGTGGGTGCGCCCACAGAGAAAGCTCTCCCCCTGGGGGTCGCCGGCCAACACTGTCTGGCTGACGGAACCCTGAGGAGGCCCTGTCTGTGGAATGCACCGGGCGATTGGGGATTGTCACTGGCTGTAGGGGGTCCGACAAATATCCCGGGCCTAGGCCATGAAGGGGTTTGTAGGTGATAACCAGCACCTTGAACCTCACCCGAAGGGCAACCGGTAACCAATGCAGGTCGCGCAGGAGGGGTGTAAGCTTTTTTAAGCTACAGGTTTGCCTGAACTGATAGTTTTTATCACTACCAGTTTGCACAAACCGGTGTGAACCAGTAGCATTTCACCCCTGAAGCTTCCTTGTCGGTCTGTCCACTGTAGACTGGGGAAAAATCAAAAAGAAAAAATTCAAGTTGAACTTGAATTAAGTGAGTCGAAGAACCATTTCTGTGCCAGGCTTGGCCAGGTTTTCAGATCGCAGCCCAGCCGGGAGAAATTTCCCAAACTTACATATATATATATATATTTCTGTAGAAGCTGAGTCAAGATTGGCCCTTCTTTCGGATTTAAAATGGAGATGTTTTATGGAACTTTGTTTTTAGGCATGATAACGGCTGTGAGATTTTTATACGCCCAAAAAATGTGATGAGACTAAAGATTAAAATGCATTCTTTGCCAATTCTACCAGCTCCACCATCCATACTTCCATTCTGGGTATTTTTTAGTCTTTTGTTGCCAATAAATCGAAAAATGCTTTCCAAGTAGAAATAAAATTGATCAAAGTCCCCCCCACCCCCACATCATTCCAAAAAAATGGAAAGCATTTTTGGATTTTTTGGCAACAAAGGGAAAGAAGCGAATAGTTGTTTTGGGGATCTGATGATTAGAATTATATGTGATTATAGAAATAATATAGGGATGCAGTGGCTCAGGAGCTAAGACGCTGAGCTTGTCGATCGAAAGGTTCGAATCCCTAGTGCCACGTAATGGAGTGAGCTCCCGTTAGCTTCTGCCAACCTAGCAGTTCGAAAGTATATAAAAAATGCAAGTAGAAGTCGGGAACGATTAGCACATATGTGCGAGGGGAACCTTTACCTCTTAGAAATAATATAGTCAAATGTTAATCTTAAAGCGAGAGTTTGATGTAAGTTTTTTTTTACGTCTACCTGTACTCAAAATAAGTTGGGAGTCCTTCTTTTTCTATTTTTCTTTCTCCCCCCCCCCTTTTTTTTTAAAAAAAAAAAAACCCTTGCATTTCACCTTTTCTCCTTCCATTTCATTACAATCTTTCTCCTACCGAAAGATTTTCCATCTTTCGGTAGCAAGTTGCAGGTGCTCTAACAGGCTATTATGAGGGAGGGAGGGAGGGAGGGAGGGAGGGAGGGAGGGAGGAAGGAAGGAAGGAAGGAAGGAAGGAAGGAAGGAAGGAAGGAAGGAAGGAAGGAAGGAAGGAAGGAAGGAAGGAAGGAAGGAAGGAAATCACTCGGATGAGATTGCCAACATTGTCCTGCCTGCTCTCCACTGCCTGGCAGAGCTCCTCCTTTCTCAAATTGTATGGATGCTAAAACAACTTTGATCCCAAGCTCTGAAGCTTTTCAAGGATGCAGGCAACATCCTGGTTTGGATCCCAGTGATTCAGTCTAGGTAGGTGGGCCTCAAAAGGTGAACTTAAAAGCAGTACAAAAACCCGGGATCGAGCCACCCTGAGTCTTCGGAGAGGAGCGGCATATAAATTGAATTAATTCAATTAAATTTTGTGCCCCAAAGGCAAAAAAACACTTCTGCTGAGCTGCTGAAGAACAGGATTCTATGTCTCAATTTCCAAAACAATTCCAAGACACCAGTCTGAGTCACACAATTGACTTCGCTAAGGAAATTCCCTGGAATATGAGCCAGGGAAGAGAAGTTCAAATATTGGAAAAAAGAAACACAAGTTCATCCCAGGAGGGAGAAATATAGAGAATTCTGGCACCACCATTCCCAGCCTTGACTGTTCTGCTTGCTTTCCCCCATTAACCAGAGATAAAATGCAGAGATATCCAGCATATCCCAAGGGCCCTTCGGAAGCCAAGAGATTAAACTGAGTTGTTATTTGTTGTTCAGTTGTTTCTGACTCTCCATTGACCTACAGTACCAGTTATCATTTTGTCAGGATTATTTGTCAAGCAACGGCTTCTCTGGAGTTCTTATTTTTATTTATTTTTTGTAAACTTTTTTTGCCCCATCCATGCTAGTAGTTAGTTAGATGCATATCTTTTTTTTTAAAAAGTCTTCAGTACGGGGCCACCATGATTTTAGGCTGCAAAAAAATCCAGATAACCCCAAGATGGCCCAGTAAATTAATTTTCGGTATCTCTTGGAAACCATCTAGCAACTGTCTAAGTTGGTGTTTCTCAAACTTGACAAATGCTTGCTCCAAAAGAGAGAACCAGCCAAGCTTTAAAAAAAGCTGGAGAATTCGCTATTCTACACATTTTAAAATGAACTAGATTAATATTATCATCCATTATCAATCAAACTTCACACCGTTCAGCATTTTAGGATGCAGTTTCCTCTCCCAAATAAACCTAGAATACTTTCGTTTGGTGGCCATTTGAAGTTACAACGGCACTGAAAAAGGTTGATAAATGTTAAATAAATAAATAAATAAAATTTGATAAATGTGATAGAGATGGCTAACATTGTTAGCATAAATTGAATGAATACGAATGATACCCAGAAACAACTTTACCTATACATCACAGAGAAATGTTTAGATTGAACAAGAAAGATACAGATGAAAATAGAGATAAAGAGGAGGAGTTAAGCATTTTTTGTTGATGTAGGTTTAAACAAATATAATGAGGATTACTTAAACGTGATAAGTGTGATAGAGATTATTAATATTGTGACTGCGAATTGGATTAACGTGAATGATACCCAGAACCAACTCTGCCTATGCACAAGATGGATGTACGGATATTTTAAAAAAAAAGAATTAAAAAATATATGTAAAAAAAAGAAAGGAAAAAAAAGACTGATGACCATTTTTCACACTTACGACCACTGCGTTATCCCATGGCCAGTGATGGAATTCAGCCAGTTCACACCTATTTGGGAGAACCGTTGGTTAGCTTTCTAAGCAGTTTGAAGAACCGGTTGTTGGAAGTTCCACTTTACAGGGCTAATCCTGTAAGGAAGGCAGGAAGGAAACCTTCTGGAGGTGTTTCTAGTCTAATCTTTATTGCCCTACTTACAGAAACTGCCTCTCTGGTTAACCCTTATTACATTGTAACAGCTAAGGCGAAGCGCCCATCGACCTAAGTGACGTAGAGTTGGCCATGCCCACACGATCACATGACTTGCCTGCTGGGCTAGTCATTAGGGCAGAGAACCGGTTGTTAAATTATTTGAATCCCATCACTGCCCATGGCCATGTGATCAAAATTCGAACTTGGCAATTGGCTCGTATTTATGACAGTTGCAGTGTCCCGGGCAGTGGTGGGTTTCAAAAATTTTACTACTGGTTCTGTGGGTGTGGCTTGGTGGGTATGACATAGCTTGGTGGGTGTGGCAGGGGAAGGATACTGTAAAATCTCCATTCCCACCCCACTCCAGGGGAAGGATACTGCAAATCCCCATTTCCTCCCGATCAGCTGGGACTTGGGAGGCAGAGAATAGATGGGAGCGGGACCAGTCAGAGTTTTTACTACCGGTTCCTCAAAGCACTCAAAATTTCCACTACCGGTTCTCCAGAACTGGTTAGAACCTGCTAAAACTCACCTCTGGTCCCGGGTTCACATGATTCCTCCCTTGACAGCCTTCTGACAAGCAAAGTCAACGGGGAAGCCAAATTTTCTTAACAACCGTGTTACTAACTTAGCAACTGCAGTGATTCACTTAACGACTGTGGCAAGGAAGGTCATAAAATGGAGGGAAAAGTCACGTCACATCTGTCTCGTTTAGCAACAGAAATTTTGGGCTCAATTGTGGTCGTAAGTCAAGGACTACCTATATATTTGAGGAAGGGAAAATTTAAGTGCAGATTTTGGGGCAAACTTATTTAAAATGAAAATGCTGTGAGGCAACTCCACACATACGAATCAGTGAAAGGTCATTTCTAAAAATAGTGAGGAATTAAACAGCATAAGTTTATCAGATGGTGGAATCCATTCCTTAGAAAACAGAACCTTAGTATTCACAAAAAATGAAACTATAAATCGCCTGACACAAATAATATGTGGCAAAAGAACCTAATTACGTGGCTGATTCTGAGAGGGAATTGATTTCCCACGTTTGAAAAGAGAGTAGCAAGCTAAATGGTTCTCTAATTAGAAGAGAATATTTGGAGCTCAGGTTGAACTGTGGGGTTGTTGGTGCTCTCTGAGATTGATTGTTTTCTTGGAGACGTTTCACTACCCAACTAGGTAACATTATCAGTGCTGGTAGGAGTGGGGTTTGCGCTCTGTTTATATACCAGTGGCTTCCCCTATCAGTGTCGGTGTTGGCAGGACTGTTCTTGGCATTTCCTTGAGGAGAATGTTGCTAACCATTTGATTGTTTGTCTGAGTTGGTAGTTCCTTGATTGGCATATTGTTTACTGCTTGAACTGATCCCTGAACTTCTGCAATCGGACACGTAATGTGTGAACTCACCTCATTTTCTGCACGGTTGACACCAAACGCATATCCTGTCAACCAAAAGAGCAAAAGACAATTATTCACAGATGAGACGAGGTAACTCAGCAGGCTTAAATTAAACAAAGGATGTCCAGGAGATCATAATTGCAATGGTGACTGGCAATGGTGATTGAATGTGCCAAACACTGGAAGTTGTTAAGAAGAGATTGGCAACCCTTTGTCTGAAATGGTGTAGAGTTTCCTGCCTGAGCAAGGGGTTGGGACTAGAAGACCTCCAACTCTGTTATTCTATTCTGTTCTGTTCTGTTCTGTTCTGTCCTGTGCTATCCTATCTTATCCTATTTCTGTGATGGTGAACCTCTGGCACGTATGCCACAGGTGGCACACAGAACCATATTGGTGGGCACGCAAGCATTGCCTTAGCTCAGCTCCAGCATGCATGCGTGCACCGGCCAGCTGATTTTTGGGCCTTCTAGGCCCACCGGAAGTCAGCAAATGGGCTGTTTCTGGCCTCCGGAGGGCCTCCGGGGGTGTGGAAGGCTGTTTGAATGCCTCTGGAGACTGGGGAGTGCATTACTTCCATTCCATTCTGTTCCATTACTTGTCAAAGGTGGGGGGAGCATGGGGGCTCGCGTGCACATGTGGGGGGGGGGGGGGACAGGCCGCATAGAATTATGGGTGTGGGCACACATGCACGTGACCACCCCGCACTCCCTCAGCTTTCGGCATGTGATGGCCCAAAGGTTAGCCATCACTGTCCTATTCTATTCCTTATTCTAGGGGTGAAATGCTCCCAGTTCGACCAAACTGATAACAATGGCGGCCGGTAGTTCGGAGAACCTGTAGCGATGGCGGCATGAGGTTATCTATTTATTTAGACAACCAGCTAAATATGAGCTAAATATTTATTTATCATATTTAGCTGGGCTTCCAAACAGCCCCCCAACAAAAAAATTAAGATCACATCTGCTGCCTGGTCCCAGTTTATCACATTCAGTGGGGATCTTTCTGCTGGATGAGATGCCAAAAGGAAAAAAAAAAGACAACTTGCTAATCGTTTTCTGAACTGCTGAGTGTTTAAATAGCACTTCGTTTTCTTTCTATGATAGTGAATTAATGCAGTGAGCAGAGAGTGGATCTTCTAAATTAGAACCATAAACAAGGCAGAAAGCGGAGACCTCCTCAAGGAGGCCAAGGCTGATCTGATGACTTAACAATGGTGCGCGAATGTCCTTCACCAGCAGGATGTGAGGAATTAGTTTTAGATGACATTGGATGTTAATTACATCCAATTCTTCCAGCCGCACCCAGAGGATTTTCGAGTCTTGATTCCCTCCTGTTCAATCTTGTTTGTGGTGCCAAATGAAGGTGGACAATGCTTCTTTTTTCCTGGCAATCTCCTCATCTATTCACAACTCCTGGCCAGAAATAGTTCAGCGTAATCCTCTGTTATTCTGGGCAGTGCCATAAATTCAAGGTTTGGCCTGAGATGTGAATAGTCCACAGAGAAGGACAGGGGAGCTTCTAAAAGAGCTAAGCTGTGTTTTCAAGGTGGCGAATAGCTATTGTTGTGTTAGGAGGGAATCTTGTACCAAAAAAAAAAAATGTATAGGAGAAGAGATGGCAAAACTTGGGGGCGGAGTGAAAAGGGGGAATCAGCCTAGAATCCCTATGTAGTCACAAGATAACTAGCTCCAACCCCTCTTGAGTGCCCTTGACTCTTATCTAACTCTAAGCAGGTGCCAAGCAGGGGTGAAATGATCTGAAGTTTTCTACCGGTTCGCCTCACTACTGGTTTGCTTCACGCCTGCATGTGTGGTGTGTGCCAAATGTGTGCTTCACATGCGCATGTGCAGTGAGCGCCAAATGTGCACTTTGCATGCATGCACACCACATGCGCTACCATGCAGCGCTGAAAAAGGAGGATTAAGAAGTTTTTACTGAGCCTGCAAAGGTAAGTGGGAGAGGGTAGAGAGCGAGAGGGGAGGGGGACAGCTGTGCCGTGTCATTTAGATTCACTAGTGTAGGAAGTTAGCACCCACCCCTTTCCTAGAAGAATGAAATATTTTAGAAAATATTAAAAAGGCAGAATATTATGTTTCCCTATATGAGAAATGGAGAAGCATGTTTTAAAGACAAAGCAGCTCCTACCTTTCTGCCCTTCCCCACCCTTTGTCAATGGACCATCATCTGCAACACAATAGGACCCATCTAGCAACAGAAACTCACCACATGGCACCTGGGAAGATTACATCAGCCAGCAAGGCTAGCTAAGATCCCCACCCCCTGGGAGTCTGACAACCAATCAGGATACTCTTCCTATGCCCCAGGAAGTTCAAAGCCGGAGAGGGTATAAAACCCGGGGACTCTCAGCATCTCTGCCCTTTTCTGTTCAGGAACTCAAACCATGTGATCCTGTCCACCATTAAACCATCATTCCAAGCAGTCCCCATGTATCCAGTGTCTTTTTCCCCACTTGGAGCTGAACCCAGAAGGATATTTCTAGAAAGCAGGATTTCCTGTTTTCTAGAGAATATAAATCGTGCGGCACAGCTGATCATCGGGAATATTGGTTCGTCGGAACTGGTAGCATTTTTTTTTTACTACCGGTTCATGTGTACCAGTCCGAACCCGTAGCATTTCACCCCTGGTGCCAAGCATTAGTTCCCAAGAAGAAGAGACTGAGAAGCCATTTGTCTGAAATGGTATAGGTTCTCCTGGCTGACAGAGGGTTGGCCTAGAATATCTCCAGGGTCCTTTTCAACGCCGATATTCTGTTCTGTTCATTTGAGAGGATTCCTGGACATAGGTTTTTAGCAATGAATCAAACCTTCACATGTGGACCTGGTTTTTTTTTTTTGCACCTGACAAAATGTCTAGAATAAACCAACAATAATAATAAGCAAGCAAGCAGTTCAGCTGCACCACTAATTATTGCATTTTTGGGGCCGATGGGAATTTTGTTAGCCTGAATCCTAAATTGGCCCATTTCGGCACAGAAAGAAAGGACTGAGATTTAAATAATTGGAACTGCGGACAAGCAAACCCAACAAGTTTACCTATTGCTTAGTACAAGCATTTTGATGTGGTCTCCACATATGGCAGAGAACGGAGTGGGCTGTAGAGAGTTCAGCCTACACTTCAGTGGTTTCCGAGATGTAAATAGCTTCTTACTACTTTAGTAGCCTATATATCATGATGCCACCAGCACTACTTAAAAAGTTACTTTAAAATATATTACAGGTAGGCCGGAGCCTGCCCGTTATGGTTATAGCATATTACATTTGTGTGAGTGACTCAGTTTTACTATTTTTTTTTTTTTGCAGTGGTCATTAAGCAAACCAACCGTTTGCTATAGGTCAGTTTTGCTGACAACCAGAAGTCGATGGAGTTTCTCAATCATCCATGGTTGTCCCAAAGGCAGGGGTGAAATACTCCCGGTTCGGACCGGGTAGCCTGATCCGGTAGCGATGACGGCAGGTGGTTCGAAGAACCGGTAGCAAAAATCCCTGCCTCCCCCCCACATGCCCAGCTGAGCCGCACGATCATCAGAGGCTTTTTTTTTTACTTTTGAAAGCATTTTTTCTACAACCTCTTCCAATGAAAAAATGCTTTTAAAAGTAAAAAAAAAAGCCTCTAATGATCGTGCAGCTCAGCTGGGATCATCAGAGGCTTTTCAAAGCATTTTTTTCTGCAACCTCTTGGCCGAAGAGGTGGTAAAAAAAATGCTTTGAAAAGCCTCTGACGATCCCAGCTGAGTTGCCTGATCGTCAGAGGCTTTTCAAAGCATTAGAAAAAATACTTTGAAATGTTAAAAAAAAAAAGTTGGCCATGCCCACCCAGTCACATTACCCACTCTCCCACCAAGCCAAGCCCACAGAACCAGTAGCAACAAATTTTATATTTCACCCCTGCCCAAAGGTGCTTTTTCCAAAGGGGGGGAAAAAAACCAAGAAAATTTAGTTGTCATTTGGAAAAAGCCCCTTTGGGACTCAAAACCAGAAATATAGGTCGTCCTCAATTTACGACCACAACTAAGCCTAACATGTATGTGAGAGATTTGTTAAGTGAGTTTTGCCCCAAATTTACGACTTTTCTCGCCACTGTTTGTTAAGTGAATCGCTGCCGTTCTTCTATTACTAACCCGGTTGTTAAGTGATTCTGGCTTCCCCATTGACTGCTTGTCAGAAGGTCGACAAAGGGGATCACGTGATCCCGGGAGACTGCAACCCATCGTAAATGTGAGTAGTTGCCAACAGGGTGAAATGTACAATGTGTTACTACCGGTTCTGTGGGCGTGGCTTGGTGGTGGTGGGGGTAATGTGACTGGGTGGGCGTGGCCAACTTTTCTTTTTTTTAACTTTTCAAAGCATTTTTTCTAATGCTTTGAAAAGCCTCTCTGCCGATCAGGCAACTCAGCTGGGATCGTCAGAGACTTTTCAAAGCATTTTTTTTACCACCTCTTCGGCCAAGAGGTTGCAGGAAAAAATGCTTTGAAAAGCCTCTGAGGATCCCAGCTGAGCCGCATGATCATCAGAGGCTTTTTTTTTTGTTATTTCTTTTAAAAGCATTTTTTCGTCGGAAGAGGTTGTAGAAAAGATGCTTTTAAAAATAAAAAAAAAGCCTCTGATGATCGTGCAGCTCAGCTGGGCATGGGGGGGGGGCACAGGGATTTTTGCTACCAGTTCTCCAAACCACCCACCGCCATCGCTACCGGATCGGGCAATCCGGTCCAAATTGGGAGCATTTCACCCCTGGTTGCCAAGCATCCGAATGTACAACATGTGACCATGGGGATGCTGCAATGATCGTAAGTGTGAAAAACTGATCATAAGTCACTTTTTTCAGTGCTGTTGTCGCGTCAAATGGTCACTAAATGAACTGTTGTAAGTTGTGGACTACCTGTAAGTGCCACTTTTCAGCAAAAATGTAGCAGTCATGTGTCCATAGGTTGGTGCAAAGAGCTGTAAATGCTGGACTTTGGCCAAGGGTCATAACTGTAGTCATATAACTGCAGGGGGGGTCACTAAGTAACCTGTTGTAAGTCAAGGACTACCTGCATAAAACGTCTGTCTTGGGGTCCCCCTACCTGTTTTTTTAAAGGAAATACTATGAAAGGATTTTTTAAGGGGAGGAGCAGAGGTGGTATTCAGCGGGTTCTGACCAGTTCTGCAGAACTGGTAGCGGAAATTTTGAGTAGTTCGGAGAACCGGTAAATGCCACTTCTGACTGGCTCCGCCCCCATCTATTCTCTGCCTCCCGAGGCCTAGCTGATCGGAAGGAAATGGAGATTTTATAGTATTCTTCCTCTGGAGTGGGGTGGGAATGGGGATTTTACAGTATCCTTACCCCTGGAGTGGGGGGGGGGAGAATGGGGATTTTACAGTATCTTTCCCCCTGGAGTGGGGTGGGAATGGGGATTTTAGGAGCCTGAGTAGCGTAGGGGAGTAATGCCTCCTACAAAGGCAGCATTTAAGATCCAGCTGCTGCAATTATTTGTGAGTTCAATCCCAGGCAGGCTCAAGGTCAACTCAGCCTTCCATCCTTTATAAGGTGGGTAAATTGAGGACCCAGTTTGTTGGGGGCAGTAAGCTGACTTTGTATAAATATAAATATACAAAACTATGAAGGCTATTGCTTAACGCACTGTAAGCTGCCTTGAGTCTCTGGAGAAGGGCGGCATATAAATCAAATTTTTAAAAAAAAACAAAAAAAAAACAGTATCTTTCCCTCTGGAGTGGAGTGGGAATCTGGATTTTACGGTAACCTTCCCCCTGGTGTGGGGTGGGAATGGGGATTTTACAGTATCTTTCTCCCTGGAGTTGGGAGGGAATGGGGATTCTACAGTATCCTTCCCCCTGGAGTGGCGAGGGAATGGGGATTTTACAATATCCTTCCCCTGCCACGCTCACCAAGCTATGCCACACCCACCAAGACACGCCCACAGAGCCGGTAGTAAAAAAGTTTGAATCCCACCACTGCGGGTGGTGGTGGGGGGAAGGAGTATTCCCAAGATAAACCCATCTTTATTAGGAAGGCTACTGGTCCTGTTGCCTCTCCATTCGAAGATTTTGGTTCCCCACACACCGTTTGCTTGCAAAATTGAAAAGTGGGAACACAACCGCCGTGCCTCAACCTTTTTCATCCCACCCCTTCTTGTCAGATTAGTGTCTAATCACTATGTTTTGGGGGTTGGGGGTGGTGCTCCAGTCAAGCTGGGGACAGAAGAGGCGAAAGGTCAGCCTCTGATTCATAAGCCACCCAGTTACCAGAACAAAATCCCCCTTCTAACAAGGCATGGAGAAAACAAATTATCTTTGTTGTTAGGAAATCTGTAAGCACTTATCGTTATAATTGCCATCTGTGGTTTCTGCAACTCAGGTAAAGAAACTGCCCAGCTCCGATAGAAGTGTGGTGCACAGCCTCCTAAGGGCTGTTAATCAAAACCAAACTTCCTTGCCTTCAGGTTGATTTCGATGGAAGGTGATGTCAAACTTGATTGAACCTCCAGCCTTTGATGGCCGTACCTGAAACCACCCATCATCTGTCTCTCACTCTCGGTAGCTCTGAAAAGTGATCCGGGTGGAACTGGAGAAGTGCGGGCCATCCATGTTCCACCAGAAAGAGCAAGGCTGCAGCTGCTCCGTAATATATCCACCAACTTCAGGAATCAATAAAATGGGACCTTCTTTCTAAAGAAAGAAACAAAAAATGTAAACAACACACAGAAAAAGAGAGACGCAAAGAGTTGGACAGATTTCTGTAATCAGTTTAAATTAATGGCCGGGTTCCCAAGAGATAAATTGCTTCCAGAGATTGAAAGTAAGGTTCTAAATTTAGGCAAGAAAAACAAAATGCACAGGTACACTAAATGTGGTACCTTGCTCAATAGTAGTCCCTGTGAGAGGGATCTTGGAGTCCTAGTGGACAACCATTTAAATATGAGCTAGCAGTGTGCAGCAGCTGCCGAAAAAGCCAACACAGTTCTGGGCTGCATAAACAGAGGGATAGAATCAAGAACACGTGAAGTGTTAATACCATTTTATAATGCCTTGGTAAGGCCATACTTGGAATACTGCATTCAGTTTTGGGTGGCCACGATGTAAAAAAGATGTGGAGATTCTAGAAAGAGTGCAGAGAAGAGCAACAAGGATGATTAGAGGACTGGAGCCCAAAACATATGAAGAACGGTCGCTGGGATTAGGGATGTGTAGTTTAATGAAAAGAAGGACTAGGGGAGACATGATAGCAGTGTTCCAATATCTCAGGGGCTGCCACAGAGAGAAGAGAGTCAAGCTATTTTCCATTATTTTCTCATAATGAGAAATTTCCTGACAGTGAGAGCAATTAATCAGTGGAACAACTGGCCTCCAGAGGTTGTGAATGCTCCAACACTGGAAGTTTTTAAGGAGATGTTGGATAACCATTTATTTATTTATTACACATATTTATATGCTGCCCTTCTCCTGAAGGACTCGGGGCAGTGAGCACAAGTTAATAAACATATACCATAAAATCGCACTTTAAATCAAATAACTAATTAATGATAAATAATAAAACCCAGAATCAGAGTCAGCCTATTTGCTTGAACAGCCAAGTCTTCAGCTCCCGACGGAAGGAGCGGAGACCAGGAGCCGTCTGGAGCTCAGTAGGTAATTCATTCCAGAGGGTGGGAGCACCCACAGAGAATGCCCTACCCCTGGGCACCGCTAGATGACATTGGCTCGCCGTCAGAACCCTGAGGAGAGCAGCCCTATGTGAGCGAACAGGATGGTGGGAAGCAGGCAGGAGAAGGTCCTGTAAATATCCTGGACCTAAATCATGGAGGACCTTATAGGTGAGAATCAGCACCTTGAAGTGGACCCGGAGAACCACTGGTAACCAGTGCAGCTCACGCAGAAGGGGTGTTATATGGGAGTAATGAGGGGCTCCCGTAACAACCCGTGCAGCTGCATTCTGGATAAGTTGGAGTCTCCGGGTGCATCTCAGGGACAGGCTCATGTAGAGGGAATTGCAGCCGCACGGGTTGTTACGGGAGCCCCTCGTTACTCCCATATAACACCAGGCAGTGTTATATGGGAGTAACGAGGGGTCCAGGTCCAGGAACTTTCTCCTGCCTGCTTCCCACCGTCCTGTTCGCTCACATAGGGCCGCTCTCCTCAGATGGCAAGCCAGTGTCATCTAGCGGTGCCCAGGGGTAGAGCGTTCTCTGTGGGTGTTTCTTAACTTGTGTTCGCCGCCCTGAGTCCTTCGGGAGAAGGGCGGCATATAAATACATGTAATAAATAAATAAATAAACCTTCGTGATGAAGCGAAGGTTGGAGACAGGATGATAGTTATTAAGTGAGTCTGGGTCCAGGGAAGGCTTCTTGAGGAGAGGTTGAACCACCGCCTCCTTAAGAGAGGCGGGGAAGTTCCCCTCTCTCAACGAAGCATTGACAATTGCCTGGATCCAGTCTCTAGTCACCTCCCTGGCAGCCGAAACCAGCCAGGAGGGACAAGAGTCCAATAAGCAAGTGGAGGAACTAAGTTTGCCCATAATCCTGTCCACTTTCTTGACAGAAACAGGGTCAAACTCAATCCAGATATTATTCTCAAGACCCACCCTAGTCTGACATGGTGTAGGGTTTCCTGCTTAAGCAGGGGGTTGGACTAGAAGACCTCCAAGGTCCCTTCCAACTCTGTTATTCTATTCTATTGACAGCTTTTCAAAGCAAGGTGAGCTGTGGTTCCCAGGATAGAGTCAGAGGTACAGAATAGCCACCTTTGGTGAGTTTGATCCAAAATAAAACCCAGTTTAATGTGGTGGAATCCTTTCCCATTCCTCCCCCCCCCCCATCCATTTTTTCCCTTCTCTCCTTTTTTCAGGGTTTGAAGGCTTCTGAGTATCATTTTATTTATTTATTATTTTTATCTCGTCTTTTTATTTATTCAGCATAAGGCACACCATACATGGATTAGCAATATATATGAACACTAGCTGGATGCCGGTGCTTCTCTATGAAACTATGTGATCGGGCGTGATAAATTGACACTTACAGCTTGAAACTTAATGTAGAATGTGTAACTCCATAACATCAGAGTGTGTTAATATAAAGCAACTGGCAGTTGGAACAGAGTTCTTTTCAGGTGGGGAGGGGGAGTAGAATGTCTAGTTCCTTAGCATCAGAGCATGTGAATATAATACTGTATATGAACTACTAATGATCTGATGGTCATTTTGAAAAATCCTTTCTTAGCGAGCACATAGAAACCAAATTTCAAGTTTGTAGGCTTTACCATTCTGGAGATGAGTGAATGCTATTTGGCTTTTATATATATATAGATTTCCTCTAGATTAGTAGAAACAATAAAATATAAATGTTAAGAAAATCTGTGTTCAAATATCAATGTTAGGCCATCTAACCATTGAAGCACAACATCATTTATATTTTTAAAAAATCAGATACTGGACTAGTATACTGTATGCCCTCAGTTTACAGCCAGTCATGATGTGATCTACAGTTTGACATGGATGAGTTTATCTTACCTGTATTACTTCAGAAGAAACTCAAGGCAATGAAGATATCTAATACTCCTTCCTCCTCCCTGTTTCCCCACAATAACAATCCTATGAAGTACATTGGAGAGAGAGAGAGAGAGAGAGAGAGAGAGAGAGAGAGAGAGAGAGAGAGAGAGAGAGAGACTGATCTAAAGTCACCGAGATAGTTTCCATACCTTAAGGTAGGTTTAGAACTCACAGTCTTCTGGAGATTGGCCCAAAGTCACCCAGATGGCTTTCATGCTTAAGGCAGGACTAGAACTCCAAGTCTCCCGGTTTCCAGGCCAGCACCTTAACCACTACACCAAACTGACCGAACGATGAAATCTCATTGGCTACATTTTCTTTTCTATTTTTTCTCCCTTGATTGCTTCTGTAATTCCCAAGATTACTTTTAGTGTAGAGATGCAACACGTATGGTTTGATTATCTCTAGTTAACATTTAACAAACAGGCTTCGTATTATTATACAGGAGTCCCATGCTGTAATTTTCATCTGTGGTTTTTTTTTTCAATCATTCCCCTCAATTTCCTGGAAAAGAAATTATGTCAGGTTTTTTTTTTTTTCAATTTTTCAGAGAAGTGCTCGGAATATTTCCACGAATAGAAGTGAAAGATTCTAGCACTTCATTAGTGACAAGATACCCAGGAGTGTATAAACGTATCCTGTCTCCTCGTTGTACAATCATTTCTCTAGCAACCTACAGCTTCCTTAGTTCTTATGCTTCAATTAAATTCCAAGTTAATGAATAGAATTCCTCCCATAGGGCTCTTTCAGGTCAGGAAATTTGCGTACCCTGGGAGGCGGGAGAAAAATGGAGCAACAGAAAGGAAGAAAATCAACATCAGCATCTTTCAGTAAAATTCTGAATGTTTGCTAAGGAAATTCCAAAACTCTGAGAAGAAGACAGGAGCAGAATGTCACATCAGTCTATCACCAGACAGGTGGGAAGCAAATTACATCAACTCCTGGCCCTGCCCACCCCACCTCAGCCCATTCCCATGACACCAACACCAAATTAGATGGAACCAGGGGTGAAATCCAGCAGGTTCTGACAGGTTCTGGAGAAGCGGTAGCGGAAATTTTGAATAGTTCGGAGAACCGGCAAATACCACCTCTGGCTGGTCCCAGAGTGGGGAGGGAATGGAGATTTTGCAGTATCCTTCCCCAAGCCACACCACACCTGCCAAGCCACGCCCACAGAACTGGTAGTAAAAAAATTTGAATTTCACCACTGGATGGAACCTTCTGGTGTTAAATGACCCAACACTTTCTACTGGTTACCCCAGAGAATCAGATTTTAACAGAGTAACAGAGTTAGAAGGGACCTTGGAGGTCTTCTCATCCAACCCCCTGCTGAAGCATTTCACACAAATGGTTGTCCCATCACTTCTTAAAAATCTCCACTGATGGAGCACCCTCAACTTCTGGATGCAAGCCGTTCTATTGATTCATTTTTTTCACTGTCGGGAAATTTCTCCTCAGTTCTAAATTGGTTCTCTCCTTCATTAAGTTTCCATCTATTGCTTCTTCTCCTGCCTTCAGGTGCTTTAGAGAATAGATTGACACCCTCTTCTTTGTGGCAACCCCAGAGATACTGGAACAGGGCTATCCTGTCACCCCAATCCATTTTTTATTAGACTAGACATACCCAATTTCTGCAACTTCATATAGAATAGAATAGAATAGAATTTTTTATTGGCCAAGTGTGGTGGGACACACAAGGAATTTCTCTTTGGTGCACACGCTCATATGTCACCTCCTGTCCCCTAATCAACTTTGTTGTTCTTCTCTGCACTCTTTCTGGAGTCTCAATATCTTTTTAATATCACGGTTATCAAAACTGGATGTGATATTCCAAGTGTGGTCTTACCAAAGCATTATAAAGTGATACTGACACTTCATGTGATCTTGATTCTATCCCTCTGTTAATGTAACCTAGACTGTGTTGGCTTTTTTTCCCTTTCCCCTTTCCTTTCCTTTCCTTTCCTTTCCTTTCCTTTCCTTTCCTTTCCTTTCCTTTCCTTTCCTTTCCTTTCCTTTCCTTTCCTTTCCTTTCCTTTCCTTCTTTCCTTTCCTTTCCTTTCCTTTCCTTTCCTTTCCTTTCCTTTCCTTTCCTTTCCTTTCCTTTCGTTCCCTTCCTTCCTTCCTTCCTTCCTTCCTTTTCTTCCTCCCATTTCTGTCTATTTTGCAAAATAAAGCTTTCTTGTTGTTGCTGGTTTAAAGACCCCTTTCTATGATTCTGGGAAAACGAGAGTTTCTGGACATACTGATCCGGGAAACAATATCAAAACGGTGTGCAGTTACTCTGGAAGGAAGTTGTCTTCTGGACCTCAGTCCCCAGCTTTCACGAGAACATCACTGGAATAGAATATATTTAGGGAACGAAGGGTTGCATGGAAGACTTTTTACCAGACGTTTTAATGATTCCGCTCCCGTAACAGGACCTTGATAATGAAACAATTATGGAAGGAAGTGTTGACCTCTCCTTCACAGGATGGGTCCAACTGCAGGCTGAAGAGCCTCTCTGTCTGGGATGCTTAAATTCGGAGTGTAGCATCAAATGGGAGATTGGATTTGACAGCTCCCAATGCATTCTTCCAATGCTAGAATTCTGCATCAACCAGGTGAAAAGGTTGGGTCTCCAATGATACAGTGATACACCCCTCCCTAAATATACAGCCGCTTTCATTGCACAAGGAAAGAAAGAAACGATTCTTATAAGAAGCACCATCTAATATTTTCCACGCTCAACCCAGTTGATCTTTCTGTCAGCTTACCCACCCTAGGTTAAGAAGGTAGGTGTCCATTTTCATGTTTTTACAACTGCAATTTGCAATCAAATAAAAATACATTTGAAGAACCCTCAACAAAAGCGAAAGCTCAGTAAAAATAGCACAAACGTTGGAAGGAGCTGCCAGTAAGTTGAGCAGAAGGGTGCCTGAACAAACTGATAAGCTTTAATTAGAAATGAAAGGACTTCATTGTGAAGGCTTCCCTAATCCCAAAAGTGGAAGCTGTGAATTGTGCTCAGGGTGATGCGGTGTTTTGAGCAATCTTATGCATATTCCTTCTGGGGGGGGGGGAGCTTGGGTTCAGATGGGCACATGTCCACAAAAGGATTAAATGATTTATTAATTAATGTTTTAATACTCCTAGGAGCCTGACTGCTGAGAATACTGTGGATAGCCAAGAAAACAAACTGATAGATCATCAAACAATTCAGTCCAGAATTCTAATGAAAAGAATAACTAGGGATGACATGATAGAAATGATCCAATATTTGAAGGGCTGCCACAAAGAAGAGGGAGTCAAGCTATTCTCCAAAGCACTTGAAGGCAGGACAAGAAGCAATGGATGGAAACTAATCAAGAAGAGAAGCAATGTGAGGGGAAGGAGAGAAGGGGAAGGAGAGGAGGAAAGAAGAAAGTAGAAAGGGACAGAAGAAGGAAGAGAAGGGAAGAAGGAGAGGAAAGGTTGTTGTAAAATAAGGGAGAGGGAATGGTAGAAGAGCAACCCTGAATTATCCTAATATAACCTATTTTTTTAGGATGAAGAATGAACTAATATGAAAGTCAAAAGATAACATGTATGATTAACAATGGATAAGAGGCTGTACATTTAAGTCTGCTTTACGAGAAATAAAAATAAAAAAAACTTTTACAAAAGAAGAAGAAGAAGGAGGAGGAGGCGGCGGTGGCGGAGGAGGAACATAGAAATAAGGAGAAATTTCCTGATATTGGAAACAATTAGTGGAACAGCTTGTCTCCAGAAGTTGTGAATGCTCCAACATTGGAAGTTTTTAAGAAGATATTTGTCTGAAAAGGTATAGGATTGCCTCCTTGAGACCGCCAAGGTCCCTTCCAACTCTATTATTTTGTTATTCTTATTCAAGCACAGATAACCAAATTATCCTACTTTGGAAACATCATACAAAGACCCAGCTTTCTGGAGAACCCTCTGATGTTGGAAAAGATGGAGGAATCCAGCACTTTTTGCTCCCTGAATAAAACTAAGGTATAAATACAGTAAAAGCTCCCATTTTACAACCCTATAGTACCTATTCGGGGTAGAGTCAGGACGACTGGATGGAACTGAGCCTTTACTGGCCAGATGCCCTTCCTGATGCCTATACAGAGTTCACAGCAGACATTTTTTCTTTGCATCCCAGGAGGGAATCATCTGCTGTCACGTAGGATTGAACTCTCAACCTTCCGAGTGAGAGATGAGAATCTTCACCACTAGGCCACCACACCGATCCTAAGATATAAATACAATGATTGAATCAGTTAAGCGGGAAGCCAAATGTGATAAGAACTGTTATGTTATGGCTACTGTGAGGCTAGGCCTCACACATAAGCCACCATACCTAAAAGTGGTGAAGGCACAAAAGCCAGAAAAAGCTCCCTCAGGGAAAGTCGCTAAGGAAACAAAAGGACAAAAGTTGGGTCAAGTATTTTGGGGGATAAAAGAGGTCCTGAATCCTGCCCATGCTTTGAGTCATTTTTGGGTCCCAGATTTGACAGTTTCTGTCCCTCTGGATAGTGCCTGGCATCATAGTAGTGGACACTAGGTAAGTGTGGATGAGAGAAAGAGTGTGTGTGCAAGAGGAAGGTTTCAGTAGCTTCTGACCACTTCTGGAGAACCGGTAGCGGAAATTTTGAGTAATCGAGTAGGAGCCTGAGTAGCGTAAGGGAGTAATGCCTCCTACAAAGGCAGCATTTAAGATCCAGCTGCTGCAATTACTTGCGAGTTCAATCCCAGGCAGGCTCAAGGTCGACTCAGCCTTCCATCCTTTATAAGGTGGGTAAATTGAGGACCCAGTTTGTTGGGGCAATAAGCTGACTTTGTATAAAGTATAAATATACAAAAGTATGAAGGCTATTGTTTAACGCATTGTAAGCCGCCCTGAGTCTCCGGAGAAGGGCGGCATATAAATCAAATTAAAAAAAAAATCGGAGAATCGGTAGTAAAAATTCTGACTGGCCCTGCCCCCATCTATTCTCTGCCTCCCAAGTCCCAGCTGATCCGGAGGTAATGGGGATTTTGCAGTAATTTTCCCCTGAAGTGGGGTGGGAATGGAGATTTTACAGTATCCTTCCCCTGGAGTGGGGAGGGAATGGAGATTTTGCAGTATCCTTCCCCTGGAGTGGGGTGGGAATGGAGATTTTACAGTATCCTTCCCCTACCATGCCCACCAAGCCATGCCCATCAAGCCATGCCGCGCCCACCTAGCCACACCCACAGAACCGGTAGTAAAAAATTTCGAAACCCACCACTGGTGTGTGCATGTAAGAACAAATACATCAATCAAAATCAAAATTAAAACATTTTAAATTCACTAGATTTCTGCGTCTTTTAAAGAAGCATTTGTGCCTCCGTGTTCAGTTGATCTGGGATTGTGTGTGGCAATTTTCCAGAGCTGTAAGTGTGTGAGTGTGTGTGGCCATAAGCTGAACCTGAGAACACAATTGTGTAACCCAACCTACCTCACTTCTTTTGGAAGAACATCTAGGCCAAGGGTCTCCAACCTTGGCAACTTTAAGACTTGTGGACTTCAACTCCCAGAATTCCTGAGCCAACTGGCTGAGGAATTCTGGGAGTTGAAGTCTACAAGTCTTAATGTTGCCAAGGTTGGAGACCCCTGATCTAGACAAGGTTCTCCGAAAAGCCAACTAGCTGAGGAATTCTGGGAGTTGAAGTCTACAAGTCTTAATGTTGCCAAGGCTGGAGACCCCTAATCTAGACAAGGTTCTCCGAAAAAGTAGCCAACACAATCTTGATAAGGATGGCCTAAAACTGCTTCTCCATATCCCAACACACAAGGGAAGCCAAATGTGAAATGGCAATTATATTTGTGAGTTTTCCATTAGAAGCCTTTAGCATGAGATTTGAAGTTCTTTGCGCTCACCTTTGGTTTCCAGATTGGATAACTTGAGCTTCTGGGAAGTCCATGAGCACGCCAGGAAGACAGGGGCTCCCCCACCCCCAGCCCCAGCCCCATTTGCATGCAGAGGCATTCTTCTTCTGACCCAGCGGTCTTCCATCACTCTGGTACAGCATGAAATAGGCAGCCTGCTCAATGTTTTTAAAGCAACTGATGGGGCTTATATTAAATTTCAGCAAGTGATATATGAAGTCTTGACATTGATGGTTTTTTTAAAAAAAAAAAACCCTTGGCTTGAAACCCAAAAGAGCTCTTACGAGCAGAAGCAGCTATCTCAATAATTCATAATCAAGGTGTGAATAATATATATTCATTTAAGTTGTTTTATAGCAGCCTTCAATGGCAGTCTATAATTGCTGTTATTTTTATACGGGTGCTTTCCTGTCTGATTAGTTACTACAAGGCTCTGCCGTTTCCTACGCCGTCGGAAAGGTGCTTCGTTCAAGTCCATCGTCAGCCACAAAAATTCCCCGCATAACTTTGGACAAGTCTGGAGTTTTTAAAGAAGAGATTGGACAACCACTTGCCAGAAATGGTATAGGGTCTCCTGTTTGAGCAAGGGATTGGATTAGAAGACCTCCAAGGTCCCTTCCAACCAGGGGTGAAATCCAGCATGTTCTGACAGGTTCTGGAGAACCGGTAGCGGAAATTTTGAGCCGTTCAGAGAACCGGCAAATGCCACCTCTGGCTGGCCCCAGAGTGGGGAAGGAATGGGGATTTTGCAGTATCCTTCCCCTGCCATGCCTACCACAGAATCTGTAAATTAAAAAAAAATTGAATTTCACCACTGCTTCCAACTCTGTTATTCTGTTAATCTGGAAGATTAAATTGTGGTCTCTCTGCCATCTCAATGGAGTCACGGGAGTTTTTAAGAAAAACAACAGGCAACCCTTTGTCTGAAATGGCATAGGGCCGTGATGGCAAATCTTTTCCGGACCGAGTGCCCAAAGCATGCGTGTGAATGCGCATTTGCACGCATGCCCCAGCATGCACCCCACCCCACACACGCTCCCCCACACATGCCCCACCCCGCTGCACATGCACGTGTGCCCCCACGCATGCACCCTGCCCCCCTGTGCATGCACATGCACCTCCTGCACATGCCCCATACCCCACACATGTGCAGCACAGACGCAATGACCACATGGCCGTCGGGAGGTGTGCAAGCATTCATAGCAGAGCTGAGCTGAACTGTGGGCTCATGTGCCCACAGAGAGGGCACCGTGTGCTTCCAGTGGCACACATGCCTTAGGTTCCCCATCATGGGAATAGGGTTTCCTGCCTGAGTGAGGGGTTAGACAAGAAGATCTGCAGAATAACTCTGTTATTCTGTGAAAAAAGCCAAACCAGCATAAGACTCCACTGCCCAGCCCTAGATTCCACAGCCAGAGAAATACAATACATACCGTAGTCAATGGTACTGAAGGCTGCTGAGATGTCAAGGAAAGCAAGGATGGATACACTAACCCAGGGGTCTGCAACCTTAAACACTCAAAGAGCCATTTGGACCCGTTTCCCACAGAAAAGAAAACACCGGGAGCCACAAAAACTCTTCCCGTGCCTGACTATTTCCTGAGCAGCCACAAAACTAGCATATGTAGTTGAATTAAATGTTCTGTTTTCTTCTGAAATTTTTCTTTTCTTGGATTTATCCATGGTTGGCCTACCGGGAGTTGAAAAGCTCAATAAATCGCGTGCCGGTGGGTGTTGCACATTGGCGGTTGTGATGCATATTTTGAGTGACAGGGAGCCGCAGCAGAGGGGTGAAAGAGCCACATGCGGCTCCAGAGCCGCAGGTTGCTGACTCTTGGGCTAACCCCATGATGGCACACGGAGCCATATCTGTGGGCACACGAGTGTTGCCCTAGTTCAGCTCCAGCAAGCATGTGCGCGCCGGCCATCTGATTTTCAGGCCTTCCGGGCCCATCAGAAGTTGGGAAACGGGTTGTTTCCGGCCTCCAGAGGGCCTCTGGGGGGCGGGAGACCGTTTTCACCCTCCCAAGGCTCCGAGGAAGCCTCTGGAGCCTGGGGAGGGCAAAAACAGGCCTACCGGGCTCACCGTGCCAAAAGCGGGGGGAATGTGGGGGATCGTGCACACATGGGGAGGGCAGGGGGCATTGAATTATGGGTGTGGGCACATGCGTGCACGACCCCCCAACGCTTCCCCTGCTTTTGGCACGCGATGGCAAAAAGGTTAGCCATCACTGGGCTAACCCATCCTGCTTCTGCCAGAGATCATCCACAAGTGCAACCGATAATTTTGGAAATTATTTGGCTGAGGGCTTGCTAGAATTGACACTTTTCATCACACATCTTTGCATCGGTCAGAAACTAGGGAAGAGAATCTGGGATTTTTCATTGTAGGTTCCCCCCACTCCCACCCCCAGAACTTAACGGAGGCAAGAACAGGCCAGGAAGAGAAGATTTCACACACACACACACACACACACACACACACACACACAAAACCCCAGGTCATTCTCATTTCTCATTCATAAACTTCAGAACTAAATAATGCAAGAATCGTGTGTACCACCCTTGAGAAGGTTTTCAAAATCCCTTCCTCCTTTGAAAGAAATTACAATAGCCCATTCTGTTTTCCCATAGGGAACAAAAAGAGAAAGGAAAAAGGAAGGTTTTGTTTTTCAAATAATTTATCACAATTTTGGTCACTAAAAGATAATAGGTAGCCCTTTTTCTCCCCCCCCCCACAACAACTTTCTGATCTTTCCAGCTCATTGATGCTATTATAGGAGCATCATCAATGGTGACCAACATCTAAGGGCCTTTGGCTAATTCTCATGTGCCCTGAGGATATATATTTTATGCCTTCATCGTCAAGAATAAAAATCCCATTTATTTTCTGGCGTACTTAACGTGTTCAAAAAAATTAAAAAAAGGCAAGTCGGAGAAAAGATATTGTAACCTCATTTGCTACACTAAATTGATAACATGTACTTCATCAGTTCTGTGTTTTCTTTTATTGGACCAACACAGTTCTTTGATTCCCATTTATCAGATGATTTAGGGAGGAGAAAGAAAGATCGCAGATAATCCAGAACAAAGTTTTGAAAAAGCACTGTAAAGACAACAATTTGGGTGGGGTGGGGTGGGGGGAGGGTGTTTGCCATTCAAGAGTCTGCCCCTATCCTAGATGTTGTTTCCCCACATTTATGAAGAATCTGAAGTCTAGTGAATTTTGCTTCATCTTTTAAAAAAAACAAACGGTAATAGGACCTGGGAAACCACAGGAAGGTCCCAGGGCTAGAAGATAAAAAAAAAAAAGTGGAAGAAAACAGTGGCAAATCATTTCTGTAGTCTGGCCATGAAAGCTTCTGGGGTGTGTATGGGGGGGGAGGAGGGGGAGGAGGAGGAAGAGGAAGAGGAGGAAGAAGAAGAGGAAGAAGAAGAGGAGAAGGAGGAGGAGAAGGAGGAGAAGGAGAAGAGGAGGAGGAGGAAGAAGAAGAAGAGGAAGAAGAGGAAGAGGAGGAGGAGAAGAAGAAGAAAAAGGAGGAGGAGGAGGAGGAGGAAGAGGAGGAAGAAGAAGAGGAAGAAGAAGAGGAGGAGGAGGAGGAGGAGGAGGAGGAGGTGGAGGAGGAGGAGAAGGAGAAGATGAGGAGGAGGAAGAAGAGGAAGAGGAGGAAGAAGAGGAAGAGGAGGAGGAGGAGAAGAAGAAAAAGGAGGAGGAGGAGGAGGAGGAGGAGGAGGAGGAGGAGGAGGAGGAGGAGGAGGAGGAGGAGGAGGAGGAGGAAGATACTTACTCTGTTCCATACTTGCAATTGATTGGGGGAATGGCTAAGATGCTACATTATATACCCAAAGAACTTTGCGTGTATCTGATATACTTTCAAGATTGAGATCAGACTCATAAAGCAGTCCAGGCAGATCACCAGAAGATCAGATGAGCTATATCTATTTTATTGTCAGGGTAACTTTAACAGAATCCTGCACAATTGACAGTATGTTTCTCCCCCACCCGCCCCCTCTTCCTGAATTTTTAAAAGAAAGTTTTCAAAGGAATCTTCAGATATAATGGCAAAGGCAGGTAATATTTTATTAAGTGCTATTCAGAACCACAGAGTTTTAAACAACAGTCCCTGAAAGTTTTTACACAATTAAAAATTAAACAAGAACAAATGTATAAAAGAAAAACAGAAACAGATAAAAGAAAAAGTGTTAGAAAAAGAGAAGGAGAAAAAAATAAAAAAAATATTAAAGCCGCTTCCAATCTTCTTTATACTCTGTTTCCCCCAAAATAAGACATCCCCTGATAATAAGGCCAATTGAGCTTTTGAGTGCATGGCAATAAGACCAAGCACTTATTTCAGGGTTCAAAAAAATATAAGACAGGGTCTTATTTTCGGGGAAACACAGTAGCAGTTATAAACAAACTGTTATCATTTTTTCCCCTTTAGAACTGTTTTATATATTTCTCCCCTGCCCATATTCAATCCCCAGAACTGCAGTTTTCATGCCATATTACAGTAACTGTGGAAAAGTAATGCTTCACTAATGCTAATTCTAACCTGATGAGTACCTTAGAATCTCTTCAGGCATGGCACTTCCAAAGCAAATTTCCAATTATCAGCTGGAGAAATTTGAGAGTTCTTTTCTGAATATGAAAGCTAAGTATTTAGGCAAGCTGCGTAGTAGAGCTAATAACCTTTTTTTGTTGGATGACACACAAAGTGTTAAAGAGAGAGAGGGGGAAGGAGAGGGAGAGAGGAAGAGAGAAAAAGATAGATGGAGGGAGGGAGTCAGAGACAGAGAAAGGGGGAGGGAGAGGGAGGGAGGGAGGAAGATGGGGGGGAGAGAAAAACAGAGCTAGATGGAAGGAGAGAGGGAGGCAGAGACAAAGGGGGGAGGGGGAGGAAGGAAGAGAGAAGGAGAGAGAAAAACAGAGATAGATGGAGAGAAGGAGGAAGAGACAGAGAGACAGGGGAGGGAGGGAGAGGGAGGGAGGGAGGAAGAGAAAGGGAGAGAGAAAAACAGAGCTAGATGGAGGGAGAGAGGGAGGCAAAGACAGAGAGAGAGGGGGAGAGGGAGGGAGGGAGAGAGGGAGAGAGAAAAACAGATAGATGGAGGGAGGCAGGGAGGCAGAGACAAAAGGAGAGAGGGGGAGAGAGGGGGGAGGGAGGAAGGGAGAGGGAGAGAGAAAAACAGAGATAGATGGAGGGAGAGAGGGAAGCAGAGACAGAGAGAAAGAGAGTGGGAGGGGGAGGGAGGGAGGAAGAGAGAGGGGGGGAGAGAGGGGGAGGGAGAGAGACGGAGGGAGGGAGAGGGGGGAAATAAACTATAATAAAATGATTGATTGATTATTTTATTTATTTATTTAAAAACATAGGACTGATTTATATCCATTTTATGTATTTTGTTAGAAAAGCAGATTGATTGATTGATTGATATTGTTGTTGTTATTGTTCAGTTACTAAGTTGTGACCGACTCTTCGTGACCTGATGGACCATATCACACCAGGGCCCCCCACTGTCCTCCATTATCTCTTGGAGTTTGGCCAAAATCATGTTCATTGCGTCGATAACCCTGTCTAACCATCTCACCCTCTGCCATCCCCTTCTCCTTTGGACTTTCATCTTTCCCGACATCCTGGTCTTTTCCAATGAATTCTCTTTTCTCATTAGGTGGCCAAATGATTTGAGCGTCAGCTTCAGGGTCTGTCCTTCCAAAGAAGAGTCAGGTTTGACTTCCTTTAGGATGGACTGATTGGATCTCCTTGTAATCCAAGGGATTCTCAAGAGTCTTCTCCAACACCACAATTCGAAAGCATCAATTCTTCACCACTCAGCCTTCCTTATGGTACAAAACTGGAAAATGTGATGTCAGCATTAGTAAACTACAGCACCATCCATTGATTCATTAATATAATATGTCATGGTAGTGATTTAAGACCAGCTGCTACGATGATGCAATGATGTACTGATGTAATGATGGGAAGGAGTCAGCAAGGTTCTTAGCTGTTATCCCTTTAAGAGCCTGTTAGAGCATCTCTCTCTCGCTTGCTGTGTGTTCTTCCCTGCTGTAATTTACTGATTGTTTGACTTCTGACTATAGTATATGTATGTATAGTGTATATTCTTTTGTAGATAAAACCACTATTTATTACAAACCTCTGTTTGCTGTTATTGCTCCTGGGTTGTCTCACATAGTAAAGCTGTGTGCACTCTGACACAATAGGAACACCTGCCAGAGCATGCTGAATGGGGAATTCTGGGAGTTAAAGCCCACATGTCTTAAAGCGGTCAAGGATGAGCAACCCTGTGCTAGAGCATAATCAGATCTATGACAATTCTCTGTGGTCCAGGGGTGGGTTCTACTTACTTTTACTACGGGTTCACAATGGGTTCGCTTCTGCGCATGCGCATAAGTTTCTACACATGCGCAAATCACCGATGATGACATCTGGGGCAGTGAGCAGGGCCTCCTACCAGTTTTACTACCAGTTCTTGCAAACCAATCCGAACCGGGGGCAACCCACCGCTGCCGTGGCCAATTCACTATGGCCAACTCACCATGGGACAACTTGCCACGGCCAATTCACTTCACAAGAGTTACACTAATATCAAAGAAATGGTGGAATAAAATCATTTTTTAAAAAGGATGCAAAAGGAGGGCAGAATGAAATCTGAATGACAAAAATTAAAATATTTTTTAAATTTATTTTAAATAATTGAATTGAATTGTTAAATTGTCCCAGAGCAAATTGTCCCGTGACGAGCTGGCCATGGTGAGTTGGCCGTAGAGAGTTGTCCTATTCCAAGCATAACCTAGCGCTAAGAGACTAATGAGAACTAATCTACTGTGTTTCTCCAAAAATATGACCTACCCCGAAAGTAAGTCCTTGTTTGATTTTTACATATGCGCCAGTGGTGAAATCCAAATTTTTTTACTATCGGTTCTGTGGGCACGGCTTGGCGGGTGTGGTATGGCTTGGTGAGCATAGTAGGAGAAATATACTGCAAAATCTCCATTCCCACCCCACTCTGGGGCCAGCCAAAGGTGATATTTGTCGGTTCTCCAAACTACTCAAAACTTCCACTACCGGTTCTCCAAACTACTCAAAATTTCTGCTACTGGTTCTCCAGAACCTGTCAAAACCTGTTGGATTTCACCCTGATGTGCACCCAATATAAGTCCTACCCCCCCAAATAAGCCCTAATTAAGATCCCGCCAACTCCAGGGTAATTAAAAATTAAGCTAGGGTGGGGATGTGGGGTTGGAACTGCCCTACTACTTACCTTCGGACAGTTGCAGCCAGGCTTCAAACACCCTAACACCTGCCTTGCCAGCCCATTTATGCTGCAGCCGGCAAGGCTTTCCTGAAGGCCTCTGCAGCCAATAACAGAGCTCCGGATCGATCAATATATATTCCATCCTTGACCTATTCACAAGGATCCGTGTGTTCCTGTTGTGGTTTCCTTCACCTGACTGGTTCACCGCTCTTGACATCGGATGGCTTGGAAACAAGTCCATTGATTCCTGGGCTTATTGACTTGATCCAGAGCTCTGTTATCGGCTGCAGAGGCCTTCAGGAAAGCCTTGCGGGCCACAGAAGAAGTTCCTGAAGGCCTCTGATAGTGAAAAGGAGGCCAGGGGCGATGCGCACAAGTGAGGTGAGTCACTGTATGACATCCACCCTGAAAATAAGACCTGGTGCCTTTTTTTGGTGGCAAAACAATATATAAGACAGGGTCTTATTTTCAGGGAAACATAGTAGCAGCCTCTCCTCTCTTCACTGGATATGGTCAGAGGGAGTCTACAGGTCCATTTTACAGAGGTATCCAATGTCAAGATGGCAGCCACAGCTACACCTTAAAAGCCCTGCCAACCTTTGGTTACATAAGACAGGTACTTAAGATATCTCAATTTCGCATCAGTCCTGAAACTAAACTGCTGACCAGCCTGTTTGCTTGACCCAGAATTGTCAGGAAACTGCACTTCGCAGCTGAAATGTGAAATTATGAAAATGTTGACAGAGTGAGATGTTAACTCCTACCTCTACGCAGAGCCCTGACATCTAAATATAAAAGCTTCGCTTGGAGACTGCCAAGCAATCTCTCTCCCAAAGTGACTGACGTTTTCTCCGCGGATGCCATTCATGCATTTAGATTGGTCGCTAATGGCTCATTGTTCAGATTCACACAGTACCGCGGTAGCTATAACACTAATGTTGCACGCGTTTCTTCTAACCAGTAGCAAACGCAGTAGAGTAAAAGGTGACAGGAGACACCCTCATTTGGCTAATCAAACAATAGTATTACTTCTAAAATAGAGGTACAGTTTTCAGGTCCAGCACAAGCTGTAAAAGGACAAGAAAAATCCTGCAAATATTTAGTATCTCATGGCTTCAGAAAATCCACTGATAGAACAGCTTATTGGCTAGTACCCATTTTGTCACCTACTTAGTAAGTGACCAAGATCCTTGTTCTGTGCAGCATTTTTGCAATGCCAAAAATAGTATGAGTTTTTAAAAAGATAAACTATACACACTTATATCCATATGAAGTACCATATAAGAAACAAACTCAGACTCAACTCCTCCAAGACTGAGTGGCTGTGGCTTCCAGCATCTGGTATAGTCAGCTGATACCATCATTGACAATTGGGGATGAGACCTTGCTCCCCACAGAGAGGGCCCGCAATTTGAGTGTCCTCCTGGACTCATGGCTATCTTTAGAAGACCATTTGACGGCTGTGGCCAGGGGGGCCTTTTATCAGGTTCACCTGATCCGCCAGTTGCGTCCCTTTCTGGATCGGGATACCTTGCACACAGTCACTCATGCCCTAGTCACCTCCCGTATGGACTACTGCAATGCTCTCTACATGGGGCTCCCCTTGAAAAGCACCCGGAGGCTCCAACTGGTCCAGAATGTAGCCGCGTGGGTAATTATGGGTGCATCTCGTTGCGCCCATGTAACACCTCTCCTACATGAGCTGCACTGGCTCCCAGTGGTCTTTTGGGTGTGATTCAAGGTGTTAGTTATCACCTTTAAAGCGCTCCATGGCTTAGGGCCTGGGTACTTACGAGACCGTCTTTGGCCACCAATAGCCTCCCACCGACCAGTTCGTTCTCACAGGGAGGGACTACTCAGGGTACCGTCAGTCAAATTGTGCCGACTGGCAACTCCCAGGGAGAGGGCCTTCTCCAAGGGCTCCAACCCTTTGGAATGAACTGCCCCCTGATATACGAAGCATCCCTAATCTCCGTGCTTTCCGCTGTGCCCTCAAGACCCTGATGTTCAATCAGGCGGGGCTAAACATGTAAACTGGGAATGATTAAAATATTATCTAATTCTGGGTTTTATTTAATTTGGGCTAAACTATGTTATAATTTTAATTATCAATTTTATGATGTTTATGTATCTTTTATTGTTTCTTGACTGTACACCACCTTGAGTCCTGCAGGAGAAAGGTGGTATAGAAATATAATAAATAAATAAATAAATAAATAAATAAATAAATAAATAAATAAATAAATAAATAAATATTTTTCAGACTATAAGACGCACCTTTCCCCCCCCTAAAAGGGGGTGAAAATTTAGGTGCTTCTTATACACCGAATGTAGCCCCACTCATCCACTGGCCCCCACCCTTTGGCTTCTTCCTCCCAGCAATTTACCTCCTTGCAGTAAGCAGCAAGAAGAAATAGCTCGTTTCAGCTTCAGCACAGCCTAATTAGCATAAGTTGATTGTCCCTTGGATCAGCTTGCCGACTCTCAGCTGATTTTCATGGGCCTCTGCTGCTTGCTGCAAGGAAGTAAATTGCTGGGAGCAGATATTTTTTTTCTTGTGCTAATCAAGCTATGCTGAAAACGAAAATGAAAGTAAAGCAGGCCATTTGCTGTTTGCTGCCAACGAGGCAAAATTTCTGGGAGGCAGAGGCAGATTTCTTTTTCTTGTTTTCTTCACCGAAAAATGTAGGTGCGTCTTATAGTCCAGAGTGTCTTATACTCTGAAATATACGGGTATTTTAAATGTTTTTAATTATTTGTTTCCTTATTTCATCCTGCCTCTGTTTTTATAAATATGTTAAAGCAGTATTCTTTCCTCCTCCTATTTCCCTACAACTGTTGTGGCCCCGTCCTCTGAGCTTATCCCTTTGGAGGAAGGAAGCTCTGAGCAGGAGGAAGAGGAGCCAGCCAGATCTCCCAGCCCCCCCCCCTCTGGCACCGGCTCAGGTGCCAGCTGAAAGAGAGCCAAGTAGTGGGGAAACAGGTGTCTCAGATGAGAGTGAGGGAGAGACGTCATTCCTGGATGCACGCCAAAGAAGGCGAGACAAAAGAGTATTGCAGCTGCGGCGTATGAGGAAATAGTCCTGAGTCACTGATTGGAGTCATGGGATCAGTGAGTCACTGGACCACACCCAGAAGCCTGTCTATATAAGACAGGCCAGTGAGTCACGAAGTTCGTGACGAACAAAGCTAAACAAATGGAGCAACCTCGTAGTCTTGGAAGCTAGATGAACGGCAAAGCTATGTAGGTGATTTTCTTGTTTGTGTAAACCAATAAAGTCCTTGGCAGACGGTGTGCATATCGCTGCCAAGGTTGAGATAAGAACTGCGGAGTGTGCCAAGTGATTCTTAACCCTCAGCTGGCTGTGGTTTTGTGGGTCTCTGAAGGGGGGGGACAGATCATCAACAACAACCCTTCAGGTGGGCTTGTCTGAGAGAAAAAGTGACTAGCCCAAAGTCACCCAATTGGCTTTCATGACTATGGCAAGACTAGAACTCACAGGCTTCTAGTTATTGGACCAAAGTTACCCAGCTGGCTTTCATGCCTAAAATGGGACTAGAACTCACACTCTCCTGGTTTCTAGCCTGTGCCTTCACCACAAAATCAAACTTGCTTTGAATGAAGCAACTTGGTTCCAAGTGACACATTCTCTATTTATTCTATCATGACCTATGTATTAGCAGCAAGTACACTAGAGCCCATACTAATGTCAGGATTCCAAGTAACACCCCCAATGAAAGAAAACTCTGAGGAATGAGTTTCCTCAAAGATCTATTTTATTAGAGATATCATATTGGCACATCTGGGAAAACCCAAATCTGAAAACTTCCAGGTTTTCCCCACCCAAAGGAAAGTTCAAGTCCCTGCCCAACACCCACATGTCCATCACATGGTCCAATCAAATCACCTGTCCCAACTGGATATGCCTTTCAGTTCTAGCCATCCAGGTGCAGGGCAAGATGGCCTTGAGTCTCTGAGAAAGGAATGTTATTTTGACTGTATATCACCCTAGCTCCATACAATCCCCCCTCTCTGTTTCCCACAGTAGTAAATATGGTAGGCCTGAAGGCCCAATGAAAAAGATGGCTTCCAGGCCAGACAACTAGATTAGCATATTCCATCTTGCGTTCCTCTTTTTCTTTTCTTTCCCACTTTTAATTTCACCCATCCTCCTTCTTCCTCCCCACCAAGACAAGACAACAGGGAAGGGGTATCCTCAAGGTATGGTTTAAAAAAACACCTCAGAATGGTGACCATAACAGCAGCAGACATAAAAACCAGTCAGAGTTTCAATCTCACTATTGTGGCCACCACCCATAGACCAGATATGAACTAATTGCTTGACAAAACATTTCTCCTCTTCCTTCCATCCTTGACCTACTCGCAAGGATCAGTGTGTTCCTGTTGTGGTTGCCTTCACCTGACTGGTCCACGCTCTTGATATTAGATGGCTTGGAAACAAGTCCATTGATTCCTGGGTTTATTGAAGGATAACTGCAGGGGGTGGGATTCATCCAGTTTGGACCGGTTCGTGCGAACCGGATGTGAATTTTATATCTGGTTCGCCGAACAGGTAGTTGCAAGGACTGACTGTCCCGCCCCGGCCACCCCGCCCCTCCCAGGACTCCATGTAACCCGTTTTAAATGTGAGCTAAGTGCAGGGCCCGGTAGAGGCTCTGCGAGGGCAAAAAATGGGCCTACCGGAAGTACCGGAAATCCAGAAATGTTTCCGGCCTCTGGAGGGCCCCCGGAGGTTAGGGGAGGCCATTTTCACCCTCCTGGAGGCTTGAGAAAAGCTTCTGGAGCCTGGGGATGGTGAAAATGCCCCCCCACACCCTGCTGTGGTGCAGGAGGCTGAGTAGGCCACACCTCCATGGCCACAACCAACCAACAACCTGGCAGAGAACTGGTGGCTAAAATTTCTGAGTCCCACCTCTGGATAACTGCCTTCTGCTTTGTCAGTTCTGCCGCTCTACCGACCTTGGGAGGAGACCATGTTCTCTTGGCAGAAACTCTGCTTCACTGTGACCCACTTCAAGCAGCCATTTCTGTCCTACTTCAGACAGACTTCAGACACAAAGACAGAAAGACAGAAAGACACAGGATCTTCACCCTTAGGAACTTCATCTTTTTGTTCCTGAGCTTGGTCTGAAGGAATATATTTTGTCCACTCATTCTTCATTTCCTCCCCCCTCCCAAAAAAACCTGTTGGCATATATGTGTGTCTTTTTCAAAAGGCAACTGGACTGGGCATCTGGGGAAGCTTCTTCTGATCCAGAACCAATGAAGCTTCTTGGATGAAAAACGAAACGTCTTCAAAGAAAAAAACAAAGACCATCCAGTTGCCTTTTGAAAAAAGCACCTCTGAGACAATTGTGACCTGGATGTCTGACAATCTCCATAGACATTTGGCATATATTTATTCTTTGCATATTAAATGCCACAGAACGGCGTCTTTGCACTTAGAAAGCCTCTCATTGTAGTAACATTTCAGATTGTCTGTTTGTTCTGGCAAGTGACTAAACAGATATAAACAACAGCTACTGACCTTATGGGAGATGGATAACAATTTATTTGTTTGCCTTGTGTAGAAGTTCAGGGAACCGAACATTGATCGGACAATGCTTGTTGCATTCTCTTATTGATCAACTGGAGATGTTCCTTGACTGGGTCATGGCATTCTCTGTGTATTCTCCAATGAGCTCTGCTAAAGATTGAGAGGGATATTATTATAGGCCTTATATGATCTTTTAGTTCCTCTCGGACAAAGATGGTTCGGTAGCTATTGGAAATGGGGCAGATCCTCATATCCTCAGCTCTGTTCCCAGCTTGAGTACAAACAGCAGACTCCATTTGAGACACTGTTTTCCTATTTCTTCTAACACAGAACTTCTTATATGGATGGTCATTGGTCTAGAATGTATGAATTGGATACCTGCATTGAGCTGGTGACTTGACCAACACAATGGCCCCTTCCAATTTCAAGTATTGAGTATACTCCAGACTATTGAGTGAATAGAGTGTCATCAAGTTAGTGATGACACTAACTGGAACTGCCTCTCCATATGATGGATCCAAAATATGATAATTGGACCCTGTTCCTCCCTACCTTAAATGAAAATTCTGAATTGGTCTTTTCTATCATATGTTCTATAATCTATATTTTTTGGAGGCAGGGGTGGCATTGACTTACTTTCCCTAAAGGTAAAGGTTTCCCTCGCACATATGTGCTAGTCGTTCCCGACTCTAGGGGGCGGTGCTCATCTCTGTTTCAAAGCCGAAGAGCCAGCAACTGTCCGAAGACGTCTCCATGGTCATGTGGCCGGAATGACTCAACGCCAAAGGCGCACGGAATGCTGATCCCTTCCCACCAAAGGTGGTCCTTATTTTTCTATCTGCATTTTTTATGTGCTTTCGAACTGCTAGGTTGGCAGAAGCTGGGACAAGTAATGGGAGCTCATTCTGTTAAGCAGCATTAGGGATTCGAACTGCTGAACTGTCGACCTTTCGATCGACAAGCTCAGCATTTTACCGGTTTGCAAATGTGAACGAGTGCCGTCCATGCATGTGCCCAGCCTTCTGCGCATGTGCTTTGCTGGTGTACCTTTTGCGCATGTGCCCAGCCTCAAAAATGTGCCTAAATAGGATGGCATAGAACCAGGGCAAGTGGGTGGGTGGGCAGGTGAGTGGGTTTGGGTGAACCAATCCGAACTTGCTGAATACCACCTCTGGTTGGAGGATTTTGGGGCTATGAAAAGTCTTCTCCATCACCAAAGATCAAAATTATTTATATATCAAACTTTTTAATTGTCCGTTTCCCTCACAAAGGGCTTTGGGCAGTTGAAATTTATTGATATTCTTTCTAAAATGCTGATTCCAAGTTTGCATTCGCAACCACAGAGTGTTACGGGGAAGGTTATTGCTTGAACAATTTTAATCTCTGTTGATATAGTCTGTGTTTTTCAACCTTACCAATTTTTAAGACCTGTTGACTCCCAGAATTCTCCAGCCAGCCATGCTGGGAGTTGAAATTCACACATCTGAAAGTTGACGAGGTTGAAAGACAGCGATACAGGCACAACCATGTTGGTGTCAGCCTCGCTTGCTTTGGCTCGCTTGCTTTGGCTGTCATAGTAACGGAGGGAGGGGGGTTTAGGCTACGGAGCCTAACCTGTTATCAGGCCAATGGACACTGCATTCCTGGATGCTGACACGGCCAGACGTGTGCTCCCACCTGACCTCTGGGAGACCTTTGGATTGGATGATTTACGGTGGACAGTGGGAGAGGATGCTTTCTATATGTAACTTTCGCGCTTTTTGCCTCAGAATCCTGCTTTCCATGGTTGCGTTCATTTCATATCTAGTAAAAGTACCATACTTTAATCTATGATGAAGTCTGGGTTTTCCTTTCCTGGATACTGAAGGAAGCATATCCGACAGTTGGCTTCATAACCTTTTAAAGGCCTCCATTCTACACGATGTCATACACCTTATTAAAGTACCAGCAACTCATTTGTTCTGTCTTTTGCCCTCAACCTGGGCCTCCTTCCTCTATTTCCCTCTTTGTCACGCCACTGCCTGGCCAGAACTACCCCAGAGCATTTGACAGTTTGCAAAAAGCTGGAATCCCCATCCTCCATGTCCTTTGTGGAGGCAGCCACGTGGGCTCAAGAACAAATTCCCGTGGTTGACACACCACACCGCTCGGAGGCTATTTGTGCCCCTCATAACATTCCTTTGCAAAACCACGATTTGATGTGCTGTCATTTCCAGAGTGCCTCTAAACTGAGGAAGCAGGAGCTCCAATACAAAGATGGGGTTCAATTTGTTAGAGGTCTCTTCTCTCCAATACCGCCCCCTTGTACGAACAATGCTGTGGCCAGCTTTTTTTTCATTGCTTAAGGCTGTCTAAAGAAGATCTGGGGAGTCTCCCAAAATTGCTTTTCCAAAAGGCAACTGGACTTTCTTGGTTTGTTTGTTTTTTAATGAGCCAGTTGCCAAGTGTCCGAATTTTGATCACGTGACCATGGGGAGGTTTGCAGAGGTCAAAAAGTGTGAGAAACTTAAGTCCTAAGACTTTTTTTAGGGCTGTTGTAACTTTGGACGGTCACTAGATGAGTGGTTGTAAGTCGAGATCTACCTGTATTTAGTATAGGAACAGGATTTATACTCGGCACGACACCAGTGCTGGGAAATGAAATGAAGCTGTAGGTTTGCTCTCCGATTTAATTTTTGAATGTTTCGTTACCAACTAGGAACATCATCAGCAGGATTTTCTTGTCCTCTTCTCCTTACAAGACAGTTTTGGTCACCGCACTATTAAAAAAAAGATGTTGAGACTCTAGAAAGAGTGCAGAGAAAAGCAATCAAGATGATTAGGGGACTGGAGGCTAAAACATACGAAGAACGGTTGCAGGAACTGGGCATGGCTAGTCTAGTGAAGAGAAGGAGCAGGGAAGACAGGATAACAGTTTTCCAATATTTGAGGGGCTGCCACAGAGAGGAGGGGGTCAAGCTATTTTCCAAAGCACTTGAAGGTCAGATAAGGAATAATGGATGGAACCTGAACAAGGAGAGATTCAACCTGGAAATAGGAAGGAATTTTCTGACAGTGAGAACAATCAACCCATGGAACAGAAGCTGCCTTCAGAAGTTGTGAGAGCTTCATCACGGGAAGCTTTCAAGAAGAGACTGGACTGCCATCTGTCAGAAATGGTGTACGGTCTCCTGCTTGGGCGAGGGTGGGGGGGGTTGGACTAGATGACCTACATTGTCCCTTCCAACTCTGTTAATTTGTATCTAAAATCTAAAACCCGAGCTACAAGTATTTTCTATTAGTTGAGGCATCTGTTGCCTCAACAGAAAAACAATTATATATATTAAAAAAAAGATGTTGAGACTCTAGAAAGAGTGCAGAGAAAAGCAATCAAGATGATTAGGGGATGATTAAGCCAGGTTTTTCCTACATAACCAAGATGTTTCTGCAAACCCTGGTTGAGTGAAATCACATTCACTACTTTCTGGGGTTTTTTTCTTTCCTTCTTTCTTTCTTTCTTTTCATTCTGGCAGCCAGTAGATTTTGTGCTTGCCCATTTGGAGACTTGGAGACTTATATAGCTATTTCTGGCTCATTAGCCATCATCAGTAAGCCACACCTACATCTCATGTATCCTCCCTGTAAAGGTACAATATCTATTTTCTTACTTTTCATAGGTTTTATGTGTGTTCTTCTTTAAGCCTGGTTTTTCCTACATAACCAAGATGTTTCTGCAAACCCTGGTTGAGTGAAATCACATTCACTACTTTCTGGGGGTTTTTTTCTTTTTTCTTTCTTTTCATTCTGGCAGCCAGCAGATTTTGTGCTTGCCCATTTGGAGACTTGGAGACTTATATAGCTATTTCTGGCTCATTAGCCATCATCAACCAGGGTTTGCAGAAATATCTTGGTTACGTAGGAAAAATCTGGCTTAAAGAAACACACACACACACACACACACACAGACATAGGTCTTTGGTTATTCAGGTGTTCTCCCACCCGAATAACCAAAGAATTGGAAGTGTCTTGGCGACGTTTCGATGAAGTCTCATTCGTCATCTTCAGGCTGGTGTTCTCGGCTTCGTGTTTTCATGCAATTGCTCCTGGATTAACTAATATGTTCTTGACAAATAAATTATAGATAGATAGATAGATAGATAGATAGATAGATAGATAGATAGATAGATAGATAGATAGATGATTGATAGATAGATAGATAGATAGATAGATAGATAGATAGATAGATAGATAGATAGAGATAGATAGATGATAGATAGATAGATAGATAGATAGATAGATAGATAGATAGATAGATAGATAGATAGATAGATAGATAGATAGTTTAACGGACTTTTCTCATAAAGGAGCATGCATGGGATGCACACTGTAACTGACTCAAATTAAGGGGGATAATTTGTGGGTACACAGTGTTTCACCACTAAGACCGCCACTCTTTGGAAAAAAGCATTTTTGCTATTTTTCACAACAAGATGGGTGGGCTTTTCCATGGCAAGCGTTCCTGAGGATGCAGCCACAAGAAAAGACCTTGCTTATTGTGGAAAGGAATCTGGATTTGGATAGAGCAGGAATCTGATGTAGATTCCTCTAGAAGGATCATAAATTCTAAACCAGGAATGAAAAGGGGCAGGATGAATAGCTGGTCGTTAAAAACTGTGGATTAATTAGATCTTAATTATGAATGGCTGCCTGCATGGCCTTGCAAATACTTCTACTGATGACCTGTATTTCTTCTGCTAAAATCTTACCTTTCCTTCAAGTAGCATTGTGCAGTATCCATGGACCTCTGTAGAGATTCTCAGTCATCCAGGTCCTGGTTGTCCCAAAGGTGCTTTTTCGGGAGGCAACTGGACTTTCTTGTTTTTTCTTTTGAAGATGTTTGGTTTCTCAACCAAGAACCTTCTTCAGCTTTGACAGGACAGTGGAGAATGGAAGATGGGGTTGGGGTCGGGATGTCAAAAAAAATCATGTTGGTCATAGTTATAGCTATTGTGTGTATAAGATTTATGATTTGTATTTAAAAGAGATTGTACCCAGATAGTAAGTACACTGCCATTGTGGATATGGAAATTTTATATATAAACAAGAAAATTGCAATTGCAATAATAATAATGAGGAGGAGGAAGAGGAGGCGTGGAAGGGGAAGGGGAAGGGGAAGGGGAGGAAGAAGAAGGAGGAGGAAGAGGAGGAGGAGGAGGAGGAGGAGGAGGAGGAGAAGAAGAAGAAGAAGAAGAAGGAGAAGGAGAAGGAGAAGGAGAAGGAGAAGGAGAAGGAGAAGGAGAAGGAGAAGGAGAAGGAGAAGGAGAAGGAGAAGGAGAAGGAGGAGGAGGAGGAGGAGGAGGAGGAGAAGGAGAAGATGATGCTAAATTAGTCTACTGGTCACTAATACTGGTAGTCTACTGGTAAAAAATATGACATATCTGTATCCGAAAAGTCATGGGAGCACAAAGTGGAAAAAGTTATCAAAAATGAGACAGTGAAGATCTTGTGGGACTTTTGAATACAGACGGATCATCATTTGGAACACGCCAGATGTCACGGTTGTTGAGGACTGAAGCGTACAGTTTATTGACATCGCTGTACCAGGAGACGCCAGAGTCAAAGAAAAAGAACTGGAAAAAATCATGAAATATTGTGACCTGGCCATCACAGCTATGGATGAAACATGTAACAGTGTTACCCATTGTCATCGGGGCACTTGGCACCGTGTCCAAAACACATCAAGAAATTGCAGCTTCCTGCAATAATGCCAGCAGAACTGCAGAAAACTGTGCTACTAGGAACATCATATATTTTAAGAAGGTACTTGGTTGATATCCGTATCAACCCGTATCAACCATTAGCACCAGTCAATCGTATTTGTGACACATTTTTAAATGTTCAGTTGACTGAGTTTCATGTTTAATGAATAAAAGAGATAATAATAATAATAATAATAATAATAATAATAATAATAATAATAATAAATATCATGTTGGTCATAATTGTGCAATCAAAACCTGACCCCCCTTTTTTAATGTGCATTTTTATTTATGTATCTTATTTATTAGATTTTTATCTTGCCATTATCACTTTCTAAGTAACTCAAGACAGCAAACATAGGTAATATTCTTTCCTCCTCTTATTTTCCACATAACAACAACAACAATCTTGTTAGGCTGAGAGAAAGAAACTGGCCCAAAGTCAACCAGCTGCCTTTCATGCCTAAGGCAGGACTAGAACTCACAATCTCCTGGTGATTGGCCCAAAGTCAACCAGCTGGCTTTCATGCCAAAGGCGGGACTAGAACTCACAATCTCCTGGATTCCAAGCCAGTGCCTTAACCAATGCACAAAATGTTCACCATCTTGACTTTTTTTTGACACACGCACACCTTTTCCAACCCTGCAGGTAGGGATTCTAAAACTGCCTTTTTTTATCTATCTATCTATCATCTATCTATCTATCTATCTATCTATCTATCTATCTATCTATCTATCTATCTATCTATCTATCTATTCAATTTGTATACCGCCCTTCTCCTATTGGACTCAGGGCGGTGCACAGCCAAGAATAAAAACATATCAATACAAAATTTAAAATCAATTAAAAGAATTACACGATTTTGGCCCTCGATTTAAAACAATCCAACTAAAACCCAATTGACACTTAAAAACTACAAACTACAAAAAGACTAAGAAAGGCTAAAAAGGGGGGGAGGGTTACGCCAGTCCTGCTTGATGAAAAAGAAAAGTTTGTAGGGCACGGCGAAAGGCCCGGAGATCTGGTATCCTTCGTATCTCCAGGGGGAGGTCGTTCCAGAGAGCAGGTGCTGCCACAGAGAAGGCCCTCCCCCGGGGGGGTCGCCAGCCAACATTGCCTGGCTGACGGCACCCTGAGGAATCCCTCTCTGTGGGAGCGTACTGGCCGGTGGGATGTTATCGGCGGCAGAAGGCGGTCCCGCAAATACCCAGGTCCTATGCCATGGAGCGCTTTAAAGGTGGTGACCAACACTTTGAAGCGCACCCGGAAGACCACTGGGAGCCAATGCAGCTCGCCTTTCCCACCCCGCCTTTCTAAGAATTTTTTTTAAAAAAGCAAGAAGGGGGAAAGTGTCAGATGTATTACATTTCCAGGACAAAGGAGGGAATAAAGATGGAGTGGAAGAAGAATGATTACTTAACCAAAGAGAATGACATCGAGCTGAATTGGCAGGTTGGAAGTTTTAAACATGGAGTTGCTCAGTCCAGATTTCCACATCTCCAGTCACTGGTGGTGAAGAATCTCCTTCCACAAGGTTTCCCATGTCAGTTCACACTCTGAATTATTTGATCCAATGCTCGGCCTCACAGCAGAGATAGAAGAAGCGCCATCTGCGCATTCTCAGGGCAGGACTGAGAAGGTCGGCGCCATTCATCTTCCCTTCTAGGCTTCTCAATCTTTTTTCTCCTGCCCCAGGAGATCCAAAAGCTGAGGTGACATGCCAGCCCTTCCAATTTTTAATTAGAAATGCGTATAGCTCCCCGTCTGGATGGGGAATTGAGGGCCAACCTCCCATCTTGGTCTGCTTCTTCTCAACAAGGATAAAGAAGCCAGGTGGTCTCCAGGTGGACCCTAACTCATCTTCTTGCATCTTATGCACAGATTGTATTTTATCTCACAGCACCTGCCGTTATTGTTATTATTTATCTCTGTTGCAGTTTCCCTGGTGCTCTGGGCCCTTTGCAGACAAGGTGTAAATTATGAGGAGAAGTTTCAACTTTCCTTCATGAGCAGAAAGCAATGGCCTGCTTTTGCTTTTTTGCAATGTTTCCATCCCATATTTTCTCTTCTCGGTCTCTAAATTTTTCCACACACTCTACATGAATCAAAAAAAATGTTTCCCATTAGCTTTGTTTATTCCCCTTCTCTGGGCCTTTTTATCCCATTCCATAACACATGGATATATCCAGTTCCTACATTAATCTCATACTTTTGGGTAGAATCCCTGCGGCCTCTTTATGGTTAGTGCAACCCAATAAAAATCCATGTGCTGGTAATTGCTCTAAGCATCTCCTAAATATATGTTGGATAAAGACATTACAAGCCTCAAGCAGCCTCCTCTACTAGTAACTACAGGAACTCAATGTGCTTAACCCCTTCAGTTTGACTTCCAAGTACATCCATACAACATGCTGATCCTAACTAAGATTAAACTGGGTTGTATCTGGGGAGGACTGGCTTAATATGTTTGGTGAATTCAGCCAGGTGAGTTAATGTATGTAAATCGTTAGTGTCTGATTAATGTATGTATTGCTAGTCCTCGACTTATGACAATTGAGCCCAAAATGTCTGTTGCTAAGTGAAACATTTGTTAAGTGAACTTTGCCCCATTTTACAATCTTTCTTGCCACAGTTGTTAAGTGAACCGTTGCAGTTGTTCAATTAGTAACACAGTTGTTAAGTGAATATGACTTCTCTGTTGACTTGGCTTGTCAGAAGGTTGAAAAAGTCAATCACGCAACTCTGGGACACTGCAACCGTCATTAAATATGAACCAATTGCCAAGCATCTGAATTTTGATCACATGACCACAGGGATGCTGTGTGAAAAACAGCCCTAAGTCACTTTTTTTAGTGCCGTTGCAACTTTGAACAGTCACTAAATGAATACTAGGTCGAGGACTACCTGTATGGACCAGTTCAATCCTGCTGAGCTTTCTTCAAGATCTGCCGAAGCTAGTTATTAATATCTGACCTCTAACCATAGTAATTTCACAACTCCCTCAAATATAAAGCCATCACTTCCCAGATCACTGTTTCTCAGCCTTGGTGTAGAAAGTCAGCACCCACCCACCCTCCTAGAGAATGAAATATTTAGGGAGATATTAAAAAGATAGGATAGAATATTTCCCCTAAAGGAGAAATGGGAAAAAAATCTTAAGGGACTGAGGCAGAAACCAGCCCCAGTCACCCTGCCCAAGAAGAAACTAAGGAGGCCAGCTTTTAGAAATTCAGATTCCCTTCAGAAAGACTGGGTCAGATAGAAACTCCAGATAAGCAACACAATTAGGAAAACCAAAAATTGACAAGATTAGCTGAGACAAACACCTAGGATTTGCATTTCCTCTTTTGCCTATAGAGCCAGCCATGATCCCTCCATGACCTCATTGGAATCAAAAAGGTATTAAAAAACCCACCCAATCTTAACTCCATTTTGTCAACTGTCCCAGAACTGCAGACTCTCTCTCTCCCTCTCTCTCTCTCTCTCTCTCTCTCTCTCTCTCTCTCTCTCTCTCTCTCTCTGTGTGTGTGTGTGTGTGTGTGTGTTGGTTCTATTCATTAAAAAAACGGACCTTTCTTTCTTAAGCAGACTCAATTTTATTCCCAGCTTGGAACTGAACCTAGATTTTTCTTTCAACATTGGCAACTTTGTGAAAACCAGGCCTAAGATATGTGGACTCCAACTGACATAGCTGTATAGGGAATTCTGGGAGTTGAAGTCCACATATCTTAAAATTGCCAAGGCAGAGAAGTACTGCTTCTGATCAGAGGTGGTATTCAGCAGGTTCTAACCAGTTCTGGAGAACCGGTAGCAGAAATTTTGAGTAGTTTGGAGAACCGGAAAATACCACATCTTACTGGCCCCACCCCCATCTATTCTCTGCCTCCCGAGTCCCAGCCGATTGGGAGGAAATGGGGATTTTGCAGTAACCTTCCCCTGGAGTGGGGAGGGAATGGAGATTTTATAGTATCCTTCCCCTGCCATGCCCACCAAGCCACACCCACCAAGCCACACCATGCTCCCCAAGCCACACCCACAGAACCGGTAGTAGAAAATTCTGAATCCCACCACTGCTTCCGATGTTCCTATCCTACAACTTTGATCCCTCAACATTAGCAACACGGCTGCAATTGATGGAATGAGCATCCCAGCATCACAATTTCCCACCATCATTTCAAACCATTATATGGCCCAGGGGCAAAGGCCTGTGAAAGAAAGATAGAGGCCTGGGCTCCATACAGCATAGTATAGTATCCTTAACTTCCACTTTTTTGTTTGTTTGTTTGTTTCTGCAAATTCCGCAAAGAGTTTTTTGTCTTCTGCAAATTCTTCCTCACAATCTTTGGGAATATTTCTTTTCTGCTCCTCTAAGCTACAAGCAACGATGGAACATAAGAACCGAGCATGCCTCTGGCTGAGCCTGTACATGCCAGCATTCAGAAGACAGGATGTAAAATAATCCTGCTACTTATTATGGAAATCTGGAAGGCAGCCAAGGTCCAATAAGCCTCCTTCCTGAAAGGACACTGGGCTTGCAGAACAATTGTTCCCCCAAAGTCCAGACCCCAGAGTGAGGCCTTCTCTGCATCGTCTGGTTCTCCGGCTGAAATTTGTCCCAGGAAAGTAGATTCTCAAACCCAACGGATGTCCACCCCATTGCATACAGAAGGACAAAGAAAGAGACACCCGCAGACACCTTGAGTACCATCATTTCTGCTTTCCATCTAGCTTCTCCTTCCTTGGATTTGCTCCAGCCTCTCAGCCCTCCCCTCTTCCTCTGCAAAGAATGTTGTCCATGGAAAAGTTTGGGTTTCTCCTCTTTTCCTTTCTTTAATCACTCGTAGCCTTCTGGGTTAAATAGCTCCCATATGCAACTTTTCAAATGCCATAGCCCCACATCTGTGCAAAACAATCAGCTATCCCCCCAGACACCAACCATTAGCAGAGATGGATGGACAGAGGACAAGACAGAGCCTGGCAAGGTAAGAAAACTTTTGAGTTTTATTTTGCTAGTTTGGCTGCTGTCTCCTTGGGCAAGTCTACCCAACACTTAATCAGTTTGGGTTTTTTGAATTCTTACACACAGAGAGAGAGAGAGAGAGAGAGAGAGAGAGAGAGAGAGAGAGAGAGACAGACAGACAACAGACAGAGAGAGAGAGAGAGACAAAGAGACACAGAGAGAAGACAGACAGACAGACAGACAGACAGACAGACAGACAGAGAGAGACAAAGAGACAGAGAGAGACAGAGAGACAGAGACACAGAGAGAGAGAGAGAGAGAGAGACAGACAGAGAGAGAGAGAGAGAGAGAAATACAGAGAGAGCACACACATAGGGAGAGAGAGAGATGCTTTTAAAAAACGATAGGATAGGACTCAGTTTCCTTGGTTGGGATTTTGATTTACATGCTGACATTTAATGTCTTGTAACAGGACATGCTAGAATCAGCAGCTACCACAGAGTGATGTGGTTTCTGGCACCTTCTCTCCTGGTTTCCAGCTGTTAGCACGCATACTTCCAACCCCTGATGGTTATTTCTCCCCCACCCCACCCCGTGGGATAATTGTTTTCTTGTTTGCTTGAAAGCCACAAAGAACTCAAGCTGAGAAACACCACCAGCTTTCCGATCCAAATCCCTTCTGTCTTGTGAACTCAGTTGGAGGTCTTCAGCAAACGTTCTCCGCCTCCCCGTTTCTTAGTCTATATCTGCCTTGGGGATAAGGAAACTGACCCGCTTAAAGGGAATAAGTGGGGATTATAACACAAATAATGTTTGTGAAATTGGAAAGGCTGATACAATTTACAATCCCACTCATGAGGCAAAATTGTAGAATTCAGGAAAGTTAGCAAAATTTGAGCCTTATGGCATACATACATACATACATACATACATACATACATACATACATACATATACATACATATACACACACACACATATACACACACACACACATCATAAAATCAGGTTGATCACATGGATGGCTGGATAGGTTGCCAATGGTGATCACATGATCCTAGGATGCTGCAGTGATCATAAATACTGTATTTTTCAGAGTATAAGATGCTCCAGAATATAAGACGCAGCTTAGTCTTGGATAGGAAAATAAGAGAGAAAAAAATCTGTGTCTGCCTACCAGCATCCATCGGTATTCATCTGGATAGTGCCTTGTCAGTGAGTGAGACTGTTTGGAAACTGAAACAATATTTGATGTGTGAGCAACAAGGAAGGAGACAGCAAGGAGCCTGGGCATGGCTTAGGTCAATTGATCTAAAGCTGCATGGTGTGTTGATCGCTGAAACTAAAACTGAAACTGAAACTCCTCTCCTCTGCTTGTGTTTTGCTTGCTGCTGCAAACTCTGACAGTCTCTGCAGAAAATAGCAAACAGCCAGGTCAGCTTCAGCACACACATTATTGCAGCTTGATTCAGCATGAGCAGCTGATTGGCAGGTGGATCAGCCTCCTGGAATACCCCTAGTCAGCTGTTCCAGGCTGCAGGGATTGACATAGACCATTGCCTCCTCTTTGCCTCGCATTTTTGGCTACATTAGATGTATAAGACACACCCAAATTTTCACCTTCTTTTGGGGGGGGGGGGCGTCTTATACTCCAAAAAATACATTACATGTTGGTTGCCAAGCTTCTAAAGTTTAGTCATGCAACTGTAGGGATATTGTGATGGTTGTATAAGTGTGATGACTGATTGCAAGTTACTTTTTTCAGTTCTGTTGTGTCTTTGAATGGTCATTAAACAAATAGTTGTAAATCGAGGACTATTTGTATACATTCATTCCTTTTTGTTTTCATAAATAGGAAGTGGTAAAGGACTATTTTCTCCCTTACTTCCTCTTTTACTGCTTCAGGTATGATGGGCTAGGCATTGCCAAATTTTAATATTTTTTCCTTGTTTTAACTTATCTCCTCATACTACAATTTCTCCTCATACTACAATTTCCCCTCATACTACAATTTCTCCTCATACTAGAACTCGCTCTCAAGCATGAAATGGGACAACTCGCCACGGACAACTCACTGCGAGACAACTCATCATAGAACAATTTAACAAATACAAAAGTTAAATTAATTTCAACAGAACCATGGCCAATAATAATAAAATAAAGACAATCACTCCAGAAATACAAGAGTTACAATAATTTTGACGAAAACATGGCCCCCAATAATAAAAGTAACAGATATAATTAATACAGCATTGAATTGTCCCATGTTGAGTTGGCTGTGAAGAGTTGGCTGCGGAGAGCTCTCCGTGGTGAGTTGTCCTATTTGAAATCTTGACTGTCAGTGCACAAAGTATGTACAATGTACTTCCCCTCAAGGAGGTGAAAGGGACAGAGAAAGTTGTGGTTTCATGGGAGAAAGGCAGCCTGCATGATATATCCTTAGATCTGTGAGTTGGCAGTTTGCAAAGGAGTCTAGCTTTCCGCTACATTGGAGAGGCTGTGCCCAGCTCTTAAACATCCCTTCCAGCAACAGATAATCTCCAGATGCCTTAAAAAGCCATTTTCCTTGCCGCCATGCGCGAAGCAAAAGTTTTTGTTCCCCTGCCTGCTTCTGCTTTCCTAGTAAAGACATGGCTGGAGTCTAAATTAGAAACACAGCTTGCCAAAATGTTTGACAACACCGAGCACGGTTGGCAGCATGCCAGATTCCCGTCGTCCTTTATTTTATTTTTTTTTCCTAACGGGGTTCTATCCAAGCTGACATCAGGCTCAATTTGCAATCCCGCAAGGGGGAAAAAAATGGTGAAGAGCAGCACCTATGGGAAGACCAGGAAAAAAAAATGGCCCAAGAGGAAAAGATGTGGCGCAACATTTTTTTTAAAAAAAAGTTTTGATGTTGATTCCTGTGGTGGTGCCGTGGTTAGAATGCAGTATTGCGGGCTAATTCTGCTCACTGCCAGGAGTTCGATCCTCACCGGCTCAAGATTGGCTCAGCCTTCCATCCTTCCGAGGTGGGTATAATGAGGACCCAGATTGTTGGGGGCAAATATGCTGACTCTGTAAACTGCCTAGAGAGGGCTGTAAAGCACTGTGAAGCAGTATATAAGTCTAAGTACTACGGCTATTGCTATTTTCTAAGCACCACAACCAACTGTCAAAGGTAGTTATGAACTGGGAGTCATAAGGAAGAGGAAGACAAATTGCAGACCAAGGATGTGCGTATACCATCAGTATCTTTTCCTTTTATTTTCTTTATTTAGATTATATATATATATATATATATATATATATATATATATATATATATATATATATATATATATATATATATATATATATATATATATAATCTAAATATTGATAAGTAACATATAAGATTCCTTCCTCCTTCGTCCTATTTTCCCCACAAAAACAATCCTGTAAGGTGGCTTGGGCTGAGAGAAAGTGTTTGACTCAAAGTTCCCCTGCCAATTTTCATGCTTTAGGTGGGACTAGAATTCACAGTCTCCTAGTAATTGGCTCTAAATCATCTAGCTGGCTTTTGTGCCTAAGGCGGGACTAGATCTCACAGTATCCTGGTGATTGGCCGAAGTCACCCAGCTGGCTTTTGTGCTTAAGGCGGGACTAGAATTCACAGTCTCTTAGTGATTGGCCAAAGTCACCCAGCTGGCTTTTGTGCTTAAGGCGGGACTAGAATTCACAGTCTCTTAGTGATTGGCCAAAGTCACCCAGCTGGCTTTTGTGCTTAAGGCGGGACTAGAATTCACAGTCTCTTAGTGATTGGCCGAAGTCACCCAGCTGGCTTTTGTGCCTAAGGTGGGACTAGAACTCATAGTCTCCTGGTTTCTACCCTAGTGCCTTAATTACTAGACCCATGCATGAAATGGGGGTAAAAGAGGGAGGGGCTTTAAAAATATAAAGATAGATGCGATTCGGATGTTTTGACCCCCAACAAAAGGATCATGATGAAAGGAGCTACAATATACTGCTTTTACTTCAGGTCCTTTCTGAGATTCCGTGTCCTCCTTTATCAGCTTCTGGAGAAAATTCCATATTTATTACATTTTTATTTATACTGTATTTCATTTTTCACTGCATTATATATGTTATAATTTTATTACATTTTTATATAGTATTACATTTTCACTGCATTATACATCTTATAATTTTATTACATTTTTATTTATATGGTATTACGCTTTTATTTGTATTGTATTACATTTTGATTCCATTAAATGGAATTTTAAAAATCCATTTTTATTACAAAATTACTTAAATGTTGCAAAAGGAACATGGGATGGAAGATCACACTAAGGTTAACTTTTCCACAGGGCTTTAAATAAAGAAGAGCACGGAAGCAGCATTTTATCCATTTTCCTCTAAAAGAGGTGGCAAATTCACAGGTGGTACAAGTTCCCTTAAAACCAAGAAGGAAATAGTCAACCAAATACTGTAGATAATGGGATCCTATGTACAGGTGGTCCTCGACTTACAACCATTCGTTTAGTGATTATTTGAAGTTACATCACCGAAAAAGTGACTTATGAACTATTTTCATACTTACGGTCACATGATCAGAGTTTGGAGTTTGTTTGTTTTTTTTTAATTTGATTTGTATGCCGCCCTTCTCCGGAGACTCAGGGCGGCTTACAATGTGTTAAGCAATAGCCTTCATACTTTTGTATATTTATACAAAGTCAGCTTATTACCCCCACAAACTGTGTGCTCAATTGACCTATCTTAGAAAGGATGGAAGGCTGAGTCAACCTTGAGCCTGGTGAGATTCGAACTTGCAGTAATTGCAGACAGCTGGTGTTTAATTACAATGCTTAATCTGCTGAGCTATCCAGGCTCATCAATACATGCCGGTTTGGCAACTGGCATGTATTTATGATGGAACCAGTGTCCTGGGGTCATGTGATCAAGTTTTGCAACCTTCTAACTGATAAAGACTTCATAAACCAGGTGTGCTCCATCATTGGAGGTTTTTAAGAAGAGACTAGAGAGTCACTTATCTGAAATATACCTTGAGCAGGGGGCTGGACTAGAAGACCTCCAAGGTCCCTTCCAGATTCTATTCTATTCTATTCTATTCTATTCTATTCTATTCTATTCTATTCTATTCTATTCTATTCTCAACGGGGAAGCTAGATCCACTTAGCTGTGATACTAACTTAATAACATCAGTCATTCACTTAACAAGGAAGGTCATAAAATGGAGCAAAATTCACTTAACAACTGCCTTACTTAGTAACAGAAATGTTAGGCTTAATTGTGGTCATAACTCAAGAACTATCTGTACCTGTGGAATAGAATAGTCCATACACAAACTACAAGATAGATTGCTTTATTCTGGTTGTTTGGTTGTTACCTGTCGTTAGATTTTTCAAGGTTTATGTCTTTTTCATAATGTGTTTTTCTTTTCTACGACTTTGATTTTCATACATTTACCATTAATTGTCCCAAATTGATATATATCTTTTGAAGATACACTGTAATGTACCTTGGTGAGGATTGGACTAGGGGAAAGAATAGTATGTTTTTAACATTTACCGTATTTTCCGGTGTATAAGACGACTGGGCGTATAAGACAACCCTCCTCAAGCCATTTAAGGTTCGTCAGAGCCTTATGGGCTGGTCTGCCTGGTTACAGGAGAATGAGACCCGGCGTATAAGACGACCCCCGATTTTTGAGAAGATTTTTGTGTGTTAGAAAGTAGTCTTATACGCAGGAAAATACAGTAATTCCATCCATTTTTACAGACTTAAAAAAGTATCTAAATTTTGTACAATGAATCAATCGTTAGCAGTTTTCCTTCAATATAAAATTTTGCATTCCACTTCCCCACTTATAAACAGGGGGAGCTATCCTGAAAATACTCTTAAAGATGCAACTATAACAACAGGGTAGACCTGCAGGGTAAAAGGCTGAAGGCCTCAAACTCTTTTCCCAGAATTCATCTGGCCTGTACAATCTATCAGTGTTTCTCATCCTTGACATGCTAGCTGGGGAATTCTGAGAGTTGAAATTCATGGATCTTAACATTCCCAAGGCTGTCCCAGAAGTGCTTTTTCAGGAGGCAACTGGACTGCCTTTTCTTTTGAAGATGCTTCACTTCTCATCCAAGAAACTTCTTCAGCTCTGACAGGATAGAAGGATTTATACAATTTGGGATGAACACCAGTGGTAGGTTTCTACTGGTTCGCCTCGGTTCAGTGGCGGCAGCGGGAGGCTCCATCCACCCACCCGGACATCAGTTCCAAACCGGTAGCGAAGATAAATGGAACCCCCTTGGAATGGTGTGGGAGTAGGAATGGATTTCCAAAGGAAAAATTGCAGACTACAGGAAGGAGGAGCACTTACTCAGGTGACCCTGAGGACACAAATAAACCTCCAAGTGCTTCAACGACCCTCTAAAAAGGATGCAAACGACCAGCTGCCTGCAAGGAATATAAATCCTTCCATTCCCCACTATCCTGTCAGAGCTGAAGAAGCTTCTTGGATGAGAAGAGAAATATCTTCAAAAGAAAAAAACAAAAAAGTCCAATTGTCTCCTGAAAAAGCACCTTTGGGACAACGATGACCTGGATGACTGAGAATCTCTATAGATTCCCAAGGTTGAGAAACACTACTAGTTCGATCTACTACTTGAGGTAGAAGCTTGATATTCACTGTGTCCACCACATTTACTTCAGGTGACTGTATTTGCACCTTCTCTCTGACCCCAGTCAAACCCCAAGGAGCTTTACTGGCATGTAAAAAGGAAAAAGGAGATAAAAATGGAAGAATAAATTCTATAGTTCCATTGTCCTATTCTCTAGCTTTAGAAATATGAATAAGGAAATCTACCTCTCATCCTTTGGGAGATAGTTCAATTTCCCAGGACATAAATAGAATCAAAGTGTATTATAAAAAGAAGGAAAATGTTTTTTTTAAAAAAAATTACACAGGGCAAAGGAGGTAAAAATGTAGAACTGGTAAACCTACAGATCCCAGCTTAAGAGGCTGCGTATAAAATATAAGTTCAGTCAGAGACAAGATAATGCTGGTTTGCCCTGAATTCAAAGGAACTCAGCTGTTGGGTCTCCAAATTGCATGAAGATTCTCAATTTTGGAAGTTTTTAAGAAGAGATTGGATAACCATTTGTCTGAAGTAGTTTACGGTATCCTGCCTAAGCAGGGGGTTGGACTAGAAGACCTCCAAGGTCCCTTCCAACTCCTATTCTATTCTATTCTATTCTATTCTATTCTATTCTATTCTATTCTATTCTATTCTATTCTATTCTATTCTATTCTATTCTATTCTATTCTATTCTATTCCTATTCCTATTCCTATTCCTATTCCTATTCCTATTCCTATTCCTATTCCTATTCCTATTCCTATTCCTATTCCACTCCATTCCATTCCATTTCACCCCATCCCACCCCGCCCCGCCCCGCCCCGCCCCGCCCCACTCTATTCTATTTTTTACTGAAAATATCCAAGACCTAAAATTAGACTTTAAACGTCTGAAATCAGGAATTCATAATTCCTAGCTAAACATACTACCTCTTAAGATGACTCAATGACTAAAGCTAAAGTCCACTGCTTGCTTTCTGGGACACTTCCAACTTCCTGTAAAATTTTTTACAAGGAATCTCAGAGCACCTTTCCCAGCCAACACGTTTTTATTAAAAGGCCTAAACTTTCATCAGCTGTAGCTCACAAAGGTTTATGGCTTTTAATAAAATTTTGCCAGTTAGAAAAGGTGTTAGCAGATTCTTTCTGCCTTTTTTGCTACTCCTCAGGCTATCCTCCTACAATATAGATGTTGAGATTTTGGTTATTTTTTTTCCCTCCTTTTTCTGAGCTCTGATTGACACCCTTTCAAACTTTATTTTTCTCTAGCAGAAATAGGGAAGTCTGGGTCTGATCCTGCCTGAATTAGACAGAGCCTTATTTCCTTCCTTCCTTCTTTCCTTCCTTCCTTCTTTCTTCCCGTCCCCTCCTTCCCTTTCCCTTCCTTCCTTCCTTCCTTCCTTCTTCCCGTCCCCTCCTTCCCTTTCCCTTCCTTCCTACTTCCCTTCCATCCTTCCTTCCTTCCTTCCTTCCTTCCTTCCTTCCATCCTTCTCTCCATCCCGTCCTTCCCTTTCCCTTTCCACCTTCCTTCCTTCCTCCCTCTCTCCCTCCCTCCCTCCTTCCTTCCTTCCCTCCCTCCCTCCCTCCCTCCCTCCCTCCTTCCTTCCTTCCTTCCTTCTTTCCTTCCTTCTTTCTTCCCATCCCCTCCTTCCCTTTCCCTTCCTTCCTTCCTTCTTTCTTCCCGTCCCCTCCTTCCCTTTCCCTTCGTTCCTACTTCCCTTCCTTCCTTCCTTCCTTCCTTCCTTCCTTCCTTCCTTCCTTCCTTCCTTCCTTCTCTCCATCCCCTCCTTCCCTTTCCCTTTCCACCTTCCTTCCTTCTTTCTTTCCTCCCTCCCTCCCTCCCTCCTTCCTTCCTTCCTTCCTTCCTTCCTTCCTTCCCTTTCCCTTCCTTCCCTTTCCTTTCCTTTCCTTTCCTTTCCTTTCCTTCCTTCCTTCCTTCCTTCCTTCCTTCCTTCCTTCCTTCCCTCCCTTCCTCCCTCCCTCCCTCCCTCCCTCCCTCCTTCCTTCCTTCCTTCCCAGAATACTGATCCCAATATGAATATGAATATTGGGGTCAGACCTTACTCACTCATCCACTATAGCAACTTTCCTTAACTTATACAATTTTCATACAAAATGTCCCCAAATATACATTCTTGGAATGCATTTTTGCCACATATATATTACATATTTGGGCACCTGTTTGAATGTTGCAGGCGACACTCCTTTTCTCTGCTGCTCTGGTTGTTAAATTCCTTTTATGCTCACTGCATTCTAGGGCAGATTTCTTATAGTTGACTATAGTTCAACTATAGTTCCTATAGTTTAACTAACGTACCTGGAGAAATGCCACTCAGAACTGTGGCAACCGTACTTCACCGAGGTATGTTATACATGTTGAAAAGGGTGAGCAAGTAAAACTGAAAAATGCATTGCTTTTCAAGATTAAAAAAGTTGAGAGGAGGAGGAGGAGGAGGAGGAGGAGGATTAGGCCCCCATATGCCAGCTCACAACATGGCCAAACGTATGTTTACACTTAATTTACTTCAAAGAGCAGCACTGCTAAAATGGAGGTGCATTTTATGCTTCAAAATTTTATGGGAAAAATTCTCCGAAGATGTGCAAAGATGTGTTATCACGATGCCATATTGTGAAGCATTTGTTTCAAAAAGATGGAGAAGGGCCCAGTCTTGTAAGATTTCTTTCTCTTTTTTTTCCCCCAGCCTCATTTTGGTTTTGATTTAGTCTCTTTCAAACTTCCTCCATCCACCAATAAAACTTCTGCCTGTAAATGAACACAAGATGTCATATGAACTGTTTCCTTTGCATCGTGAAGCTACATTCCCAACAACATGAGATTTCAGTAGATCTGGGTCATTTCCTTAATGTTTGGATTTGTTTTGTTTTAAAGTCAAACCTGGAATGTGGTATGAAATTGCAGACTGGTAGAAAAGTAACTGATCCCCATTACGGAGGTCAGTAAAGGAATCACCAGGGCTGTGAACTGTGTTGAGATGCAAATTCAGAGATATTGCGATCCGGGAAAAGCAACGCCAGCCATGTTCTTTAATCATCCATTCTTATCAAAAGGCAAGACGTAACGTGGGATATCTCCTACATGATCTTCACACGCAACCTGCTTTTTGGACAACTGTTCTCTATCAAGATGCGAGTCAACTGTTCTCTATCCAGATGCCAACCTCACCAAAGACTGGTCTGTCTCCAGCCTCATCCAGCAGCCTAGATAAGGGCAAATGAACCCTTTCCTCTGCTTCTGACCCAGAACATGTTTTCAGCCTTTCTCATTTCACAGTCTGCACCACATCCTTTGCTGGAGGAAGCACAACCATCCATCTGATCAGAGAATCCATCTGTTATAGAGCTGTAACCTTTTGCTGGAAATGTTATGCTGGAGAGCTCTGTAAGCTGGTATTTACCGATGTTCCTGATATTATTATTTTTTTGCTCTGTATTTCAGACTTTCTGCTCAGTATTTCAGTACAGGAGCCTCTGTAAATTAATATTTAGGTAGCAATTGTGTCTTTTTTGAGGGCCATTCTGGAAGAGATTAAATTCATCGATTTTTCACAGTTGCTCTTCACTATTTGTTTGTTTGTTTGTTTGTTTGTTTATTAATTTGATTGCACTTTTATACCGCCCTTCGCCCAAAGGACTCAGGGCAGTGTACAGCCATAATAAAAACAGTAAAGACACAACAGTTAAAAATGATTAAAAATATTCCATAATTAGGCCATAATTAAAACCCCAAAACTAAAATACTTATTAAAACCCATTAAAAAACTCATCGTTCCATCAGACCGGCTTGCTGAAATAGCAGGGTCTGATGGAAGGCGCGGAGGTCGGGGATCCTTCGTATCTCTGGGGGCAATTCATAACATAGGGCAGGGGCCCCCACAGAGAAGGCCCTCCCCCTGGGGGTCACCAGTCGACATAGTTTGACCGACGGCACCACTCTGTGGAAGCATACCGGCCGGTGGGAGGCAGTTGGTGGCAGAAGGCTGTCTTGTAGATATCCAGGTCCTAGGCCATGGAGCGCTTTAAAGATGGTAACCAATACCTTGAAATGCACCTGGAAGACCACCGGGAGTCAGTGCAGCTCGCGCAACAGACGTGTTACATGGGAACGATGAGTCGCCCCCATAATCACTCGCGCAGCCGCATTCTGGACCAGTTGGAGCCTCCGGGTGCTCTTCAGGGGGAGCCCCATGTAGAGAGCATTACAGTAGTCCAGACGGGAAGTGACAAGGACATAAGTGACCATGCGCAGGATGTCCCCCAAATAATTAAAACCCCAAATTATTCTGAGGCACATCTGGCTCCACAGAACAATCAAGATGGTGTTGAATGGCATCCATTGGCTGGGTTCGTGCAGCATGATAAACTAAACTGGGGTTAAATACCAATAGAAGAGAATATTTGTAACTTGGGGTCAAATTATGGAGTCCTTGGTACTCTCTGAGCTTGGTTGTTTTCTTGCAGATGTTTCATTAACCAACTAGGTAACATCATCAGTATTAGAAGGGACTGGGGTTTGCTTTCTGATTATACACAACTAGCTTGCCCTGTCAGTGTTAATGGAAGTGGAACTACCCAAGTGTGGCAATACAAAGCACAATCCCTCCCAACGCTGACAGGGGTAGCCACTTGTACATAGGCAGAGAGCAACCCACTCCCTTTTAGCACGGATGATGTTACTCCCATGGGTAATCAGAGGTCTGTACGAAAACAGCCAAGCTCAGCGAGTGTCAAGGACCCCACAGTGAGGTTAAATAGTTTGCAGTTTCAAGTATTGTGGGAACCTAGGCATGTGTGTGTATAAGTGGGGAAATCTAAATTTTTCTACTACTAGTTCTGCGGGCGTGGCTTGGTGGCATGGTGTGTACAAGTGGGGGTGGCTTGGTGGGCATGGCAGGGGAAGAATGTTGCAAAATCTCCGTTCCCACCCCACTCCAGGGGAAGGATACTGCAAAATCCCATTCCCTCCCTATTTCTGGGGGAAGGATATTGCAAAATCTCCATTCCCACCCCACTCTTGGGCCAGCCAGAGGTGGCATTGGCCAATTCTCTATACTACTCAAAATTTCCGCTACCGGTTCTCCAGAACCTGTCAGAACCTGCTAGATTTCACCCCTGGTGTGTACATTTCAAAACATGAACCCATCTGGAGCAGAGATGTCAAACTCATGGCATCACGGTGGCGTCACATGATGTATCACAGCTTTTTTTCTCCTTTGCTAAACCTGGCAATGGGCGTGGCCAGCATGTGACACATCCATGGGCCACAAGTCTGACAGCCCTGATCAGGTTTTTATCAGGAATATTAAGAGCAAGTTTGGAGGGATGCTTATGATGCTAGACTAGAGATCTGGACATCAAATCATCAACACTGTTAGATTTGTACCTCCAACAATGGGCTAGCATGCTGGGTGAGCTCAACTATTGTGGTGTGTCGGGTTCCAAGTTTAGCCTGTTGCATGAACCAGTTGTTGAGAAAGAAGGAGATGTTTTCAACGGTTTTAGTCTCATGCTACAAAATCAACAGTCTTGTGGCACCTTAAAAAAAAAAGTAACGCTTTTATTGTTTTAAGTTTTGTGGGTTACAGATGCTGGATTATACTCCTGAGAAAATATGATCTGTATACACAGCTGGTGAGCAAAGCGAGGAGGGGGTAGAGAAAGGATGGTAAATGGAAAGACAAGGAACATTAAGTATAAATAGCAACTTTTAACAAAATGGTATTTAGCTGTGACATGCTTGTATGAATCAGCTGTGCACCATATATCAGCTGCATTGTGCACTCTAAGCCATGGCTTCCTTGGCCACCCTTGCTTAAATTCATTCATTTCTTTTATTTAGCATATGGCATCTACATCATGCAACCACTGACGTACAAGAGTAATTAAACACATTACGAGCATAAACATAAATACAATAGATGAGATAAAATATTAAATTAGGGTAAGCCATGATAAAATTGCCATAATATGTTGCCATTGAATCGCAATGGGATAGATGCTATTGTTCAATAGCTAAGGAAGTTAACCATTCTAACTGCTTCTGTTGTGGCCATCCTAAGTTCATCCCAGGTGCCTTGAAATTTCCCGAGGAAACATTCCTGAACAATGGGTTCATTTTATGACTGTCATCTTCACTTACCACTACAAAAAGGTCATAAAATTAAGTCAAGTCACACGGTGACCCCATTTTACGATATCATAATTTACAGCTACAAATGCCAGGCTCAATTATGGTCATTGGTTGAGGACTACTTGTCTGTGTACAGATACACCCCCCCCCAAAAAAAAAGCTCAATCAGTTTGGTGTGAGACAGGTAAAAATTGGTTAAAACCACCTTACCATAGATTATGGGAAGTCAGAACTGATATCGTGAATAGAATGTGTTATCGTTTGTTTCGTTCACATTGTGAGCTTGTGGCCATTCTACACTTGAAGAGCTTTCCCTAATTCTGGCATGACTGCCTTGATTTGTCTATGGAGATTCTCAATCAGTTCATAAATGCATGGCACAACATATGACCCCCCCATGCTCTCCCCGCTTTTGGCATGTGATGGCTTGGTGGGCCTGGTAGGCCTGTTTTTTCCTCTCCCCCAGGCTCCAGAGCCTTTCTAGGAACCTGGGCGGGCGAAAACAGCCTTCCCCACCCCCTTAGAAGCCCTCTGGAGGCCAGAAATGGCCCGTTTCCCAGCTTCCGGTGGGACTGGAAGGCCCATTTTTCGCTCTCCCCATGCTCCAGAGTCTTTCTAGGAGCCTGGGGAGGGCGAAAACAACCTTCCCCACCCCCACCTCCAGAGACTGGAAACATCCTGTTTCCCAACTTCCGGTGGAACCGAAATGCTGAAAATCAACTGGCCGGTGCATGCATGCATGCTGGAGCTGAGCTAAAGCAACACTCGCATGCCCACAGATATGGCTCCACATGCCACCTGTGGCACGTATGCCATAGGTTCGTCATCACAGATATCGGAGAAGAAACCCATCAGGACAAGATTCAGCACTCTAGCTGCATTTGAAAGATAAATGTCACTCTTTTGAAGACAGCAAAGTCCACATTTTGGACAGACGACCACCGGTTTGAAAGAGGGGTGAGGGAGGCCATTTATGTCAAAACTGAGCAGCCCTCTCTCAACAGAGGGGGGGGGGATACAACATCATCTATGTCTAGTGTACAACACAATCATTCCAGCAGTTCCAAGACCTTCCAACACCCATTTGCACTACAATCCTCCAAGTGGCCTCAACGACTCTCTAAAAGGATTCAAAGGACCAGCGGTCTGCAAGGAGTATAAATCCTTCCATTCCCCAGCAAGAAGCTGAAGAAGCTTCTTGGATGAGAAGCGAAATGTCTTCAAAGAAAAACTAGAAAGTCCCATTGCCTCTTGAAAAGGCACCTTTGGGATGTCTTCTGGCCTTAAAAGTTTTTGAGTGGCTCAGAGCCCAAGGGAGCATATTATCACAGCATAACTCATCTCCTTGTGGAAGATCATGGAACACATTTCTCACCTGTCAGGGGTGTTGTTTGGTAGTATAGAGGGAGTGTTGTCATGTTTTTAACTATGTTTGTGCCAGTTTTGGGGTTCATATCACAATGTCCATAGATTTCTCACCTCAAAATGGCAGGAAACTGTGGTGTCATTTTTCATCACTGTCGAATGGTGTTCTGTGCACTAAGAGAAGCATTCATCATTAAGCAGCAAACCACAATAGTGTTTCCCACATCCACTAAGGTAAGATCACATAAATGAAATGATGGTTAATATGTGTGAAATTGTATGCTGTTGGGAAAAATCGTGTTCTTTTTAATCCATGAGAAACTGTATTGTATCTAATAAACAGATAACTCAGCTATTTCCCTATTAACTTGGCTTCTGTAAATTCTTTTAACAAGATCAATGATGACAAGGAGTTTAAACATCATGCTAAACAATGGTTTCTTTTAGGCCAAAGTTTCTCAAATAAGTCCCAACAATTAAATCCACGTATAACAAAGGCCTTAAATCTTGTATTGCAGGACTATGTGGATTTCAAAAAGGCACAAAATCAAGCCAACTTTAAAATAGAATGAAAAAGTCCAGCTGAATCCTTTGGCTGCTTGTGAAACAATTCAACAAATCAGATGCTAAACGTTTTCCTACCCAAATCAATTCTGAACATTGAACAGATCTGACTTTCCAAATCAAATTGGAAGAGTTGAATCAGAGCAATTCAACAGTCCAAATTAAATCCATGACATGATTCAGATGATATCCCTGACCCAGTCATCCTTATGATTTCACAAAGTATAAAACCTGTTTTGAAGCAAACCATGATTTAGCTCAATAAATGAGATGAGCCAAGTGAGCTGCAGAGTTTAAATATATCCCCATGACTGTGGTTTATGATGTTTTTGCTGGAAACTAACATTTACCAGTACTTCCTGTTTCTAGAGAAAAACTGTCCTACAACCATCACATTCACTTAACAACTAGCACAAGAAAGATCATAAAATTAGCTCCAGTCACATGGTGATCATTTTACAACCATCTTGATTTACGACCATAAGTGCCAGGTTCCATTGTGGTCATAAATTGAGGATTATTTGTGTACAATAGATGCAAACATACACACACCACAAACTCAAGTTTGATGTAAAACAAGTACAAAGCTGGGGAAATTGATTTATCATAAATTATTGGAAGTCAGAATTGGTATTTTGAATAGAAATAGTCTACCTTATTGTTTAAAATTATTATTTACTTTATTCATTAAACATGAAACTCGGCCAACTGAACATTTAAAAATGTGTCACAAATATGATTGACTTGTGCTAATGGTTGATACGGGGTGCTGCCAGTGTCCTAGGTATCAACCAAGTACCTTCTTAAGTTGTACGATGTTCCAAGTAACGCAGTTTTTTGCAGTTCCACTGGTGTTATTGCAGGAAGCTGCAATTTCTTGATGTTTCTTATAAAATTCTTGGACATGGTACCAAGTGCCCCGATGACAATGGGTGTCACTGTTACATGTTTCATCCATAGCCGTGTAGTTTCGATGGCCAGGTCGCAATATTTCATGATTTTTTTCCAGATCTTTTTCTTCGACTGGCATCTCCTGGTACTGCGATGTCAATAAATTGTGTGTTTTGTTTTTCGACAACTGTGATATCTGGCATGTTGTGTTCCAAGTGATGATCCATCTGTATTATTATTATTACTATTATTACTATTATTACTATTATTATTATTATTATTATAAACTTATTGGAAAGTTTACTGTATCTTTAATTTGTTTTTCAACACTTTTTTTTCCTGTACTAACAGAAGGGTAGTCAAAGGTTAACACTGTCATATAACTTGTACTGTTTTATAGATATTAACCATATTTATAACTCCAATGCACTGTAATGTTTAAGGTGATTGATGCTTGGGACCTCCAACTAAAATCAGACTGTAACTGGTAATTCCAATATACAACTGTCACCATGGAATTCAAAGAATGGGGTTTCTTATTTATAGATTTCTGTGTTTATGCACCAGTTTTACACCATGTAGGATTTTTTTTTAAATAGACATTTGGTCTTTGAAGTGAGTTTGGGAAAAGATTCTATGCTGAGAACTGAGCTCTGTCTCAAAATGATTATTCTCAAATTTCTCTTGAAACGCCAAAAAAATTTATGGGATATAACATTTTCTAGTTTTGGGATAAGAAGGAAGATGAAAAGAAGCAATTTGCTCAGAATGGACTTTTGGATAAAACTCCTTGACAGTCATAGGATTTGCATAGTAAGACATATAATCTAGGATTGTACTGCTAACTCTCAAGTATCAGCTATGGACATGATCCTTATCTTAAAATGCCAATTTAAAACGCAGGGGAGTCACTGGACATATGATCTCTGGGAAAATCTCTGTTTCTGCTTTACAAAGTTTTATTAAGGTTTATTATAAGATAAAGTACAAATCGAAACAAAAATCAAGAAAGAGAGGGAAGGGAAGGGAAGAGTGTAAAAAGTAAAAAAGAAAAAAAACCAGGAAAGAAAAGATTTTTGATTTTTTTTTCCAGTGCAGTAGAGTACAAGAACAGTTACAACAACTTTTGGCTTTACATTTCTAATTATTTCTGATTTCTATACCAACAAAGTCAATCAACTAGACAACAATCTAGTTGTCAAAACCTAAAACCAAAGCTTCCCCATTTCGAGCACGAAGTCCAGAAACGGTTTCCATGTGGAAACATTCTTCTCTTTAATTAAAGTGATCTCCAGATTTTGCCACTTTCAGAAATGCCTTGAAGTGAAACCTGAGGAGAAAAGTGTTGTTGGAGGTCAGGCAGGGGTGAAATTCAGCAGGTTTTGACAGGTTCTGGAGAACTGGTAGCAGAAATTTGGAGCAGTTCAGAGAACTGGCAGCGGAAATTTTGAGTAGTTCAGAGAACTGGCAAATACCACCTCTGGATGGCCTCAGAGTGGGGTGGGAATGGAAATTTTGCAATATCCTTCCCCCAGGAGTGGGGAGGGAATGGGGATTTTGCAGTATCCTTCCCCTGCCATGCCCACCAAGCCACGCCCACAGAAACGGTAATAAAAAAAAAATGGATTTCACCACTGAAGTGAGGCCTCCTGCAAATCTGACAGCCAACCTCAAAATGGAGCTCTCCTCTTGTTGTGAGGTGGCCACTCGGATGGAGAATATGGGCTCAGATACCAGCCATCATTTATTTATTTATTTTATTTATTAATATTATTAATTATTTATTAATAAAAGAAATTAATGAAATTTCTAGAGCTTCCCATCTCACCAAAAGTGACTCTGGGCAGCATACGATAATTAAATTAAAAGAAAAAACAATACCTACTGTATGAAAAAAAAAATGCCACCCAAGTGAGGTCCTATGATTCGCTATGCCTCCTCTCCTAGATCTTGGCCTTCATTTCATGCAATCTGAAGCCCATGGACAGGACTAGAAAAGAGAAACAGATGTTTCTGTGGTGAGACAGGACTCTGGGATGATGACAAAGCAAGGAAACGTAGCTCCCATCTTCAGCTTCAGGCAGCCCCCTTGACAGATCCTCAATTTATAGGTTTATATACAGTATGTGTGAAAGAAAGAGAGAATGGGAAGATATATATTCTAATGTTATCCTGGCTTTTGCTCGTGCTGCATTAATCTTGGGCTTTTAGGGATCTTTTGGGAGAAGGTTCTAGAAAATTCTAGAAGGTTACACCAGATCAAGGCAGTTCAAGTGGATGGACAAGCCATCCTGAGAAATCTGATCCCTCTCCATCTATCCATCCATCAGAATCGAATCGAATCGAATCGAATCGAATCGAATCGAATCGAATCGAATCGAATCGAATCGAATCGAATCGAATAGAATAGAATAGAATAGAATAGAATAGAATAGAATAGAATAGAATAGAATAGAATAGAATTTTTTATTGGCAAAGTGTTTTTATTGGACACGCAAGGAATTTGTCTTTGGTGCATATGCTCTCAGTGTACATAAAAGAAAAGATACATTCATCAAGAATTATAAGTACAACACTTAATGATAGTCATGGAGTACAAATATCTTTCTTTCTTTCTTGGCAGAAGTGTCTTGGCGACATTTCGACGAAGTCTCATTCGTCATCTTCAGGCTGGTGTCCTTGGCTTCAGGCCAAGACACTTCCAATTTTACACGGGAGAAGACCCGAATAACCAAAGACCTACATATATATATATATTTCTCTTTTCTTTCTCTATTGTATACTTATTTTCCTTTCCTTTCTATTGTTTTTCTGTTGTTTTCTTTTTGCACATTCTATTTTTCTTTGTTTTAGTTTGTATTAGTTTGCCTTGTCGTACATTGTAATCTTTAATTAAATGATTACTTTCAAAAACAGAAAGATACGGGGCAAAGCAGAGCAAAGAGCAATTCCTTGTCTGTCCATCACATCAAGTTGCAAAATAAATGAATTCTTTAAACACCAGAGAAAGGAAATCCTATTGGGATCTCTTCCATTTTCTGAAAATAAATGAATCTGACAATAAAAGATTTTAATAATTAGCGATTTGCTTCTCTGGGACGATATCCTAAGTCTGCTGATATTCATGGAGCTTCTGAAGAACAGTTTAATGCTGGGATGATGGAGAGGCCTGGAAAAAGAATAGATGGAATGAATGAATGCATTGCAGAAGAATGTAAAAGATGGGGTTGAGGAGAAGAAGGGGAAGCCAGAACATAGACTTCAGTTACGTTTCAGATCAAGGGATATATGTGTCAATTACAACAACCACAGAAACACTATTTGTTACTTGACACACAACAATACCTTCAGAGCACTTCCCTCCACCACAAAATTTAAAAGAAAATGTCAGGCCCCCTGGGAACACACACACAGAGAAAAAAATCAGAAGCTTTTTCATGAAATAAATTCTAATCAAAATTCTTGCAGGCATCTGTAAGAGGGGTTCAAAGCAGTAGTGGAATTCACATTTGTTTGCTACCGGTTCTGTGGTTGTGGCTTGGTGGGCGTAGCAGGGGAAAGATAGTTCAAAATCCCCATTCCCTCCCTACTCCAGGAGGAGGATACTGCAAAATCCCCATTCCCTCCCCACTCCAGGGAAGGATACTGCAAAATCCCCATTCCCTCCCCACTCTGGGATCAGCCAGAGGTCTTATTTGCTGGTTCTCTGAACTACTCAAAATTTCCGGTTTTCCAGAACCTGTCAGAACCTGCTGGATTTCACCCCTGGTTCAAAGATATTTGAAACCCTACATGTAAAAATACCATCACGGTCCAAATCAACCCCCAGGTTGAAAGAATAGCCTGATTTCAGGGGAAGTAAAGCCTTCATAAAGAAATGAACTTTTGTCATGGATAATATTAAATTCTTGTGAAATAGAGGTGGAGGGGTGTTAATGCTGGAGAAAAATACGCACACAGAAAATCTCAGCACCTTCCTGTCATAGTGGCATTGAATTGTGAAAGAGATGTAACCCAAGGGTGTCCCTCAACATCTCTCAGCCAACACCCACTCAGTGGTATGGATAACGGTCAAATGAAATGTGCCATGAGAACATCAAAGTCAGCTGATGAGTATCATTTCAGATCATCTCAGTTAGGCCTACATTTTGAACCTGTATTTGACATTTTGAGAACATTCATATTTTGTTTGTATGTTTATCAGATTTTTAGGCAACCTTTATTATTCTGTAAGTAACTCAAGGAGACAAACATACCTAATACTCCTTCCTCCTCCTATTTACTCTAGGTGGGTTGGGCTGACTGGCCCCAAATCTTCTGATGATTTGTCCAACGTCACCCAGCTGGCCTTCATGCGTAAAGTGGGACTAGAACTCACCGTCTCTTGGTGATTGGCTCAAAGTCCCCCAGACAGCTTTCATGTCTAAGGATGGACTAGAATTCCTAGTCTCTTGGTTTTTAGGTCAGCATCTTAACCACTACATAAAACTGGGCCTCTAAATGTTTAAACATAAATGTGCCTCTTTCAAAACATCTGCCATGAGAATCCTTGCACGTTTACTGAATGGCCACTATGGTAACAGTCATAAACATGCATGTACTTAAAGACTAATTTCCCACCACCTCCTTGGTCCCTTACCCTTTTCTTTTCTCTTTCAGGAAAGTAAAGTCACTTCCCAATAAAACATTAAAAAGCCGAAGAGCCAGCGCTGTCCAAAGACGTCTCCGGGGTCATGTGGCTGGCATAACTCAATGCCAAAGGTGCACAGAACGCTGTTACCTTCCCATCAAAGGTGGTCCCTATTTTTCTACTTGCATTTTTTACATGCTTTCGAACTGCTAGGTTGGCAGAAGCTGGGACAAGTAACGGGAGCTCACCCCGTTACATGGCACTAGGGATTCGAACCGCTGAACTGCCGACCTTTCGATCGACAAGTTCAGCATCTTAGCCACTGAGCCATTAGGATGCAATTAATTTTTCTTTTATTTATTAGGGATGCCAATTGGGTGTAGCGTCCAGAGACATTCTTGAAAATGAGGATGCTATTGGTCTTGCGGCCTACTAGTTTTTTAATTTTATTTTATTTTTAATCAAACAAATCTAATAAAAAAGAAATGAAATCAGGGTAGGGTAGCAAGAAGAAGACAGAGAGAATTATTTGCAAATACATTGGTGTCTGGTGGTATTAAATTTCTCCATGCAAAGCAAGTTCCATTGTTGCATATTAGTAATATGCTGTTGCTTAGTTCATATTTCTCCCCTCCATCTATTTTCTGTGCACACAAGGGCCCGCTGAAGAGATTGTGTTATAACTACATCAAGATCACGCTTGCTGAGTGTGTCATCCAATATGTGGGGAAAATAGGTGTCCCTCAACAAAACACAACAGGAAAAAAATAATAATAAACCCTTGCTGCAATTACCTCAAGATTATTCAAAGTGTCGGGTTATATTTTTACTAACAGACGGAAATATGTCTCTGTTTCATCTAATAAGAAGGAAATTGTTGCTGTCTTAAAAGAATTGCCTGGAAATGGGAGTGGATTAAAGCTTGATCCAGAGAAGTCAAAAGTTGTCCTGATGAAGAAGAAATCAGCTTTTGAAATGAGGGTTTAATGTGCTTTGGAGTAGTAGTTGTTCAATAATTCACTCACTTCTGATTCTTCGTGACCTGAGGGACTTCATTTTGCCTGAAAGGTCTGTCAGTAGCAGTTTCTGGAATTTCTTCTATGCTCATGCTTGTATTATTGGTGAGAGAAACTAGCTACCTGATCATTTCTCAGCCTTTGATTTTTTTTTCAAACATTTGAGTCTCTTCCAATAATGCTTGTCTTCACATTATGTGTCAAAAGTATTTCGGACTTATCTTCATTATGAGCGCTTCCATTTCATCTTCTGTTGAGTGAATTGTTCTTGCTGTCCAAAGTGCCCTTCGCACCATGTTAAGAAGAACAGCCTTGAAAAATCAGACTCACAAAATGGGGGCATTCCTGTGGATTCTGATCTTTTGAGAGGGAACAAGAGGAATCTGTGATCCGGATTCATAGCATTAGAAAGCTGGATCTGGTGGGCAGGGCCACCCATTCCTCCAAATGAAAGGGATCCTCTTGAAAGATTTCAGTGGCATCCTCTAAAAAGAGCCACAAACGTTTATGATTTACCATTTTTACCACCACAGAATGGAAATCATTAAATATCTATCTCAAGGTTAATCATGTTCAATTAGGTAGTCATGATTACCCTTAAATATAAATCAAATTAATACGAATTGAGTTTTTCTTTAGATAAGTCTTCTCTGATCTAAATGCTTGGAGGCAGCCTCCAGCTGCAGAAAGGGTAAATAATGGAGTTTAGCCCAGGAAAACTGCTTACCCCTTTCAGTAAGACAGATAAAACTACTCATGTTATTTGTTCAAAGACAGAACCTATTAGGGGCTATCCATCCATCCCTCCCTTCCTCCATCCCTCCATCCCTCAATTCATCCATCCAATGTATATCCTGCTGCAATCAGAATAGACTCTTCATCCTAATATTGGTTTTAAATTAATAATATTTCAAGGCTGGCCCAATATCAGATGGGGTGGTAAATTCTACAGCAGCTCAGATGAACTTCAAGGGCAGCTTGAAGTAAGTGAATTACAATAGACTATTTAATAGATGACCTGGGCATAAGTGGCAGTACTCCATGCCCCCAGTTCCAGGAACAACACAATTGGTGTACCAACTAAAGCTGAGCAAGGATTCTCTTAGTCATGCATCCTACCGAGTGTTCCACTAGGAGACATTAATCTAGGAAGATGCCAGATTATAAACCTCTTACTTTAGGAATAATGTGATCTTTTCAAAGAGGGAGAATAGGGAGTTTTCCAGTCAGGAGTGTCATCCTGCAAATTCTCTTGGTTGTTATGCGTTAACAACCAAGAGAATCCTTCGGGAGAAGGGCGGTATATAAATGTAAATAATAAATAAAAATAAATAAATAAATAATACAGCTCTTTCCAGCATCACTGAAACAAACCCATTGTACCCTACCTTGTTTCATCTTTGAATTCACAGGCATCTTACCAGGGGTGAAATGTAAAATTTGTTACTACCGGTTCTGTGGGCGTGGCTTGATGGGGGGGTAATGTGACTGGGTGGGCGTGGTCAACTTTTTTTTTTAACTTTTCAAAGCATGTTTTTGATGCTTTGAAAAGCCTCTGGCGATCAGGCAACTCAGCTGGGATAATCAGAGAGGCTTTTTAAAAAATGCTTTGAAAAGCCTCTCTGCTGATTAGGCAACTCAGCTGGGATCGTCAGAGACTTTTCAAAGCATTTTTTTTACCACCTCTTCAGCCAAGAGGTTGCAGAAAAAAAATGCTATGAAAAGCCTCTGAGGATCCCAGCTGAGCCACGCGATCATCAGAGGCTTTTTTTTTAACCTTTAAAAGCATTTTTTCGTTGGAAGAGGTTGTAGAAAAAATGCTTTTAAAAGAAAAAAAAGCCTCTAATGATCGTGCGACTCAGCTGAGTATGGTTGGGGGGGGGGCAGAGGGATTTTTGCTACCAGTTCTCCGAACCACCCGCCACCATCGCTACCTGGTCGGGCGATCCGGTCCGAACCGGGAGCATTTCACCCCTGCATCTTACTTTCTTCCTATCATGCTGATGGCCATTGCACTAGAAGCTCTAGAACCATGATGGTGAACCTATGGCACCCATTGCCCCAGTTTAGCTCTGCCGCGCATGCGTGGATGCCTTCCGCCGGCCAGCTGATCATCGGGTCTCTGTTGTGCATGCACGGCAATAGGGCACATGCAGGGGGGAATGTGCATACATGGGGGGGGCAGGGCACATGTGGGGGCTGCACACATGTGCAGGAGGCAGGGCACATGTGTTGGGGCTATGCACACATTGCATTTTGAGGGTTCGGGTGCATACACACATGCACACACATGCGCTTTGGGCACTCGGTCGGAAAAGATTAGCGATCAATGCTATAGAACATAGAAACCTAGGATTAGAAGAGTCCTCGAAGATCTTCTATTCCAGGGCTTTAAAACTTCCAGCCTGCGGGCTGATGCATCATCACTGGCCACACCCATGCCCGGTTTAGTGAAGGGGAAAAGAAATCCTGATACATCATCTGATGCCGTCGTGATGACAGGAGTTTGACACCCCTGCTCTAGTTCAACTCCTACCAAAAGCAGGAGATCTTAGACCAGAGGTCTTCAAACTTGGCAGCTTTAAGACTTGTGGACTTCAATTCCCAGAATTCTCCAGCCATAGCTGGCTGGAGAATTCTGGGAGTTGAAGTCCACAACTCTTAAAGCTGCCAAGTTTGAAGACCTCTGCCTTAGACCATCCTGAAAAATATCGATGTCCAAAGTCTTGAAGACCTCCAGTGATGAAGCACCCACAACTCCAGGAGGTGATCCACTGGTCTAGAGCCAAGTATCATTAATCAGCCTTACTCCACTGATTCAAATATTTATTGCGCATTAAGGCATTTGCAAGAAAACTTTTTGGGCGTCACCGATTTCAAACGGAAAGGACTCTACATTTTTTCTTCTTTATAAGTTTCGAGCGGCCCTTTGCCAGGGAAAGGAAAGGAAACGCCGTTGAAAACAATGCAATAAAAAAAGAGCTAAGCTAAACAACAGTCAACAATCACTCCGTCCCACCCCACAAATAATTTTAAGAAACCTCTAAAATTCAACTCAGAATTTCCACTTTGCTGAAATACTGCCTCAAGACAAACACAAAACAAAGGCACCAGGGACAAATATTCTCAGAGAACTGAGGGGGTCTCCTTCCCAGATCTAAGCTACAAAACTAGGACATGTAAACAAAACTGAAAGGCAAAAGGGGGGGAAAAAAACCGGAATGGTTGAAGTTCCCACAATAGTATAAAAGGCTGGAATGAGCCTTTTCACAATTCCTGGAGTGATGAAAGGTATAGAATAAATACCTCAATTCTTGGCATCTGATGTTGGGATCCAATGAAAGGAATCCCATCTGAGCTTTGCAGAGCAGAATATGGAAATCACTTTGCTAAAAAAAAAAAGAAAGAAAGAAATGGAACAGAGGCAAAGAACAAAGGTAATTTTTTTTTAAATTTCTCTTGAAGAATTGGACCTGAAGAATTGACCTCAAAGGATGGAGTGCATAATCTTTCCCCAGACCAACCAATTATTCTCCTTCTGTCTTTCCTGTTCTCCTTTCTTTAACTGAAAGAGCCATTCGGGATTCAGAAGGCTTGCAGGGGTGGGCTTTAAAAATTTTAGCAAGGGATTCTCAAGCCTGTTTGCTGGGTGGGCGTGGCCATGGTGGGCGTGGCCTATTTGGCCTCCTGCACCATGGCGGGAGGGGGTGTTTTGGTCCTCCCCGGGGTCCAGAGGCTTTCCTCAAGCCTCCGGGAGTGCGAAAACTGCCTCCCCAAGCTCCGGAAGCCCTCTGAATAGAAATAGGCCCGTTTCTGGCCTTCCCAAACTTCTGGTAGGCCTGTTTTTCACCCTCCACCAAACCTCTGTGTATGCCCTGCACTTACCTGCATCCAAAATGGGCTGCATGAGGACTCCTGGGAGAAGCGGGGTGGGGTGGACTAGGCGCGGCCAACCAGGAGTGGGATTTGGGGATTCTCCGAACTGCACAGAATCTTAGCTAGAGGTTCTCTCGAACCCCTTCGAACCCCCAGCAACCCACTCTTGCATACAGGAAATCCTCAACTTACAACAGTTCATTTAGTGACTTTTCAAAGGTACAATGGAATTGAAAAAAAGTAATTTAGGACCATTTTTCACAAATGCAACCGTTGCAACATCCCTCCTCTTTTATTTTTGTTTTAATTAAGTTTGCTTTTTTTTTAATTAAGTTGCCGCAAAAGAACATTGTTATTTTACTTCTATGAGAACTATCAGTTCTTCCTTGCTGAAAAGTTTCCATAGACCTATAGCCGTGATGGCAAACCTATGGCATGCATGCCACAGCTGGCAGGCAGAGTCCTCTCTGCAGGCCCACGAGCCGTTGCCCAGCTTAGCTACATTGTGCATGACCTCATGCCTCACCTCGACCAGCTGATTTGCGGGATGCCCAGGAGGCGAGGCGCATGCAGATGCATGCGCATGCACAGGGGGTCACGCACACATGCATGAGGGGTAAGGAGAGCATTGGGGAGCAGCGCACCCATTCCAGAAGTGCGAATCTAGCCTGTGGGCCTTGAGTTTGACACACCTGATCTAATGGAGTGCTCAAAAACTGAATCATAGGATGTCTTGATTGGTGCAGGATAATCCAACTGTACCACACTCAACCACAAAACAACCAAACACAGAGACAGTTTTTTCCTCATGTCATCACACTAAAAGTAAAGGTTTCCCTCACACACACACATACTGTACATGCATACACACACACACACACATGCAGGCAGGCATAAAAGGTAAAGGTTCCCCTCGCACATATGTGCTAGTTGTTCCTGACTCTAGAGGGCGAGGCTCATCTCTGTTTCAAAGCCGAAGAGCCAGCGCTGTCCGAAGACGTCTCCATGGTCATGTGGTCGGCATGACTGAATGCCAAAGGAGCACGGAGCGCCGTTATCTTCCCACCAAAGGCGGTCCCTATTTTTTCTACTTGCATTTTTACGTGCTTTCAAACTGCTAGATTGGCAGAAGCTGAGACAAGGAACGGGAGCTCACCCCGTTACGAGGCACCAGGGATTCGAACAGCTGAACTGCTGACCTTTGGATGACAATCTCAGCATCTTAGCCACTGAGCCACTGCGTCCCACAGCATTACGTTCCCACAGAATACATTCCCACAGTATTGTCTTATTTTTAAATACATTTACCCCTGTAGCCCAAGTAGTCCTGGATTTACAACCATTCATTTAGTGGCCATTTGAAGTTACAACGGCACTGAAAAAAGTGACTTATGACCGTTTGTCACACTTGCAACCGTTACAGCATCCCCGTAGTCACGTGATCAAAATTCAGATGCTTGGCAATGGACTTATATTTATGACGGTTGCAGTGTCCCGGGGTCATGCGATCCACGTTTTACAACCTTCTGACAAGCCAAGTCAATGGAGAACTTAACCAACGTGTTACTAACTTAACAACTAAAGTGATTCATTTAACAATTGTGGCAGGAAAGGCTGTAAAATGGGGCAAAGATCACTTAACAACTGTCTCACTTAGCAATGGAAATTTGGGGCTCAATTGTGGTGGTAAATCAAGGACTATCTATATGGCTGTATTCCTGCTAACTTCCTCTCTGTTTCACTACCTTCTTATTGGTATCATATTATGATTATGATTGGATTGTTATTATGATTATTATTATTATTCTGTTCTTTTGCATGTATATGGAGGGTTTATGAATTGGAGACAAATTTATTGTGTGTCTGATCACACTTGGCCAATAAACGTCTTCTTCTCTTCTCTTCTCTTCTCTTCTCTTCTCTTCTCTTCTCTTCTCTTCTCTTCTCTTCTCTTCTCTTCTCTTCTCTTCTCTTCTCTTCTCTTCTCTTCTCTTCTCTTCTTTCCCCTCCAGGGGTGAAATTCAGCCAGTTCTATCCTGCTGGGGCGAACCGGTAGCGGCGGCTGTGGGAAGCTCCGCCCATCCACGTGGACGTCATGACATCACTTTTTTGCAACAATTTTAAGCCTCTGCGAATGCGCAGAAGGCTTTGCACATGCGTGGATGACGGTGTGCACACATTTGCAAACCGGTAGGGAAGGTTTGCAGGAGCCTGGTTTAGCTCTGCAGACTAAAGCACCGTAATTAACATCCAGCTGTCTGCAATTACACCAGATCAAATCGCCCCAGGCTCAAGGTTGACTCAGCCTTCCATCCTTTCCAAGGTAGGTAAATTGAGGACCCAGTTTGTGGGGGCAATAAGCTGACTTTGTATAAATATACAAAAGTATGAAGGCTATTGCTTAACGCACTGTAAGGTGCCCTGAGTCTTCGGAGAAGGGCGGCATATAAATCAAATTTAAAAAAAAAGGTAAGTGAATTTTATCCCTGTTCCCCTCCCCATTTCCCTCCCCTCCCCTCTCCTCCTCCCTTCCCTTCCCTTCCCTTTTCTCCTCTCCCCTCTCCTCTCCTCTCCTCTCCTCCCATCCCATCATCCTATCTCATCCCATCCCAATCCATCCCATTCTGTTCTTCAGTTGTAGTAAGAAAACGCTCTCCTCCTCCTCCTCCTCCTCCTCCTCCTCCTCCTCCTCCTCCTCCTCCTCCTCCTCCGTCATTAACCACACTCATGGCATTTCAACGAAGTCCTGGAGAGGAACAATGCAAATTAAATAAAAGTGCAGGCAAACTCTAAATACTGCAGATTCAGGAAGAACGAGATACAGAGCAAACACGAGGGCCAACTGCTGTGTTTGTTAGCACAAAGCTTCCACACTTTACAGAATCCCTGTTGTGGAAGTATCAAATGCAATGCTTTGATTCCCTTTGCTCCGGCCTCCACAAGCACACATTTAGTTGCCTGGATTAGTGGTGTTAATGTTCTCTTAATGCTTCCACAAACATTGCAGGAATGAAGCACCTCCTGTTTTTCTCCCACCGGGATCGCATTGGACACAACCCATTGAGATCCGCCTCAAAGATTATTTATTTTCGTCCTGAGCATTATTCCTCCTCCCCGCGCGTACTCAAGGACACGATTCTTTTCAACTTTACAGGGCAAAGACTGGGAAACAAGAAAATGCTTTGGGAGTTCAACTCTCGTTCGCTTGAGCGTTGAGGCCCAGATGCAACTCAGGAAGAAGGCTCAGCGTCGCAAGGCAGCAGTCGGCAAGAAGCTCAGGATTCACACGGCAACACGTTCCCCTCCATCTCTTGGAGACGAACCAAAGTGCAACAGTGGGCCAGCTGGATTATCAAGGGACTTGGTGCACCTGCTTTTCCAGCCGTTTTCAGCACTCGCTCCTTGTCATTTATCAATCCCGCCAAGATATCCCTGCACGCCTGCTGGAAAAGTCAACAAGTCAACTGGGCTGCGTTGTCATCCGCGTGCAGACAGAGACTTGCAGACACGGGGGTCTTGTTTCTAACCTCCCAGATGACGGATTCTGCAACAGTGCCCCCTACTGGAACGAGAGCTTATCAAATTTCCATTCTTCTATTCTTTTTTACGACCCTGTAGTCCCTTTAATTCAGGGTGAGGTAGGGGTGAATGGGCGGAGCTGAGCGTTTTCTAGCCGGATGCCCTTCCTGACACCACATACGGAGTTCACAGTAGATAAAATGTCTACGGAAATTCTCAGTTCATCCAGGTCATGGGTTTTTTTTTTCCCCATGGTGCTTTTTCAAGAGGCTACTGGACTTTCTGGTTTTTCTTTGAAGACTTTCACTTATCTAAGAACCTGAAGAAGCGAAATGTCTTCGAAGAAAAACCAGACAGTCTCACCAGGGGTGGATTCGCAATGGGAGCGCACTTCTGAGCGTGCGCAGAAGTTTCTACCCATGCACAGATCGTCAGTGATGATGTCGGGGCAGGTGGGCGGAGCCTCCTGCCGCCATTACTACCGGTTCGCCAAAACTGGACTGAACCAGAAGCAACCCACCACTGAGTCTCACCTTTCCCTGAGAGAGAAACAGCTACCGCTACCTAGGTTCGAACTCTCAACCTTCTGAGTGGGAGGCAAACACCTTCACTACTAGGCCACCATGCTGCTCTCATCAAATTTCCAATAAAAGGGAGAATATTTGTAACTCTGGGTTGAAATGAGGGATCTTTGGTACTTTCTGAAGTTGATTGTTTTCTTTCTTTCTTTCTTTTTAGTTGATTTATATGCCGGCCTTCTCCGGAGACTCAGGGAGGCTTACAATGCGTTAAGCAACAGCCTTCATACTTTTGTATATTTTATACAAAGTCAGTTTGTTGCCCCGACAAACTGGGTCCTCCGTTTGCCTATCTTAGAAAGGATGGAAGGCTGAGTCAACCTTGAGCCTGGTGAGATTCAAACTTACAGTAATTCCAGACAGCTGGTGTTAATCACAATGCTTTTAGTCTGCTGAGCTATCCAGGCTCCTATCCTGAGGTAAATCCACATACCAGGAGCATCCTGAGGTAAATCCATACTGCAGGAGCATCCTTTTTTTTTTTTAATTTGATTTATATGCCTTCTTCGGAGACTCAGGGCGGCTTACAATGCGTTAAGCAATAGCCTTTATACTTTTGTATATTTTATACAAAGTCAGCTTATTGCCCCCACAAACTGGGTCCTCAATTGACCTACCTTAGAAAGGATGGAAAGCTGAGTCAACCTGGAGCCTGGTGAGATTCCAACTTACAGTAATTGCAGGCAGCTGAATGTTAATAACAGGCTATTAGTCTGCTGCGCCACCAGGCTCTTGTTGGTTGTTTTCTTGAACTTTCTAGTTGTTACTAGGTAACTGTTATGTCCTTATAAGGACATCCGCCTGGGATTGGCTGAAGATCCTTTCGGCGGGAGTTTTGAATCCCTGTCAGTGGGCGGTGCGTCTGCCGGAGCAAATATAAGGAGAGCTCCGGCAGCGCACAGCCAGTTCAGTTCTCGTTGAATAAACGATTGTTCTTGAACTCAGCTGGTCACTCTTCTTTCCTGCGCCGATCTAACACTGGCGACGAAGGTGGGAGAAGAATTCCGCGTGGCACGATCGCCTTAACGAGCTGAAGTCACTCGACGCGGCCTGAAGAATGGCAACGCCGCAAGCGCCGTTCGCCTCGCTGGCTCCTTTCAACCCCAGCCGGGAGAAATGGAGCTCCTATATGATCCGTTTCCGCCAATTCCTCCGGGGAAACGGCTACACCAACATCGACGACGAGAGGAAGAGGGCTCTTTTCCTCGCCAACTGCGGCACCGATGTGTTGGAGCTCGCTGTCAACCTCGTCGCACCCAGAGACATTGAAGTCATGTCCTGGGTGGATCTACAGGCTGCCCTGCAAGACCATTATGCACCAACGGGCACCCCCATTTCCAACCGCTTCACGTTCCGCCAAAGGAACCAGATGGAAGGCGAATCCCTCAAAGACTTTGTTGCGGCATTGCGACAAATCGCAGCTAACTGCGAATTTGAAAATGTCGACAATGCCTTACGAGACGGGATCGTCTTCGGAATGAGAGATGCCAACCTCCAGAAAAAGTTCCTGAGTAGGAAGCGCCTGTCCCTGAAGGACGTCCTCGAAGAGGCCACGGCTGCGGAAACCTCTGAGACCGCCGCCGCTGCGATGCGCCAGTCCCGTGGGATCCATAAGATCCACAAGCCGGCGTCTGATTCGTCCGATGACTCTGCCACACCAACCGATTCAGAGGGAGAGTCGACCGTTTTGAAAGTTTCCCGCCCATCTAGGCGGGAAATTCAAAAAGATGGCCGCCGCGCAGCTCAATGCGGCAGTTGCAAGGGACTCCATCCTCGCCAATCCTGCCGCTGGCGCGATGCAACCTGCAGACGCTGCCTCAAGAAGGGGCACATCGCCGAGGCATGCAGAGCCTCTGATCCGGTTCCGGACTCGATTAAGCCCCGCACTCTTGAAAATCGCCGCGATACCCAGAGGTCATCCAAACGGTCCTCAAACCAGCAAAACCGCGACGACCGCAATGACTCCCAGGGCGGCGCTGTACACCAAACAACCATCGGACTCACCAGCAACAACAGTGCCACAAAATTCCATGTGACACTGTTGGCAGAAGGGTTGCCGTGCACGATGGAAGTCGACTCTGGCTCCGTCTACTCTATCATCGACTGGCACCAGATCAAGAAGCTGAAGCCGGCACTTCGCAAGCGCCACCTTCAACCCCTTCACTCCCAGCTGGTGGACTTCGGCGGGAATCCCATCGGCGTTCTCGGAAGAACCAACCTCCACATCGCCTTCAAGCGATTCCAAGGCCAGCTCCCAATAACAGTCGTGGAGCACAGCCGCCCGACCCTGCTGGGCGTGGAGTGGTTCGAGCCGTTGGGGCTTTCTATTGGAGGCATCCACCAGGTTAGCTCAGGGGAACTCGACGCGCTCATCGGAGAGTTCCCAGAAGTCTTCGATGGTAAGTTAGGGACCTTTACAGGGAAACCCATTTCTTTTAATCTGGACAAGGGGGTTACCCCTATTCGGCTTAAGCCCCGCCGGGTTCCATTTGCCTTAAGGGCTAAGGTAGATGCTCAGCTAGATAAGCTGATAGCCCAAGGCATACTGGAACCCATCGATCATGCTTCATGGGAGACTCCCATTGTGACCCCCATGAAGCAGGATGGATCTGTGCGCATCTGCGCTGACTACAAAGTGACCATCAATAAAGCGTTACCGCAGAGCGCATACCCTGTGCCGGTGGTGCAACATTTGCTGCACTCACTCGGCAAGGGCCAAATTTTTGCCAAACTGGACCTGGCCCAGGCTTACCAGCAATTGCCAGTAGATCGGGAAACGGCGGAGGCTCAGACGATTGTCACCCATAGAGGCGCGTTTAAGTGCAACCGCCTCCAGTTTGGGGTCAGTGCTGCCCCAGGCATTTTCCAATCTATGATGGAACGCCTTCTCCAAGGCGTTCCAGGGGTGGTGCCTTATTTCGATGATGTGCTGGTCTCTGGTGAGTCTAAGGCCCAACTCTTTGACCGACTGAGACTCGTTTTACGACGGTTTCAAGAGAAGGGCCTGAGGGTCAGGAGGGACAAGTGCATCATCGGGGTACAGGAAGTCGAGTTCCTGGGCTATCTCATAGATAGTTCTGGCATCCGCCCCACCAAATCAAAAGTTAAGGCTATCCATGAAGCTCCCAGCCCCAAAAACAAAGCGGAGCTTCAGGCTTTCCTTGGATTGCTTAACTTCTACGCAATTTTCCTCCAGCAGAAAGCCACAGTTGCTGAGCCGCTCCACCGCTTGCTGGCAAAGGCGGCTCCCTGGAGGTGGGGACGCGAGGAAGAATCTGCTTTTCGAGCTGTGAAGGAACTGCTGACCTCTGACAGCGTGCTCATTCAATATAATGAGACGTTGCCCATCAGACTGACCTGTGACGCTTCACCCTACGGCGTGGGCGCTGTCCTCAGCCACGAACTGCCTACCGGCTGTACAGCCCCCATTGCCTACTTTTCTAAGACTATGTCCGCTGCGGAACGCAACTATAGCCAACTGGACAAAGAGGCATTGGCTATTGTTGCAGGGGTGAAGCGCTTCCACGAATACCTCTATGGCCGGTGTTTCACCATCGTCACCGATCACAAGCCGCTGTTGGGCCTTCTCGCCGGAGACAAGCAAACACCAGCCTTCATGTCCCCACGCATGACGCGTTGGGCCATTTTCCTCGCCGGCTACTCCTACAGCCTCGTCCATCAACCCGGTAAAGCCATCGCGAACGCCGACGCCCTCAGCCGATGCCCATCCGCCGAGGCCGTGGAGGATCCCGCGCCCACGATCGAACTGCTGCACATTGACAATGACAGCAACTGTCCCGTAACGTCTGCCGACGTCGCAACGCACACGCGGGCCGACCCCATCCTCCGCAAAGTCCAGGCTTGGGTTTTAAGGGGCTGGCCGACCCAAGATGTCAGCAGCGAGTTCCTGCCGTTCAGCCGGAAGCGAGAGGAGCTGTCCACCATGCGCGGCTGTTTGCTATGGGGAGACAGGGTGCTGATTCCCGGCTCGCTACAAAAACGAACTCTGGCCGCGTTACATAGGGGACACCCGGGCATCGTCCGGATGAAAGCTCTGGCACGGAGCTACGTCTGGTGGCCAGCCATGGACAAAGACATTGAGCAATGGGTCGCCAGGTGTACTCCGTGCCAAGAAGTAAGACCTGCACCCCCTCAATCAGACCCGACGCCCTGGGAAACCCCCAGCTCTCCCTGGTCGCGCATCCACATTGACTTTGCTGGCCCCATTCATGGGCACCATCTCCTCATCGTGGTGGATGCCTACTCCAAATGGCTGGAGGTCGTCCCCATGGCATCAACCACAACGGAAGCAACCATCAGAGCCCTCCGACGACTGTTTGCCACCCATGGACTCCCTGACGTCTTAGTCTCGGACAACGGACCTCAACTTACGTCCGTGCCCATGGAGACTTTTCTCGCAAGTCTGGGCATCCGCCATGCCCTCTCTGCCCCTTACAGACCGGCTGGAAATGGACAGGCTGAAAGGATGGTGAGGCTCACAAAGGAGTCTCTCGCCAAGATGGGACCTCTGGATTGGCAGGAGCGCATTGACACCTTCCTGCTGACACAACATATCACACCCCACTCTGCCACACGGAAATGCCCTGCCGAACTGTTGATGGGCAGGCGACTCCGGTCACCCCTGGACAGACTGCACCCGCAATACACTTCGGAGGTTCCCGCATCTGCCAGCCGTCAACTTCGCCAATTTTCTATCGGCGACGCCGTGTTCGCTTTAAATTTCCACGGCTCGCCTAAATGGCTTAAAGCTACAGTACACAGCGCAACCGGCCCCAAATCCTACCGAGTTGAGCTGGAAGACGGACAGATCGTGAGACGTCATCTCGACCAGCTCCGCAAAAGGTGGAGGGAAGTGGGTGAAAACCAGCCGGACGAGGTAGGCCTAAACCACCCCGACGAGGTAGGCCTAAACCACCCCGACCGGGTAGGCCTAAACCACCCCGACGAGGTAGGCCTAAACCACCCTGACGAGGTAGGCCTAAACCAACCTTGTGAGGTAGGCCCCGACCTCCCCGACGGAGTAGGCCAACACCACCCGGGCGAAGTAGGACGACCCCACCCAGACGAGGGAGGCCGCCAACAAACAAGAAAGACAAGCACCTTGGCGCCAAATTCAACTGCAGCTGCAAACAGCCAAGTAGACCGGGGACAACCCAGCAGGGGAAGCCAACAGCAGCCCCGCGAGGTGGTAACCCGACAACCCGGAGACGGGGACCTCCAGCCAACTCTTCAGGAGACCCCGCAACAACCATCCGACCGCGCAGAAGACCAACCCTGCGAGGAAGGCCGCCACCACCCCAGCAGGGTAGGCCAACAACAACCCGGCACGGCCGAACAACCCGGCGTCCCGCCAACAACGAGATCACCTCCAGCCAACCAGCCGCACCAAGAGGGCTTACACCACCCCTGCAAGGTAGGCCTACGCCACCCCGACAGGGTCGACACACCGCCCGGGTCATCCACCAAACTCCCCGGGAGTAAGCCGGACTCAACCAGGGGACCCCCAGGGTTAGCCCAGCCACCTCCGCCGAACTCGCACCCAGACCCAGACCGACGCGACTCGAGCCCAGCAGGGAACCGAGGGAAACCCAGGGACCTACCGAGGCTCAGGAGTTCCGGACCGGTCCACCGCAGAGAGCCACAACGGCGATCTCAGGATCCGTGCAGGAACGAGGGAGGCCAGCATCCACAGCAGGCGGAGATCCGAGACCCGGCCGGAGGTTCTGGGACTGAGCCAGCGTCCTCTACGGCCAGATACAGCCCGGCACCGGAGCTGGAGCCCGGAGCAGAGCGGACACCTCCCGTCCATGTCGGTGCCCATCCGAACTGTGAACTGCGCAGGTCTACGCGGGCACGTAGACGTCCTGTTTATCTTAGCGATTACCTCCCTGATGGACTGACTAAGAACTAGGGGGGAGGAGTGTTATGTCCTTATAAGGACATCCGCCTGGGATTGGCTGAAGATCCTTTCGGCGGGAGTTTTGAATCCCTGTCAGTGGGCGGTGCGTCTGCCGGAGCAAATATAAGGAGAGCTCCGGCAGCGCACAGCCAGTTCAGTTCTCGTTGAATAAACGATTGTTCTTGAACTCAGCTGGTCACTCTTCTTTCCTGCGCCGATCTAACAGTAACAACGTCAGTTTTAGTACTGCACTGATGGCATTACCTATTTCGAGGAAGGAAGCGCCTACAACAAAACAAAACAACCAAGAGAGCACCAAGGAGCCCTCACCAAACTTCCCTCAATCTTTCCTCCGATTCTTTTCAATTCTCATCCGGCGTTTTGCTTTATGCAGTTTTACCAAACAAACTTTACATACCGAGAAAGTCTAATTTACTTGACGAAGAGCAAATTTGTGATAGTAGGGATGGGAAATAAGAAAAGTGATCCATGCAAGCACCTTTATTATATATGCATTTATTTATTTATTCAAAACATTTAGATACTGTACATTTAGATACTATAACCAACTCTGGGCAGCTCCCAATCAAAATGTAATGTACGCACATTTATATATGTGTATTTCACAGGGAGTAGAAACACATTGTTAATATTTATGTATTATTTCCTCTGGTACCATGGATTCTAGCACTTACGTATAAACTAGAATTGATTCCTTTCCATGCTATTTTACCCCAATTCTCTTCCAATTATTTGGTTAAATCAGTTCTTCTTGGTTTGCTTCCGAGTTTATTTCCTGATTTACATTTGTATCATGAATTTTGTTGGGGGAGATAAAATGAGAAGATGGCTCTATGTTGTTTTAAGTTTCCCAGAAGAAGCGAAGAAAACATATGTAATTCACAATAAATAAAACATGAAGAACATCATATTATCAGCATCAGGTCACAAAAGACACCAGGGTAAAAAAATTAACTGACTTCTCCGAGCTTAAGTTCATTTCACCCAGTCCCCAGGTGGATTTACCATATTTTAATGCCCCTACAAAAATTCATCCATATTTCTGTTATCTTTTTTTCCCCCTACAATACACATTTTTATCAGCATTTTCCCCACATGTTTACATTTAGGCAAACCATTCCCCCCAATATAATTTATGCTATTTCCACTCAAAATGCATTTTTCTGTACAATCCACACCCACACAGACAAATGCATATACATCAGAGGTGGGCTTTAGCAGGTTCTGACCAGTTCTGGAGAAGCGATAGCGGAAATTTTGAGTAGCTTGGAGAACCAGTAAATACCACCACTGTCTGGCCCCGTCCCCATCTATTCTCTGCCTCCCAAGTCCCAGCTGATCGGGAGGAAATGGGGATTTTGCAGTAACCTTCCCCTGGAGTATGATGGGAATGGAGATTTCACAGTATCCTTCCCCTGCCATGCTCATGAAGCCACACCCACAGAACAGGTAGTAAAAAAAATTTGAAACCAACCACTGATATACATGTACAGTTTTTACACTTTAAAAAAAAAAAATGAGGAACTGCATTGCAACAGTCAGAAAACCGTTCCTTTCAACCCAACGTCATATTTCAGTTCATCCACTGATTTGAGAATTTCAAATTAGGTAATCTTACATTCATATGCGCTTTTACATCCATATGCAAATCCAAGATCATTCTTCTGCACCCCTTACATCGTGGGTTCTGATTGAAAATTACCTTCCGGAATAAAGTAAGGCAGCTTTCAATCAATTTCAATCAACTCTTGGGGAACTTACATAGATCTCTGGAGCAAATTTGACTTGATACAGGAACCGTCACATTCTTTCACGTGCTTTCTCAATCTCCCAGTTTAGTGTATGGACCTGGGATGTTCTGATAGTTTTACATTGAAACGCTAAACTTATCGATCAAAAGTTTGGCAGTTCAGCAGTTCGAATCCCCAGTGCCGCATAACAGGGTGAGCTCCCATTACTTGTCCCAGCTTCTGCCAACCTAGCAGTTCGAAAGCACGTAAAAAATGCAAATAGAAGGGACCACCTTTGGTGGGAAGGTAACAGCGTTCCGTGCGCCTTTGGCATTGAGTCCTGCTGGACACATGACCACGGAGACGTCTTCGGACAGTGCTGGCTCTTCGGCTTTGAAACATAGATGAGCACCGCCCCCTAGAGTCGGGAATGACTAGCATATATGTGCGAGAGAAACCTTTACCTTTTAAAAGTTATTTATCTTTCTAAAAGATAACAGATCTGTCTTAAAAGCCCATGTAAAAGTTAATAATTAGGAATTCAAATGCTTGGACAGGCTAAGAGAAGGCAGAGGTCATTCTCTATCTCATACAAGTAGTCCTCAACATATGACCACAGCTGAGCCCAAAATTTCTGTTGTTGAGTGAGACCATTGTGAAGTGAATTTTGCCCTATTCACTTGTTAAGTGAATCACTGCAATTGATTAGTTACCCTGTTTCCCCAAAAATAAGACATCCCCTGATAATAAGCCTGACTCTAAAGCCAACTGATAACTGTCAGACGGCCCTGGCCTTCTCTCTGCCTCTGACACAGAGCCCTCATCAGAGCCCTCCCCAGACTCCAGGACTGGTCCATGTTCCTCCACAATCTCCTCACTGTCCGAATCTGCTGCCATCTCCTCTGGCTGATGGCGGGCCACAACACTACCTACTGTCAACCTACCTGCCAGGTGTGAAAGACCAGGTCCACACGTGAAGTTTCGATTGAACTGATTTATTGCTAAAAGCCTACACACAGAATCGTCTCAACTAAGACTCAGCACCTGCTTTTACTGAGATAAGAGTCAACGGCAGTCAAGGGAGGTTTGACTTAGCTCACTTGTGGCTATGTTAAGGATTCTAGGCTGATCCACCTTTTCACTCCGCCCCTAAGTTCTGCCACTACTTCTGCCACGTCACTAAACGAGCAGATAAAACCACATGCTTCTTCCACAAGGGGAAAAAAATAGCACCGATCAACCCATTTCAATTCTCACGATTTCAGCTGACCTCATGGCGATATTGGGGGTTAGACATGGAAGCTGAAGAGTTCCCTATTGGGAGCCTGTAGAGATTCTCAGTCATCCAGGTCATGGTTTTTCATGGAGACAACTGGGCTTTCTTTCTTTTTTTCTTTTTTTTTCCCTTTTGAAGACGTTTCGCTTCTCATCCAAGAAGCTTCTTCAGCTCTGGCAGGATTCCATTCCATTCCCCGCTATCCTGTCAGAGCTGAAAAAGCTTCTTGGATGAGAAGCGAAATATCTTCAGAAGGGAAAAAAAACAAGATAATCCAGTTGCCTCCTGAAAAAGCACCTTGGTTCCTCATTGGGAATGAAATTCAATAGAAGGCTATAAGCTAGCAGTCTCCTCTCTCTCCCTCCCTCTCCCTCTCCCTCACTCTTTCTCTTTCTCTCTCCCTCTCCCTCCCATTCTTCTCTCTCTCTCCCCTCCCTCCCTCTTTCTCTTTCTCTTTCTCTCTCCCTCTCTTTCCCTCACTCCTCCCCTTTTCTTTCTCTCTCTCTCTCTCCCTCCCATTCTTCTCCCTCTCTCTCTCCTCCCTCCCTCGTTCTCTTTCTCTCTCCCTCTCCCTCCCTTTCCCTCTTTCTCTCCCCCTTCTCCTTCCTCCCTCTTTCTTTCTCTCTCCCTCTTCCTCCCCCTCACTCCCTCACTCCCTCTCCTTTTCTCTTTCTCCTTCTCCCTCCCATTCTTCTCCCTCCCTCTCCCTCCCTCCCTCTTTCTTTCTCCCTCTCCCTCCCCCACCCTCTCTCTCCCTCACTCTCTCTCTCCCTACCCTCTCTCTCCCTCACTCCCTCCCCTTTTCTCTTTCCCTCTCCCTCCCATTCTTCTCCCTCTCTCTCCTTTTCTCTTTCTCCTTCTCCCTCCCATTCTTCTCCCTCCCTCTCCCTCCCTCCCTCTTTCTTTCTCCCTCTCCCTCCCCCACCCTCTCTCTCCCTCATTCTCTCTCTCTCCCTACCCTCTCTCTCCCTCACTCCCTCCCCTTTTCTCTCCCCCTCCCTCTCCCCCTTCCTCTCCCTCTCTCCCTCCCTCCTTTTTTCTCTTTCTCTCCCCCTCCCCCTCCCTCTCCATCCTCCCTCTCCCTTGCTATGAATATCAATTAGATGTGAATCCAAAGATGTTTTGTGCAGCCAGAAGCCTTTGCCAGCAGATTGATTCCTCTTATCTCAGCCACAGCTGGTGAAGTTCTAGTCTCTGCTGAGGTATAAAACAGCCACCTCTCTGCAGGAAGTTTTGCCAACAAAAGAAGTCTCCAATTCTGTCTTTATGTAAGGCCTTGTCTTTGTGCATCACGTACATGTGGTATTTTGCGTGGTTTGTAAGCTTTCATACATCCAGTGTCCCGGTGTACCGCAGTTATGTCCAAGGTAACCAAACACTGGCCACCGTTTACCTTGTGCCCTTAATATATTTCCCCCCAACAGATGGAATAACTTAACAGACTATTTAATTCCTGGGGGAAGTGGGGGAGGCACCTGTAACTATTAGAAATTGATTTTATGAGCCTGTTACACAAACATTACTCTTCATGGTCCGAAGCCCATTGAAATTCTTCCTGTTCTCTCACAAACAGATGGTGTTTGGATTTTTTTTTTTTTTAAATTTTTTTTACCTCCAAACCGACTCATATTCATAAATAACAACCTCCAGTCTCTCTTGTGAGACAGAAACAATTCTAATTAGAACATTGCATATTGGCCATTTTTCTCCCCCCACGCATTCTCCATTCACAGACTCGTATATGCGCATTTACAGATATACATCCATCCATCGCGGGTTGGTGTGGGAGCCTCCTGCAAAACGAGGGAGGTTATCTTTTTCTGTGAGTGTGGATGAGTGTCTACATCTGGGTGTGTCCGCGGGTGGTAAGAGTCATCCTGGAACAAGCGTTTGTGAAATGTGCAGTATGTTTATCATCATTAGAAAATGAAGGGAAGGAGGAAAAGCTCAGCATAATGGACTCGGAATCCAGACAGAATAAAACACCGCCATAGTTCCCCCAGGAGATCCCAAAAGTGCTTTTCCAAAAGCCAAGGGAACATTCTTGGGTTGTTGTTGTTTTTCTTTGAAAACATATCGCTTCTCCTCCAAGAAGCTTCTTCAGTTCACAGATGGGAAGAGAAATGTTTGGAAAGAAAAAAAAACCCCACCAAAAAAAAAGTCCAGTTGTCTTTTGGAAAAAGCATCTTTGGAACAACTATGACCTGAATGATCCAAGCACCGTCCCAACTGGAGATGCCTCCCAGTCACCTCATCGCAGCTGCAGGGCAAAGTGGCCTTGACTCTTAGAGAAAAGAATGTTATTATGACTATCTATCACCCACACTCTATACCAGTGATGGCTAACCTTTTTGCCATTGTGTGCCAAAAGTGGGGGAAGCGCGGAGGGGTTGTGCGTGCACGTACCCACTCCCATAATTCAATGTGCCCCCTCCCCCGTGCATGCACATGTGACTCCCCGTGTTCCCCCCGCTTTTGGCACGTGATGGCACTTTGGGCCCGGTAGGCCAGTTTTTCACCCTCCCCAGGCTCCAGAGGCTTTCTTGGAGCCTGGGGAGGGCAATAACAGCCTTCCCCACCCCCAGAGGCCCTCTGGAGGCTGGAAATGGCCCATTTCCTGACTTCTGGTGAGACCGGAAGGCCCATTTTTTGCTCTCCCCAGGCTCCAGAGGCTTTCTAGGGGCCTGGGGAGGGCAAAAGTGACTTTCTACACACCCCAGAGGCTGGAAACAGCCCGTTTCCCAACTTCTGGTAGGCCCAGAATGCCAAAAATCAGCTGGCTGGTACATGCATGTATGCCAGAACTGAGCTAGGGCAACCTTTGCATGGCCTTAGATATGGCTCCATGTGCCACCTGTGGCACGCATGCCATAGAGTCACCATCACGGCTCTATACAATCCCCCTCCCATTTTCCCACAATAGAATATAATTTCTTAATCTTCTATCAGTAAAATAAACAACAACATCTCTGGGTAGATTCCTTTGTCTAGCCACACGTGAGTTGACCCTGTAGACTCTTTCAATACAAGCCAAAATTTGATCATCTTCCAAATTTAATAATACCGCTAGGGCCTTAGCACAAAGTGTTCTTAGATTTTCTCTGTTATTCTCCCTTATACCTCTTAATCTCAAAGCATACTCATAGCTTTAAATTGAAGCATCATCACATCATTCTCAATTTCCTGATTTTTGGCATCAACTTCAACAAATTTTTCCTGTAAGTCTTTCATCTTGGAATCAAACTTTATACTAATTTCATCCACTTTCTTCCCCATTTCCACCACCATATTTGAAAGATCAGAAACTGCTTTAATAACAGTTTGGTTCAGTTGATCATATTTTCCCTGTACCAGCTCCTCAAGATTCTTCTGTGAGTTTTTTATCTTTTCAACAACGCTTCCTAAAGACCTAGTTATAAAATCTTTTAAGTCCTCATTTGCAGTTCCCTGCAAATGCATTTGGGTCATTTCTGCTTTTTCCTTTTTCTGACTTGTAAGGGAGCCCCCCCCCCCCTTGATTTTTGTTTAGGAATCATACTTCTAAAAAGGTTCTAACTTTTCTCAAAAAGACAAAAAGGTCCTGTTTAAATCAATTTTGTTTCTTTTCCCTGCTAGGATGTTTCTTTTAAAATACTTTGGCGCTGGCTAAGCTCTAACTTTCACTTTCCACTCTCCATTTTCTCAAGCATTTTCCGAGCAAAGCCAGTCGCCATTTTCAAGACAATTTCTCCAGTCTCTTTTTTCCTTTTTTTTTGTAAAAGTTAGCAAAAAAAACAATTCTTGCAATACTTGCATTTTCTCTCTTTTAGTCAGTCCAAGTTTCACCAGCTTGTTTAAGTGTCGTCTTGTGGTGTTGCTGGAAGCAGCAGAGATCCCTCGCCGCGCGGAGCTTCTCTGGGGGTGAATAGGGAGCCATCACCCTGAGCCCTCTCCAGGACAAAAAAAAGTCCTGGGGGCAGTTCAGGGGGCTCTACCACACCCCCAGTAGCTCTACCCGCTCTTCCGATTGAAGAGCGGGGTTTTTGAGCTGCCTGACAGCTGTAAGGCAGCTCTTTTACGCGCGGCGAGGCCGGCGGTTATGGAGCGACCGCCGACAATGATGGAGGCGCCACCGGAAGTCCAGCTGCTGAGCTATTAACCAGCCTCAAAGATGTGAATCTCACTACAGATTAACTAATAATAATAATAATAATAATAATAATAATAATAATAATAATATAATCATGATCATAATCATAATCATAATCATAATCATAATAATGGAAATTGGATGGAAATTATTAAGGAACAATCCAACCTGGAACTAAGGAGAAATTTCCTGACAGTGAGAATAATTAATCAATGGAACGGTTTTGACTTCAGAAGCTGTGGGTGCCCCTTCACTGAAGGTTCTTAAGAAGAGATTGGATAGCCATTTGTCCACAATGGTATAGGGTTCCTGCTTGAGTTAGACTAGAAGATTTCCAAGGTCCTTTCCAACTTGGTTATTCTGAAACAATAGCATGATTCTGAGGTAGCACAGAATTAATTCCTGAGGGGCTGCCACAGACAAGAGGAGGGGTCAACCTATTCTCCAAAACATCTGAAGGCAGGGCAAGAAGCAACGGATGGAAAATAATCAAGGGAGAGAAACAATCTAGTAATAAGGAGAAATTTCCTGACAGTTAGACCAATTAATTAGCAGAATGACTTGCCTCCAGAAGTGCTCCATCATGGAAGGCTTTTAAGAAGAGACTGAACAGCCACTGGTGTGGCATAGTATAGGGCAGTGATGGCTAACCTTTTAGCCATCGCGTGCCAAAAGTGGGGGGAGTGTGGTGGGGTCACACACAAACATGCCCATATCCATAATTCTATGTGCCCCCCCCATGCTCCCCCCGCTTTTGGCCCAGGATGGCACAGTAGGCCCGTTTTTTGCTCTCCCCAGGCTCCAGAGCCTTTCTAGGAACCTGGGGAGAGCAAAAATGGCCACCCCCACCCCCCAGAGGCTCTCCAGAGGCCAGAAACAGTGTGTTTCCTGACTTCTGGTGGGCCCAGAAGGCCTGAAAATCAGCTGGCTGGCGCATGCATACGTGCCGGACCTGAGCTCGTGTGCCCACTGATATGGTTCCACGTGCCACCTGTGGCACCCGTGCCATAGATTCGCCATCACGGGTATAGGGTCTTCTGTTTGAACAGAAAGTTGAACTTGAATACCTCTAAGGTCCCTTCCAACTCTGTTATTCTGTTATCAGCCCTCAGCATCAAAAGGATGCTTAAAAATGCTTTCTCCACTCAGTCAATATCTTGGCCTTAATTTGGGGAATGTATGGCCATAATTTAGCCTTCAGACCACTCGAAAATTGTAGATCTGCTGGTTTAAGTAGGTCTCCATCCTAACAGTGGATTTTCATGAAAGATGAGGACCACAAAATACTCCTCAGAACACAAAAAAAGCTTCTTCTTTTTTGTTGCTCCCAATTTTATATTTCTATTCAGTTCTAGCATCTCTTTTAATGGTTTTCTCTCTGGTCTCATTTGTCCCTGTCCATTCAGCTTTTTTTTTCCTTCTTCTTTTCTTCTTAAGAACCAGCCTCATTGCGATGTTTATCACCCGAGTAGGCCCAAGAGATGACTTGGGACATCACAACTAAAAACTAGCTATCACTTCACATTATCTCAAATGCAACCTTTTTTGACAGAGGCAATTTACACATTACACGACCAGGCTTCAGCAAACCGAAACAGCAGAGATGCCTTCAAAATATCCTTCCATAGCAAAACATCTAAAGAATTTTTGCAGGAAACTGGGGGGGGGGGAGAGAGGGGGGAGTCTCCCTGAGATTGACAACATTCCTAGGGAGCTGGTCACGTGTCTCTATGATTTATAATAGGGTTGAGTGATTAGCTCTCTCTTCCCACCACTCAGTCAGAGTTAACAAACATACAATATATAGAAGAAAACCATAGCAGATCTGGGCTACAAGAGCAGTCAGAGAAATTGACATTATAAAGGCTTGGCCCTGACTGTTGTTTATCTCAAAACTCATTAATCCTGTTCTTCTCCTGTTTTGTTTTGTTTTTTGCCACTGTTGCTGAATCACTTCTGCTTACCACGATTATAAATAAGGTCAAGTCCAAGAATGAAGGACATCAGGCTACAGCCTGTTTTGCTGCCTGTTTCTACAGAAATAGGGAACAGCTGGGTTCAGATGTAGAGGGTAAACTACTGGGGTAGAAATGATAGGAACAAGAAACTAGGTTAAATAATGCCATTTTGCTCGATAATCTAGAGGAGACCTGGCTGTTCTCAGTCGATGCATATTTAATCGTGGGTGGAGAGAGGGAATGGAAACATCACAATGCAAATACATTCAGTTTTAGGATGCTCTCATATCTGGGTTATAAAAATCAGAGTCATGAGATGCAACAAAATACTAACAATCGTCTAGATTTTTGCAGCCCAAATATATTAGCTGTACTTTGATCAAATGATCAAACAGCGAGATACTGGTGAAGCAGGCACAACAGCACCTGCATTTTCAGTGTTGTATGAGAAGAGCACATCTTACCCTGTCCTTACCACTTTCTACAGAAGGACGATTGAAAGCATCCTGTCATATCCATTGTGCGGTTTAGAGCAGTGGTGGGTTTCAAAATTTTTTACTGCCAGTTCTGTGGCCGTGGCTTGGTGGGCATGGCATGGTGGGCATGGCAGGGAAAGGATACTATAAAATCTCCATTCCCACCCCAATCCAAGGGAAGGTTATGCAAAATCCCCATTTCCTCCTGATCAGCTGGGACTTGGGAGGCAGAGAATAGATGGGGCGGGGCCAGTCAGAATTTTTACTACCAGTTCTCTGAACTACTCAAAATTTCCACTACTGGTTCTCCAGAAGTGGTCAAAACCTGCTGAAACCCATCTCTGGTTTGGAGGTATTCGTGTTTCGGACAGGAAAGCTGTGCAGAGAGTGGTGAGGACGGCAGAAAAGATTATTAGAAGTCCGGTGTGACTGTGAAGATGCAACTTATTTTCATATTTGGTGGACCTGTAAGAAGGTTAAAGCATTTTGGATAAAGATTTGGTGGGTAATGCAAAATATTTTGAAAAAAAGGTTGGAATTTACACCGCAATTGTTTTTATTGGGTATTATAAATGAATGTACATTATTGGAGACTAAGCTGATTTTAAATTTAATAACAGCAGCAAGATTGTTGGTTGCACAACACTGGAAAAAAGACTCTTTGCCCACAGTAGAAGAATGGATTGTAAAAGTAATGAACTTAGCTGAGATGGCCAAAATCTCAGCATATTTGAAGGATCATACGCAAGAAAAATTCATTTTGGAGTGGAGGAAATGGATTGACTATATTCGGAATAAATATCATATAAGAAGACATCAAATTGCGTATGAATGAAGAAGAACTATAGAGTTGTAATTTTCTTATTAGATTGGAGTTAAGATTTTGATGGTGTTTGTAAACTAGAAATTGGATAGGTTAATGATTGGTTTATCTTTTTTGTCGAAGAAGAAAAACCCTGTATTTCACTCTGGGAAGTCGGGGGGGGTGGAGGGGGGCTGAAGGGGGGGAGGGATGGGGGGGTTGAAGGGGGGAGGGGGGGTTTTATATGTTTGTATTTTTATAAAATTTTTAATAAAAAAAAAGATTATTAGAAGTCCACTTCCTTCTATCGAGGACATGGCATATAAGCGATGTTTGACTATGGTCCACAGTATTGTCTAGGATGCTGCAGATCCTTTCCATGAGTTTTCTTTGTTACCTTCTGGGAAGAGGCTTTGTGGTGAATCTAGTTGTGCAGAACAACTAGATTCTGTAATGGCTTTATACCGTATAGTATGAACCTTGTTAATTCTCAATACTCTTTTCCCCCCTATGTATTCAAAATGGACTGTGATTAATATACATATGTATATATGTGTATGCATGCATGTATAAGGGACACGGTAGCTCAGTGGCTAAGACGCTGAGCTTGTCGAGCGAAAGGTCAGCAGTTCAGCGGTTCAAATCCCTAGTGCCGCATAACGGGGTGAGCTCCCGAAAGCACGTAAAAATGCAAGTAGAAAAATAGGGACCAGCTTTGGTGGGAAGGTAACAGCATTCTGTGCGCCTTTGGTGTTGAGTCATGCTGGCTACATGACCACAGAGACATCTTCGGACAGCGCTGGCTCTTCGGCTTTGAAACAGAGATGAGCACCACCCCCTAGAATCAGGAATGACTAGCACATATGTGCGAGGGGAACCTTTACCGTTACCTTTTATGCATGCATGCGTGTGTGTGTGTGTTTGTGTGTGTATGTGTGTGTGTGTGTGTATATACAGCACATGTATATGTGTGTATTATATATTAACCCTAGTAAGACCACACCTGGAATACTGCAACCAATTTTGGTCACCATACTACAAAAAAGATGTTGAGACTTTGTAAAAAAATCAGAGAAGAGCAACTAAGACGATCAAAGGGCTGGAGACTAAAATATATGAAGAACGGCTGCAGGATTTGGGTTTGGCTAGTCTAAAGAAAAGAAGAATTAGGGCTGACATGATAGCAGTATTCCAGTATTTGAGGAGCTGCCACAAAGAAGAGGGAGTCAGATTATTCTCCAAAGCACCTGAAGGCAGGACAAGAAACAATGGATGGAAAATAATCAGAGAGAGAAGCAACCTGGAATTAAGGAGAAACGTACTAACAGTGAGGACAATTAACCAATGGAACAGCCTGCCTGCAGAAATCGTGAGTGCTCCATCACTGGATGTTTTTAAGAAGCGTCTAGACAGTCACTTATTTAAATGGTATAAATTCTCCTGCTTGAGCATGGGGCTGGACTAGAAGTCCTCCAAGGTCCCAACTTATACTATTCTTTTTCTTTTCCTTTCTTTTGAAAGTAGGCATCAGAATTTCATTTTTTTCATGTATATAGAAAAAAAAAGTGAAAATAAAGATGATCTTATTTTATGATCCAGGGTCTTCCCAGACAAATTATTTCATGTTGCTTTTTTCATGTTTTTGTTGAACATTTCATGTTCTACTCTAGACTGGAATTTTAATTCATATCAATAATATTCAGGTTCTTTGGTGTGGATTTTTCGATTCCTTCCCCCATCGCCCTCAACGCATGCTTTTTTGACATGCCACACCAAGAGGATGGACACAGTTAAGGATGGAGGAGAAAAACAAGGGAGGCAAAGAAATATCCCATTTAGTCTGGAGGAAGGAATTGTTCGCAGAGAACCCTCTGAAATTAGGCAAAAGGAAAATACGGAATGTGAGACTTCACTCCTCTGCAGCTGAAGAGATCTATTGCAGCCATCCCGTGAGAGAATTTCATTTCTCAACACTTCATTGCCCTCGAATATTCAATCCTTAATTAATGTAGTCCAATAAGGACATATAAGTAATCCTTGACTTACAACCACAATTAAGCCCAAAATTTATTTATTAGTTTGTCAAACGTGTACAAGATAGCAGGTATAAATATGAACATGGACATGAACGAAGGAAAGGAATACAAATAAAAGGGGACAGTAGGACTGGGACGGTAGGCATGCTGGTGCACTTATCCATGCCCCCTTTACGGACCTCTTAGGAATGGAGTGAGATCCCCGGTAGACAGTTTAAGGTTGAAGCTGTGGGGGTTTGAGGATGTAACAACGGAGTCGGGTAGAGCATTCCAGGCATTGACCACTCTGTTGCTGAAGTCGTATTTTCTGCAATCGAGTTTGGAGCGGTTTACCTTGAGTTTGTATCTATTGCTTGCCCATGTATTATTGAGGTTGAACTGAAGAAGTCATTGACAGGTAAGACGTTGTAGCAGACAATTTTGTGTACTATGCTTAGATCAGACCGCAGGTGGCACAGTTCCAGATTGCCCAAGCCCAAAATTTCAAGCCTGGTGGCATAAGGGATTCTATTGTGAGCAGAGGAGTGGAGGACTCTTCTCGTGAAATACCTCTGGACCCACTCAATCGTATTAATGTCCGATATACAGTGTGGATTCCAGGCAGACGAGCTGTATTCGAGAATTGATCTGGCAAAGGTTTTGTATGCCCTAGTTAACAATACAATATTATGTTGCTAAATAAGATGTTAAGTGAATTTCGTTTCTCATTCAAGAAGCTTCTTCAGAGCTGAAGAAAGTCCAGTTACTTCATCCAAGCTGAGTTTTTCTTTTTATTGTTTCGTAGACAAAATCTTGCCAGGTTGATTTACCATAGGTAATCCTCAACTTGAGACTACAGTTGAGCCCAAAATTTATATTCCTAAGTGAGACAGTTGTTAAATGAGGTCTGTCCCATTTGATGACCTTTCTTGCCACAGTTGTCAAGTGAATCTCTGCAGTTGTTAAGTTAACAACACAGTGGTTGGAAGGGATAGAAACTAACCAAGGAGAGAAGCAACCTAGAACTAAGGAGAAACTTCCTAACAGTGAGAACAATTAACCAGTGGAACAGAAGTTGCCTTCAGAAGTTGTGGGTACTCCATCACTGGAGGCTTTCAAGAAGAGACTGGAAAGCCACTTGTCTGGAATGGTAGAGGGTTTCCTGCTTGGGGGGGATTGGATTAGAAGACCTTCAAGGTCCCTTCCAACTCTGATGATGTTCTATGTTCAATGTCAGTTCACCACCAAACCACCGAATGACACTAGCTCTCTGTTTGACCTCAGATTCCAATGCATTAGGCTAAAGAAGTATTCCCTGATAGTATTTCTGTCAGGTTGACTTAGATTCCTTGTCCTTCAACCAGCTCTTCATAATTTCCCAGTGAACTTCTGTAGGAGAAGGTCTTATGCTGGGAGGATTGGCCTGAAGTCGCCTTCTGAGCTTCTGTGGCTGAAGGGGGACTGGAACCTGAGTCATATTGCTCCTAGTAAGACACCCTCCCTTAACCGCTGCTGCTGCTGGTGATGGAGGAGGAGGAGGAGGAGGAGGAGGAGGAGAAGGAGGAGGAGGATAAAAATACAGAATAACAGAATTGGAAGGGACACCAACCACTGCTCAAAGAGGAGGAGGAGAGAGGACAAGCCACATCCTTGGCCCAGTAGGTAGACGATTCCAATATTAGGAGGCAGATCTTATCATGAATTCCCATATGAAACTGCAAAATTGTTAGAGCTGCTACTGTGTTTTAAGCAAGTTTTTGCTGGTTATCGGTTCGGTCATGAGCTCTGCATAACCTCATCTGACTGTAATAGATCAAGAAGTGTGCAGGGCTAAAGGGTAGGCACTCTGTTTTATTTCACAGAAGGCATAAGTTCTTAAAGGAACCGGGGGCCCTGAGAGAAGTCAAGGGACTCAGGGAAGCTGAGAAGAAGAAAGAAGAGAACCTGTTTAAAGGGAC
>JAWJVD010000065.1:164502-214189 GCA_038048745.1 Coluber constrictor foxii | reverse complement strand
TGTGTGTCCAATCACCGTTGGCCATTAAAGAATTCTATTCTAAGAAGCTAGAAGAAGTAAGAAGCTTCTTGGTTGAAAAGCTGAAACTTTTTCAGGGAAAACACCAAGGAAGTCCAGCCGCCTTTTTGGAAAAAGCACCTGTGGGCCTCTCCAGATGTTGGCTTGACATCTGGTCGATGGGAAACATGATGGATTCTCAGCCATGGTGGCTGGGAGTCTGATAAGGGCAGGTTTTATATCAAGAGGGTCTCTGAAAACTGAATGGGGTTTAATGCAAGGGAAGGGTAATTCAGTACATGTGGCGGTACGATGCGACGCAAACATTTCTCACTGAAATTAAACCCAATGTCCTTTCCATGGCCCCATCCCGTCTTCCGTCCTGGAAACAAAGCAGGACTCATGTCAGAAACAAACTTTGGGCTTTCCCTGAAAAGTTTCTTGGGTGGAGGGGCGTGTGTGGAAAATCATGAACAGGTGGCCGATGCCGATTCCAGCTCGTCCTTGGCCTTAATGGAACTTGGGAAGAGGATGATGTTTAACGAAAGGCAGCGGTCCAGGGTGGGAATGATATTGTGTTCCAAACAGAAACAACCACATGTTTTTAATTGGACTAAATGCTCCAGCTCTCCTTGTATATATATTTTATAGGTTTCTCTTTTGGGGGGAAAGGGACGGCCAGTGAAATGATAGCTATTGGAGGGGAGAACGCAGCTGGATGCCGTATGACCGTTTCTTCTTTAGGCGAATTCTTTCTTCCTCGGGCAAATTGAGTGCAGATTTGCAGCAAACAGGTTCCTTGGCAAAACACAACATTTTCCTATACAGGCTGTCCTCCTCGACATACAACAGTTCCTTTAGTAGTGACCGTCCAAATTTAGAATGGCGCTGAAATAAGTGACTTAGGATCGTTTTTCCACACTTAGTGATTGTTTTTTTAAAAAAATTAGATTTATATGCCGCCCTTCTCCAGAGACTCAGAGCAGCTTACAATGTGTTAAGCAATAGCCTTCATACTTTTGTATATTTTATACAAAGTCAGCTTATTGCCCCCACAAACTGGGTCCTCAATTGACCTACCTTAGAAAGGATGGAAGGCTGAGTCAAGCTTGACTGTTGCCTTCCATAAATAAATAAAGAAATTTCTAAATTTCTTTATTTATTGCCCATTTCTAAATAGAGAAATCATGGGCAATTATAACTTTCAGATGGTGAAGCTTAGGTGGGACCATGGAGAAAAAGAAAGAAAAGAAAAGAAAAGAAAAGAAAAGAAAAGAAAAGAAAAGAAAAGAAAGAAAGAAAGAAAGAAAGAAAGAAAGAAAGAAAGAGAAGGAAGGAAGGAAGGAAGGAAGGAAGGAAGGAAGGAAGGAAGGAAGGAAGGAAGGAAGGAAGGAAGGAAGGAAGGAAGGAAAATATTCAATTTTGTTCACCCTGATCCTGAATAAATGGGAAATTTAGCACTTTAATGCTAAGATGAATGCCTTGTTCAATTAAACTTAAACTTATTAGCCAAAAACATCAGGGGCAGGTGACTCCTCTATTTCACAGTAGAGTTTTCTAAGGTCAGATTACTTATTTCCAGTCCAGAATTTCCTATTAAGATTACTCTCCTTTTTTGGTGCTGAATGGAAAAGAGGAAATATGTTGATAGTAGCAGAAACAAGCAGAAGCAAATAGGAGAGAAGGTTGTAAGAGGAGGGACATATTATCAGAGGTGGTGAAGAAACAGAATTAATAAAGGAGAATAGTTGTAGCTCAGGGTTGAAATGAAGGGTCCTTGGTAGAATGGAATGGAATGGAATGGAATGGAATGGAATGGAATGGAATGGAAGAATAGAATAGAATAGAATAGAATAGAATAGAATAGAATAGAATAGAATAGAATAGAATAGAATAGAATAGAATAGAATAGAATAGAATAGAATAGAATGAGGAAGAATAATAGTATAGAATGGAATGGAATGGAATGGAATGGAATGGAATGGAATGGAATGGAATGGAATGGAATAGAATAGAATAGAATAGAATAGAATAGAATAGAATAGAATAGAATAGAATAGAATAGAATAGAATAGAATAGAATGAGGAAGAATAATAGTATAGAATGGAATGGAATGGAATGGAATGGAATGGAATGGAATGGAATGGAATGGAAGAATAGAATAGAATAGAATAGAATAGAATAGAATAGAATAGAATAGAATAGAATAGAATAGAATAGAATAGAATAGAATAGAATAGAATAGAATAGAATAGAATGAGGAAGAATAATAGTATAGAATGGAATGGAATGGAATGGAATGGAATGGAATGGAATGGAATGGAATAGAATAGAATAGAATAGAATAGAATAGAATAGAATAGAATAGAATAGAATAGAATAGAATAGAATAGAATAGAATGAGGAAGAATAATAGTATGGAATGGAATGGAATGGAATAGAATAGAATAGAATAGAATAGAATAGAATAGAATAGAATAGAATAGAATAGAATAGAATAATAGAAGAAAGCTTCTGGAGCCTGGGGAGGGCGAAAACCACTTTCCCCACTCCTCGAAGGGCCTCCGGAAGCCGGAAACGGCCCATTTCCCAATTTCCGGGGGGCCCAGAAGGCCCAAAAATCATGGCCAGAGCTGAGCTGGGGCAACGCTTGCATGCCCACAAATGTGGCTCCACGTGCCACCTGCGGTACGCGCGCCATAGGTTCACCATCACGATTATAGGCACTTCTTGACCTACAACCACAAAGGAGGTTAAAATTTCCATTGCTAAGGAAGATGGTGGTTAAGTGTGTTTCGTCCTCCCATTTTATGACTTTTCTTGTCCGAGTTGCTAAGTGAATCACTGCCGTTAGTAACACAGTCGCTAAGTGAATCGGGCTTCCTTGTTGACTTTGCTTGTCGGAAGGTCGCAAAAGGGGGAATCACGTGACTCCAGGGGTAGGGGGGACGACGACACTGCGACCATCATAAATATGAATCAGTTGCCAAGGGTCTGAATTTGGATCACGTGACTGTAGGGATGCTGCAAACGGTCGTAAGCGTGAAAAGCCGTCGTGTGTCTATTTTTTCCAGCGCCGTTATTATCTTTGGACGGTCCCACCATGAATAGTTGTGAGTGGAGAATTACCAGCCCTCTTTATTCAATCCTCTTATTATTGCAAGTTGTCAGTCTTGCTGAACGCAGGACGTGCTGGTTAAGAGATTTTGTTGACCTTGAAAAATGAAATGTTCGTGGTCCCCCCCAAACCCAGGGTTGGGATGCTGGGGGTTCGCAGGGGGTTCAGGAGAACCTCTAGCTAAGATTCTGTGCAGTTCAGAGAACCCCCCAAATCCCACTCCTGGCTGGCCCTGCCCCGCCCCTCCCAGGAGTCCTCACGCGGCCTGTTTTGGATGCAGGTAAGTGCAGGGTGTACACGGAGGCTCAGGGAGGGTGAAAAAGAGGCCTACTGGAAAGGCCTCTGAAGCCTGGGGAGGCCGTTTTCGCCCTTCCGGAGGCTTGAGGAAAGACTCCGGAGGCCGGGGAAGGTAAAAAGAAATTTTGAAGGCCATCCCTGCCCAAATTGTACATGGATACTGACTTGAAATGGAGAATTATTGGTTGTAGGGTAAAGTTGCCTTGATATTCATTGTCCCCCCCCCCCCCCCCCCGTTTTGTTTTTTTGCCTTTGATTTCAGCAAGGAGTATCCGGTTGTCCCAAGAAGCACAATCCGGCAAAAAGTATCTTCCAACCACAGTCCCTTCAGTGGTGAAGGCAGGTCTCTCTCGGCTTCTTCTAACCTCGGATCCCAGTTTCAGTGTGAGAACGGTGTCTCTAGCACTTCCCAGGACTTATTACCCCCTGTGAACCCGTATCCTGTATCTCAGGATCACGGGCCGGTGTACCACTGCACCAAGAGACCAGGTGAGTTGGAGTTTTAGAGTGGGGGGGGATGGGAACGGGAACTAGCCAGTGGTACGATTCAGAATTTTTTTACTATCGGTTCTGTGGGTGTGGCTTGGTGGTGGTGGTGGTGGGATAATGTGACTGGGTGGGCAAGTTTGTTTGTTTTTTTTTACTTTTAAAAGCATTTTTTGCAGAACCTCCAAAGAGGGTTTTTTTTTAAACTTTTAAAAGCATTTTTTCTAAAACCATAAGAGGTTGCAGGAAAAAAAATGCTTTTAAAAGCCTCGGATGATCAGGCAACTCAGCTGGGATCGTCGGAGCCTTTCAAAAGCATTTTTTTCTACAACCTCCAAAGAGGTTTTTTTTTTTTACTTTTAAAAGCATTTTTTTCTACAACCTCCAAATAGGTTTTTTTTTTAACTTTTAAAAGCATTTTTTCTAAAAATGTAAGAGGTTGCAGGAAAAAAATGCTTTTAAAAGCCTCTGACGATCAGGCAACTCAGATGGATCATCAGAGCCTTTCAAAAGCATTTTTTTCTACAACCTCCAAAGAGGGGTTTTTTTTTACTTTTAAAAGCATTTTTTTCTACAACCTCCAAAGAGTTTTTTTTTTAACTTTTTAAAGCATTTTTTTAAAACCGTAAGAGGTTGCAGAAAAAAAATGCTTTTAAAAGCCCCTGATGATCAGGCAACTCAGCTGGGATCATCAGAGTCTTTTAAAAGCATTTTTTTCTACAACCTCCAAAGAGGGATTTTTTTTTTAACTTTTAAAAGCATTTTTTCTAAAACCGTAAGAGATTGCAGGAAAAAAAATGCTTTTAAAAGCCTCTGACGATCAGGCAACTCAGCTGGGATCGTCAGAGCCTTTTAAAAGCATTTTTTTCTACAACCTCCAAAGAGGGGTTTTGGGTTTTTTTACTTTTAAAAGCATTTTTTCGGCCGAAGAGGTTGTAGAAAAAATGCTTTTAAAAGTTTTTTTTAAAAAAGCCTCTGATGATCGCGTGCCTCAGCTGGGCATGGGGGGGGGGCAGGGATTTTTGCAACCACCCGCCGTCATTGCTACCGGATCGGGCGATTCGGTCCGAACCGGTAGCATTTCACCCCTGGTATAGGGTCTCCTATTTGGGTTGGACTAGAAGACCTCCAAGGTCCCTTTTCAACTCTGTTATTCTGTTATTAACTCTCATGCTATCCAACTCTCTCCTAAGATTATTTTGGCTGGAGTAGAGAGAAGCGAATCAGTGCAAGCTTTTCTCATCCTTCCACCCCATCGCTGAAGCTTCAGGTCTTCTCCCATTTGAGTCCATCTACATTTCTTCCTTGTCTTTTCTCTCTCCGGTTCTGTTTCCCATCTAATAGAATCGTCTTGACTGCCCTTCCGAGCCGTTTCAACCCATATTACAAACATCAGCCTAGATAAAATACAGAGAGGTGACCCCCGTAGTTCTACAGAAGTTAAAATGCACATCCAGGAAGATAACTGGTGCCTCGGTTACAGATAACTTATCAGGTTGGGAGGCCTTAAGAAAGGACCTGGGATTAATTCCAATACTTAAATAGCTAATGGCAGGTTATTTTGGAGAGGTGAAATTTATAGCTATTCCCAGAGATTAGCCAGCCTTTTCCAGAGAGTTAGCCGGCTGGCTGAGCCAATTTGGAAGGGAAGCACACGGGAAAAATGAGCGTTTGGTAAACTATCATTTTGAAATCATTTTTTTAAAAAAAATACCCTGCTTTTTATAGAGATCCCTGCTTCACTGTTTAAATCGGGATGGTTGAGAATCTTCATGGACAGTATTTGGGAAATTTTCAGTTTGGTAAAACGATCTAGAAGTCAAATGTTTCCGATCATCATTTCAAAGAAGATAAGGGTGCATGGGTCAGCTCTCACACACTGCAGTTGTTAAGTTAGCAACATGGTTGTTAAATGAAACGGGCTTTCCTCATTGATCTCGCTTGTCACAAAGGGCGATCACATGAGACAGCAACGGTCATAAGTTGTTCTGCCCCAGCTACGGACCCCAAAGAACGCAGCACACACACAAAGTCTGTACAAACCTTAGTTTTACTAAATTAAATCAGTCTTTTTCAAACCAAGGCTGTTCATGAACTTTCTTAACAGCCTACAAGAATCCAAAGAATAAATAATCGTAATTTTACTAGGGTTGGCAGAAAGCCCAGAAGCAATTTGCAGAGAACTAAGATCAAGACGCGAAGGAGAGTGAATGAAGTTGTTCCCTGCAAACTGCCTCAGTCGGCGTTCCTCCTTAAATAGGCTAAGGGAGTGGCCAATTAGCCCCAAGCCTTACTGTCGAGGAGACCTCCTTCTGAGGAGCCACTCCTGCCTTTTGGCAGCTCTGCACGCTCGTGCATCGAGAAGAGGGTCCTCCTCTTCTTCCTCTTCACTTGAGGGAGCTTCTGGAGGTTCTGAAGGCCCTGGTTGAATCCCCACCTCTGGCACCACCTCTTCTCCAGCCTCCTCATTGTCTGACTTGATTGCCAACTGCACAGGCTGCTGGCGAAGCACCACACCAGCCTCCTCACTGTTGGAATCAGCTACTAGCTGTACAGGCTGCTGACGGGCCACAACATAAATATGAAGTCAGTTGCCCATCATTCAATGGTCATGGGGGATAGTCATAAGTGTGAAAAACAATCCTAAGTCACTTTTTTTCCCAGTGCTGTTGTGACTTTGAATGGTGACTAAATGAACTGTTTTAAGTCAAGGATTACCTGTATTTCCAGTCAGTCTTAAGAGGACTCAACCTCTCCAGGAGACCTTTTCAATATTGGTTTCCCACCCTAAGGAATCTGCACGACATTGGAAAACTTTGTAGACAACATCACAGCATCCCTCTCTGCCTTCTCGAAATGAGAAAGTCAGCGCCATAGAAAAACACCAAGAGAAATTTGAATGGGATTTTCTTGTTGTTATTAGTTGCGAAGTCGTGTCCGACTCATTGTGAACCCATGGACAATGTTCCTCCAGGCCTTCCTGTCCTCCACCATCCTCTGGAGTCCATTGAAGCTCACGCCGACTGCTTCAGTGACTCCATCCAGCCACTTCATTCTCTGCCGTCCCCTTCTTTTGCCCTCAGTCGTTCCCAGCATTAGGCTCTTCTCCAGGGAGTCCTTCCTTCTCATTAGGTGGCCAAAGGATTTGAGTTTCCTCTTCAGGATCTGGCCTTCTAAAGAGCAGTCAGGGCCGATCTCCTCTAGGACTGACCAGTTGGATCACCTTGCAGTCCAAGGGACTCGCAGGAGTCTTCTCCAGCACCAGAGTTCAAAGGCCTCCATGCTTTGGCGCTCAGCCTTCCTTATGATCCAACTTTCACAGCCATCCATTGCAACAGGGAAAACCATCACCTTGAATGTATGCATTTTTTTGTCGAGGTGATATCTCTGCTTTTTATTATGCTGTGAACTTTCTAGTCCCCTCGAGAATACAGCCAATAAAACCAGGAGCCCCTTTTTTCTGCAAGGGAGGGAACGTTGGAGAAATTATAAAACCAGATTTCGTGTTAATCCTAAAGCCCCCCCTCCTCCTACAGTTTGAAAGGGGGCTGCTTCTCTTCCCCAGAGAGAAAGTTGGCGAAGGGGCAGCGTCAGTGGTCTCTGGTTGGAGCCATCCTGTCAACGTAAAAACCATCCATCATTTGTCTCCAGCCATGGAAGAGCGATAAAGACATACCAAAAAAAAAAAAAGAGTTTTCTTTTCAGTTTAGGGATTCCCACTTGGTGGGTGGCTTCCTGCCTTCTGCCCCTCACTCCCTTTATCTCATTTCCTTGCATTGTCATAGGCAAGAGGGCTATCTTGCCCATGGTGCACTCCCTCCCTCACCCCCCCCTTCTTAGCTGCATAGATCATGTCCCATCCCAGGCGACAACAACACAGGGCCAGCGTCTCCTTGCTATCTCCCTAGTGGCTCAGGTTGGATGGGCAAGGAATGTCTCGTTTATCAAAGCTGCCAGGTCCTTTCATGGTTGGGAACCTCTGCAGGATACTTTTGGCTGATGATGATGATGATGATGATGATGATGATGATCTCTTTTATTCATTAAACATGAAACTCAGTCAACTGAACATTTAAAAAATTATCACAAATATCATTGACTGGCGCTGATATCAACCAAGTATCTCCATCTCCTTCTCCATCTCCATCTCCATCTCCATCTCCATCTCCTTCTCCTTCTCCTTCTCCTTCTCCTTCTCCTTCTCCTTCTCCTTCTCCTTCTCCTTCTCCTTCTCCTTCTCCTTCTCCTTCTCCTTCTCCTTCTCCTTCTCCTTCTCCTTCTCCTCCTTGTAGCTGAGGAAGCTTCCTTACACCTGGTTCAGCACCTTTTCCACTGGACCTCTCTGCCTCTTGAGCTGAGACAGAGGAATTGGACCGAAGTCCTGCCTTTCTTTCTTCTCCTTTTTTTCCCTCCTTCCTGTGTCCTCTTCTTCTCTTCCTTGTTCTTCTAATTTCTTCCTCCTTGCCACTTCTCCTTCCATTTCTCCTCCTTCTCCTCCTCCTCCTCTCCTTCCTGCGTCTTCTTTTTCTTCTACTTCTTATTCCTTCCTCCCTGCCTTTCTTCCTTCTCCTCCTTCTTTTTCTCCTTCTGGTGTCCTCATCTTCTCTTCCTTGTTCTTCTAATTCCTTCCTCCCTGCCACTTCTCCTTCCACTTCTCCTCCTCCTCCTTCTCTCCTTCCTTCCTCCACCTCTTTCTCTTCTACTTCCCATTCCTTCCTCCCTATCTCCCTTCTCCTCCTCCTTCTCCTTCCTGTGTCCTCTTCTTCTCTTCCTTGTTCTAATTTCTTCCTCCCTGCCAGTTCTCCTCTCCTTCCTTCCTCCTCTTTCTCTTTTTCCTTCTACTTCTCATTCCTTCCTCCCTGCTTCTCTTCCTTCTCCTCCTTCTTTTCCTCCTTCCTGTGTCCTCATCTTCTCCTCCTTGTTCTTCTAATTTCTTCCTCCTTGCCACTTCTCCTTCCATTTCTCCTCCTCTACTTCCTGCGTCCTCTTTTTCTTCTACTTCTCATCCCTTCCTCCCTGCTTCTCTTCCTTCTCCTCCTTCTTTTCCTCCTTCCTGTGTCCTCATCTTCTCTTCCTTGTTCTTCTAATTCCTTCCTCCCTGCTGCTTCTCCTCTTGCCTCCTTCCTGCCTCCTTCTCCTCTCTTCCTTCTGGCCGTGAAATCCAGTGCCAAATGTGCTTCTCTCGAAGGCTTCCCCTTTGTGTCTCCCTCAGATGACGAATGTTCCACCGCTGATCTCCCTTACAAGAAGCCCTACATGGAAACATCTCCAGCAGAAGAAGAGGCCTTCTACCACCGCTCCAACTACCCCCAGCAGCAAGGACTGAACAGCGCCTACAGGACTGAGTCTGCACAACGCCAAGCTTGCATGTACGCCAGCGCAGCCCCAGCCCCGGAAGCGGTACCCAGCTTGGAAGATCTCAGCTGTAACACCTGGTCCACCATGTCCTCCTACAGCAGTTGCACAGTAACTCCCATGCAACCCATCGACAGGTTGCCTTACCAACATTTTTCAGCTCATTTCACCTCGGGCTCCCTGATGCCCCGCCTTGCCACCGTGGCCGGTCATCCCTCGCCCCAACTGGGGGACACCCATGCCATGTTCCAGCATCAGACCTCCGTTCCTCACCAGCCTCTCGTCCGGCAGCAAGCCAGCATCCAGTCTCCTCCTGGGAACTTACAGCCACCTGAGTTCCTCTATGCTCACGGGATGCCCAGGACACTTTCTCCCCATCAGTACCATTCTGTCCACGGGGTGGGCATGACTGCAGAATGGAGTGAGGGCAGCTAACAAGGGAAGAGGCGAGCCTTGGTTGGACTGAACGTTCACAGATAAGCACTCTAGAGATGGACCAGGCCCTCTTCTCTGGGGAGACCATGGGGTGGGATCACCTCTACTTTGGTGTCTCCAAAGCCACTGAACATCACAGCACATCTTTGTCCCCTGCCTGTGATCTCCTCACTCGGCCACCCGAGTTTCGCATTGGTACCAACCAGTCCTCTTCGATGGTTTTGTTTGATTTTGCTCCCAGGGGAGATGTCAAGAGCTTCGTGGCACCTCTTGATCTCCCTTTTGATGGGATGAGGTGGGAAGAATTAAGAATATGTGGAACTTCCCTCTTCTCCTGACCCCTCTCCTTTCTTTTTTGGTGTTGATATTGACAATGTTCTGTAATAAATGATAATATATAGCCCTCTTCATATCCATTTCTTTCTCCGTATCCTTTTCGGCCTCTCAGTTGGATGCCACTTTCTTTCTATTTACAGGAATTTTATAAGCCACGGCTGAAATGAGTTATGAGATACAACTTTTCCGTTGTTTCTCTTTATTTTCATTATTACAGGTCCTTTTAGTTTAAATCCGTGATTCTCACAGTTGGCCACGTTAAGATGGGTGGAATTCAACTCCCAGAATTCCCCAACCAGCAAAGTAGTGCCGGTTAGGGAATTCTGGGAGTTGAAGTCCATCCATCTTAACGTGGCCAATTTTTAGGAACACTAGTTTCAAAGGTTAATGAAAGGTTAATGAAAGATTCTTAGTCTGATTTTTTTTCTACAGTCCCCTCTCTTTTTATTCAATGTCAAATGTTGGAAAATATCAGAACAAAACCATCCTTAAATACACAAGCAACTTAATTTTCCCCTGCCCACTTTTTAATGCAAGATCTGAGTTGGACTCAAATAATTTTATAACCATATGCCTTAACTGTTTGCGGTAACAGCTTAGAAGGAGTTTATCATTTTTTAAAAAAAAATATTCTCCAGGCCACCATTTAATATGGTTTCTCAACCTGGAATAAATCCACTTATTTATTTTTTTTCCAAAACCAGCTATATAAGATATTGTAGATACTATATTTGCAGTAATTAAAAGTTCTTGATAGCAGACATCTAGAATAATCTCCAAAATGTATACCATCTAAATTATCCCAGGTTAATAACCTAGTCTGACTTGTCTGAAATGGTATAGGGCAGTGGTGGGATTCAAATAATTTAACGATAGGTTCTCTGCCCTAATGACCAGCTAGGTAGGTGTGGCTTGGTGGTTATGTGACCGTGTGGGTGTGGCCAACTCAACATCACTCATGTCTATGGGCGCTTCGCCTTAGCTGTTACAATGTAATAAGGGTTAATCAGAGAGGCAGTTTCTGTAAGCAGGACAATAAAGATTAGGCTAGAAATAACACCAGAATGTTTCCTTTGCCTTCCTTACAGGATTAGCCCTGTAAAGTGGGGTAAAAAAAAACAAAGTTAAGATTTCTTCCAACAATTGGACCTCCGAACTGCTTAGAAAGTTAACAACTGGTTCTTCTGAATAGGTGCGAACTGGCTGAATCCCACCATTGGTATAGAGTCGCTTCTCTCCTTGATTAGTTTCCACCCGTTGCTTCTTGTCCTGCCCTCAGGTGCTTTGGAGAAGAGCTTGACTCCCTCTTCTTTGGGGCAGCCCCTGAGATATTGGAAGGCTGCTATCATGTCTCCTCTAGTCTTTCTTTTCATCAAACTAGACATATCCAGTTCCTGCAACCATTCTTCCTATGTTTTAGCCTCCATCCTCTTCCTTGCTCTTCTCTGCACTCTCCACATCTTTTTTTCAACCCAATTTATGATGCGTTACAGCGTCCTGGGTAGGCGTGATCGCCAACGTTTCCTTGGGAAAAGCAGCTCCTTCACTAGACAATTTGGATGTGTAGATGTCAGAATATCTAAAAAGGCTTCTTACCTTCCAGCAGATGGCTGAAGGGAATCTCTCTCCCCCACCCACCTCCCACCCCTCCGCTTCCTGGTTTATTTCTGGAACTTGCCTAGCTAAAGTTCACAGCCAAACGACGATTCAAGAGCTGAGAGCTATTTTGAATGGAGAGCTATTTTAATCCTATTGGATTTGTTTGGACACGGTTCCACCAGACTGTTAATTCCTTTTTTTTTTGAAATATGGACTTCCAGTTCATCCCTTTGTGGTTTTTTCTAACTGCAGTAGGAAACGTCACACTTGCCTCTCTGTTTAAAACATAATTGCAGTAACAGAGTTGGAGGGATCCTTGGAGGTAATGCAGGAACTCTATCCTATGTAAAAATGTAATTAAATAAATAAAAATCCTATTTCTGAAAAAAAAAGGCGGTCCAGCCTCTTCTTAAAAGCTTCCAGTGATGGAGGCTTTTAAGGGGAATTAGAATTTGTAGAATTAGAATTAAACTCCCATTAGAAGGGGAAGTTCATCTTTAAAAGATAATCTAGAGCAGTGCTTGTCAATCTTGATGCTTTTAAGATATGTGCTCCGTATATCTCAAAGCTGCCAAGGTTGAAAAACGTTGATCTGGAGGATGTATTTCGATCATTTCAAGGTTGTATATGCCAACACACAGAAGCAAATACAGATGTGTACACAAATGTGCCCAAAATATATACTGATTCACATTAAGTACATGTACAGATGTATGTACTTGTCTAAGAGAAGCAACCTAGAACTAAGGAGAAATTTTCTAACCATGAGAAAAATTAACCAGTGGAACTGCTTGCCTCCAGAAGTTGTGAGTGTTGCATCACTGGAAGTTTTTAAGAAGAGATTGGACAACCATTTGTCTGAATTGGTATAGGGTTTCCTGCCTAGGCAGGGGGTTGGACTAGAAGATCTCCAAGGTCCCTTCCAACTCTGTTCTGGGTTTTTTTTTCTTGATATGAACACACATCAAGTATAATCTTTTTTTAAAAGTTTCAAAAGGAAGAGAAAGAAAGAAGGGAAGAAGGAAAGGAAGAAAGAAAGAATTTTAAGTCAGAAATTTTTAAGAAAGAAAGAAAGAAAAAGATTTTTAAGAAAGAAAATTTTAAGAAAGAAAGGAAAGGAAGACGGGAAGAAAAAGATTTTTAAGAAAGAAAATTTTAAGAAAGAAAGAAAGAGAAAAAGAGAGAGAAAGAGAAAAAGAGTTTTAAGAAAGAAAATTTTAAGAAAGAAAGAAAGAGAAAAAGAAAGACAGAAAGAGAAAAAGATTTTTAAGAAAGAAAATTTTAAGAAAGAAAGAAAGAGAAAAAGAAAGAGAAAAAGAGTTTTAAGAAAGAAAATTTTAAGAAAGAAAGGAAAGGAAAGGAAGAAAGTAAAGAAAAAAGAAAGAAAGAAAAAAAGATAGATAAATAGATCGATCGATCGATCTATTAGATAGATAGATAGATAGATTTTTAAGAAAGAAAATTTTAAGAAAGAAAGAAAGATTTCCCAGGCTGAATTGGACAAGCCTGTCCATAAACATCAAGGGATTCCCAATTCCCAATCAAGGGAAATGGTGACTTCCAATTCACCATTTAATTAAAAAAAAAACTGCAATAGAAAACATCACTTTAATTGTATTTCTTCCTAACGTGTGAATGAGAGTCTCCTGGCCCTGTTTTAACTCTACTTCTTTATATTCAGATAGTCCTTGACTTAGAACCGTAATGGAGCCTGCCCATCAGAGTTCTTAATTCGTAAAGGCCATAAATTATCTCCATCAGTTATTTTCCTCTTTCTAATTTTAATCACACCATTGATCTCAGACAGGCTGGGATGCTACATTCAATCACATCATGTCATTTAAATATTCTAATTCAATCATTATCTTCATGTGACCCGCTAGAAGCGATAGGTTCATTTTTTTCGGGGATGACCTCATGAGCAAACAAGGGCAAGCAAATGTGAAGAGCTGAGAGTTCTCTAAGCATTAATTGCGTCTGAAGAATTTTTTCAGTACGGATGGATTTATTAATTTCCTTTTTGGCAAGCTGTCTTTTTTTTTTTAATTAAGCATTTCAAAGCAACGGGCTATTTCAGTGCAATTAGTGTTTCGTTTTGTTTAGCTTATTTCACAGATATAGTCACGCATGTTACAAAAAGTGCCATATGTGCCACATTACAAAAAAAACGTAGAGATTTTGGAAAGGTGCAGAGAAGAGCAACGAAGATGATCAGGGGGCTGGAGGCTAAAACATATGAAGAACGGTTGCTGAAATTGGGTATGTCTAGTCTAGTGAGATGAATTGGGACATGGTGGTTCAGTGGCTAAGATGCTGAGCTTGTCGATCGAAAGGTCAGCAGTTCAGCCGTTCGAATCCCAAGCACCGCATAACGGGGTGAGCTCCCGTGACTTGTCCCAGCTTCTGCCAACCTAGCAGTTCGAAAGCAGGTAAAAAATGCAAGTAGAAAAATAGGGACCATCTTTGGTGGGAAGGGAACAGCATTCCGTGCGCCTTTGGCATTGAGTCAGGCCCGCCACATGACCATGGAGATGTCTTCGGACAACGCTGGCTCTTCGGGTTTGAAACGGAGATGAGCACCGCCCCCTAGAGTCAGGAACGACTAGCACATATGTGCGAGGGCATCCTTTTAATGAAAAGAAGGACTGGGGAGACATGATAACAGTCTTGCAATATCTCAGGGGCTGCCCCAAAGAAAAGGGAATCAAGCTATTCTCCAGAGCACCTGAAGGCAGGACAAGAAGCAATGGATGGAAATTAATCAAGGAGAGAAGCAATCTAGAACTAAGGAGGAATTTCCTGAGAGTGCGAACAATTAACCAGAGGAACAGCTTGCCTCCAGAAGTTGTGGATATTTCATCAAATATTAAGAAGAGCTTGGACAGCCATTTTTATGGAATGGTAGAGGCTCTCTCCGGCCAGAGCAGAGTGCTGGACTAGAATACCCAAGATCCCTTCCAGCTCTCTTTTCTCTTATTCAGTGTAGACGGCTCAAATATTACAGCTAGATGAAAAGCACACATTTTCCAACATGACTATTTTTTTTTTTAAAAAAATAGTTTAATTGCCAGCACCCTTCAGCCAGTGAAGATGTCTTAATGGGTGAGTGGAATTATTGCACTTGGCTCCGTTCCAGCTTAACGAATGCTTTCCCTCGTTTAATTTTTAAAAAGCAATTGATTCGATGAATTGATTCTTGACCAAACAGGAGCACTTCAATTAATCAATCCTGTTGCTTATTAAAAAAAACCATGCAGAGAGCAAGTAGGAGCTATCATAACAGGGGCATTCAAGGGATGAAGAGATGCTGTTAGGTAGCTGGGTAATGGAACACCTGAAAGGAAACAGCCGAGCTCAGAGAGGATCAAGGTCCAGACAGTCATTCCTCCTCCTCCTCCTCCTCCTTGCACTGATAATGTTACCAAGTTGGGTAATGAAACGCCCAACCTCAGAAAGCACCAAGGACTCCACAATCCTCCTCCTCCTTATACCCCACTCTTGTCTAGCACTGATGATGTTATCAAGTTGGGCGACAAAACGTCTAGCTCAGACCCCCACCCCAAAGACTCTGCAATTAGGAATCAGAGCCCCATCCTTTTTTGCTCGCTTGCATTCTAGATCGCTAAGCATCAGCCGATCAATCTGGCATGGCTCAGAAGGATTGATGAGGTTATCCAACCCCTCCCCCCCCCCAGCCAGGAGAAAGAACAGATCCTATACGTCCCGAAGACTGAGAAAATGTCTTTCCCCTCCCCTCTTTTTAATTTAAACATGTCTGGGCAGACCTAGTTGAACAGAAAGGTAAAGGAGACGAATGCAAGGCACTCCTACATCTGATTTCCATATGAAGGAGAAAAAAAAAACCCGGATGGAACAGCCAAGGTTACTTCGCTTAAACTCAAACATATCAAACCCCCCCACCCCCCACCCCCGAAGAAAAAGATAAGATCCAGGCATCCAATAAATCACGACAGTCCTTCTTTGCGCTTTTCAATTTATCTCTGCCCGCAGAGAGACATCAGAGACGGAGAAGACAAACAGACAGGGAGATATTCTACCAGGTTCTGGAAGGGAATCAAGGAAAGGAATAAGATAGTTACCGGTGTCTTAGGGGCATGAATCAGGATGAAAACCACATTAAAAAATACTAGCTGCATTTCTCTTGCGGTTGTAAGAAGGATACGCAAGCCAAATGAGAAGAGGCATGAATTTGACGTGGTATTGGGGGGGGGGCTGGGGGTGAGGGTGGAGAAAGCAGGGACGTGAACAGAAGTTTTAGATATTAAAAAAAAAAGTGATTGAATGCAAACCCCAAAGACAAATTCACCTTGGGATTTTTGGGGGGGCGGAGAGGGGGGCGTTGGGGGGGGGGAAACAGGACTGGAAGCTGTAAAAGCCAAACAAAAATTACTAGAAGTTCGGGAAGGCTGGAGATGGGCCCGTTTCCAGCCTCCAGAGGGCCTCCGGAGCCCAGGGAGGCCATTTCTGCCCTCCCGGAGGCTCAAAAAAAGCCTCCGGAGCCCGGGGAGGCCATTTTTGTCCTCCCGGAAGCTCAAGGAAATCCTCCGGAGCCTGGTGCAGGAGGCCAACTAGGCCATGCCCACCATGGCCACACCCACTCAGCAACCAGGCACAGAACCACTTTCTAAAATTTTTGAAGCCCACATTGTGTGTGTGTGTGTGTGTGCGTGAGAGAGAGAGAGAGAGAGAAAGAGAGTGAAAAACAGCAAATGAACAGGTTCCTTACTCTTCCCCGCTAAGTAAAATGCACCTCCTTGGCATCTTCACCAAAAGATGTACAGTTCACTGCCTTCTCAAGCCGGGATATTAAATTAAGCAATTTTCATCAGATAACACATCTTCTGGTTCATGTAAAATGTCCAGCAAATCGTTGAGCTCATAATTCAAGTTGACTGAACGTGAGCTGTTAATCCATTTCATTTTGCAGATATGCCATGGCGTGGCTGAAGAGGCCCGTTCCATCGGTGTATTCCCGCTGCAGCTCTTCAGACATTCCTTCGGGGAATGCCTGCCTCTCCCTCCATCCCTTGATTATTATTATTTTTTTCCCTTCTCTCCAGGTCTAGCAGCAAAATTGGGATTGCTCTTGTGTTTTGCTGTGTGATGACACCCATCGGGGTCTTCTGAAGAACGCAAAAATGCCCCCGGTGTTTTAAAGATTATTTCTTAATTAAATCTACCGTTTTTGGGTTTTTTTTTTAAAGAAAGAGATTGGACAACCGGATTGAATCAGTGTAGGATCTCCTGCTCGAGCAGTGGATTGGATTGGAACACCTCCAAGTTCCCTTCCAACTCTGTTATTCTGTTCTACCATACTATTGAGGCAGAGGTGGGTTTCAGCAGGTTCGGACCAGTTCTGGCGAATCTATAGCGGAAATTTTGAATAGTTTGGAGAACCGGTAAATACCACCTCTGAAATTAATCTCTATTAATTTCCACCCATTGCTTCTTGTCCTGCCCTCAGGGGCTTTGGAGAATAGCTTGACTCCCTCTTCTTTGGGGCAGCCCCTGAGATCTTGATTGGGCTACGCCTCTTCTCTGCACTATTATTTGAGGAGCTGACACAAAGAAAAGGGATTGGGTGTCAACTTGCCTTCCAAAGCACCAGAAGGCAAGTCAAGAAACAACGGATGGAAACTCACCAAGGAGAGAAGCAGCTTAGAACTAAGGAGGAATTTCCTGACAGTGAGAACAATTAACTAGTGGAACAACTTGCCACCAGAAGTTGTGAATGCTCCAACGCTGGAAATTTTAAAGAAGAGGTTGGATAACCATTTGCCTGAAGTGGTGTAGGGTTTCCTGCCTAAGCAGGGGGTTGGACTAGAAGACCTCCAAGGCCCCTTCCAACTCTGTTATTCTATTCTATTCTATTCTATTCTATTCTATTCTATTCTATTCTATTCTATTCTATTCTATTCTATTCTATTCTATTCTATTCTACTCTACTCTACTCTACTCTACTCTACTCTATTCTACTCTACTCTATTCCAAGTGTGGTCTTATCAAGGCCTTATAAAGTGGTATTAACACTTTGTGTGATCTTGATTCTATCCCTCTGTTGATGCACCCTAGAATCCTGTTGCCTTTTTTCGGCATGGAATGGGGCTCTCCGACCTAGGGGTTTGCAATGAAATCCTTGCTGACACCGTTGTGTAAAACGTCACGCGTATCTCTACCGTTTAGTCATTTCTCCATCCTTGTTTCCGCCTTCGTTTTTCTCTCCTTCCCTTCTGGTTTCCTTTCTTTGTTCCGCTCCCACAGAAGGAAGGCGTAGTAGACTCGCAACCCATGGTTTGTTTTCGGATAAGGCCCCAAAGACTACACATAATAAATACACGTTGGAGGAGGGAAGGAGAACCGTTTAGGTCTTGATGGCTGGCATCTTTTAGCCTTTCCAAGCCGTCGGGGGTGGGGTGGGGTGGGTGGGTAGGGGGTTTGATGTGCTTCTCTGAGCTAAGCCTTCCTCTGTAGCAGCCTGTAGGATTTTGCCTCTAAATTCTTTCCAGCTGCAAAAGTTGGGGGAAAACCCTGATAAGCGTCCCCCCCCCCCACAATGTGGGAAGGAAACATTTGCCAGAGGTAGCTGCCGAAGGCCCAACTCTATTCGTTTCGAAGCATATGGAACATATTGTGGTCTGCGAAAGGATATATTTTAAGAATTCCTCCTGTATCTTCTCAAAGTCTGGCGTGCTGCAGGTGTCAGCAAAGGTTGCCGAGCATCCTGGCTTCCTTTTATCATAAGGATGTGGGGGGGAGTTTGAGGAGACACAAAAGAATCCTTGGTTGGAGTTTTCAGAGGACTCAGCGCTGCTTCTGTAGAAGCTGAGGCTCTTCAGTGAAGCTGGGTGCAATTAACAACCATCGTGCTTGCTTAACGGCCGCTAAGTAAAGGTCGTAAAATCAGATGAAGATCCACTGAAGGACACTTGAGGCTCAATTATAGTCTTCCTTCCTCAACTATAGTCTGCCTTCCATTGAGGATCTGTTTGCTGCATGAGTCAAAAAGAGGGCTGGGGAAATATTTACAGACCCCTTGCATCCTGGACATAAACTGCTTGAACTCCTACCCTCAAAACGACATGATAGAACAACTAGACACAAGGACAGTTTTTGCCCGAACGCCATCACCCTGTTAAACAAATAATTCCCTCAACACTGTCAAACTATTCACTAAGTCTGCATTACTATTAATCTTCTCATAGTTCCTATCACCCATCTCCTCCCGCTTACGACTGTATGACTGTAACCTTGTTGCTGGTATCCTTAGGATTGATATTGATATTGTTTCCTCGTATGATTTGATTGCTTATTTGTATCCCATGACTATCATTAAGTGTTGTACCTTATGATTCTTGACGAATATATCTTGTCTTTTTATCTACACTGAGAGCCTATGCACCAAAGACAAATTCCTTGTGTGTCCAATCACACTTGGCCAATAAAGAATTCTATTCTATTCTAAACATAATTATTACACTCAATCAACTTGTGTATTTCTAATAACAATACACCTCTATGTAAGATTGCAGTCTATCATTATTCCATTATTCCATACATTTTCTCATTATTACTTTCATTTTATAAGATCAAAATGTATGCGTTAATATTCCCCTTATTTCTATCACTTATCCTAGCTTTTAATCATGTTACCCTTTATTACAAAACGTTTTCTTTCTTACCTGTCTAAGTTCTAATATATCACCTGCCTAAAAAAATAAAAAAGAATAGAGAGAAGGGGGAGGGGTAAGAAGCAACTGAGAACAGCAATAATAACAACAACAACAACAAAGGAATCATCCATCCATCATCTCTTGCCGGCTTCAGACTTTGCTTTAAGAGAAAGAGGGGAAGAAGGAAAAACGAAATAACAATGAACAAGAAAATCATCTATCCATCGTCTCTTGCCCGCTTCAATACTTTTAATTGCTATGCTTTTTTTTCCTGACTTGCCTCCCAAATTCCTCTCTTAAATCTCCATCTATGTCTATTTCTTGGATGTCCAATATAGGTGTCCCCACCCACCACTACCCTTGGATAGAGATCCTGCCTACAAATCCTGTTTAGTACATTTTCACACAAAGTGGTGTGAAAACGGGTAAAAACTAATCAAGGAGAGAAGCAGCTTAGAACTAAGGAGAAATTTCCTGACAGTTAGAACAATGAATCAGTGGAACGACTTGCCTGCAGAAGTTGTAAATGCTCCAACACTGGGAGTTTTAAAGAAGAGGTTGGATAACTATTTTGTCTGAAGTAGTGTAGGGTTTCCTGCCTAAGCAGGGGGTTGGACTAGAAGACCTCCAAGGTCCCTTTTCAACTCTGTTATTCTATAATTCTAAGTGGACCTTTGCAATACTGTTCTTCAAAAAGATACGCAAGATAAAACATTCATGCTGGGCATCAATACTTTCCATCTTTAATTACTTTTTTAAAAATAGATTTTCATAGGCTTGAATGGCTCCGTGTGATTATTTTTGCTGTCTCCAGGGGCTGGAGACAAAGACCAACAGTGGGACACCTGGTGTGTTTTGACAGCGAAGAGGCTGTTTTGATGCTAACTAGTCTGTCGGACATAATGTTTGCTTGCTTCCGCATTTGGCTGAGTGGGGATGAAGAGGGACCACCAGGCACAAGTTACCCAGCAGGAAAGGTTTCCCTCTGGCCCCTTGACCGCTGCCACAAGTGCTTGGATCAATACGTCCAATCCATTATTGCTTCTCCAGGGTCAGAAGCCAGCTTGGTCCATCTCCTCTGGTCTACCTAAGTGCAGAAGAGATGAGTTGGAAAAAAAATCTGAAGGCCCGAGTCAACAGAGAGAGCAAGTTGCTGAAATGTTCGCATCACACTTTCTCCCAAGCTGGTTGATGTTGGCTCAGTGGGAAGAGGAAGCACCGTGGAAAAAAAGGGGGGGGGCAGATTGATAGTTTCACACACACACACACAGGAGTTAGAGGGATCATTTTGATTAGGGGGCTGGAGGCTAAAAGATATGAAGAACGGTTGCTGGAAGTGGGTATGTCTAGTTTATTTAAAAGAAGGACTAGGGGAGACATGAAAGCAGTGTTCCAATAGAGAGAGAGAGAGGGAGGGAGGAAGGGAGGCAGAGAGAGAGACAGGGAGGGGGGAGAGAGGGAGAAGGAGGAAGAGAGAGGGAAGGAGAGAGGCAGAGAGAGAGAGAGGGAGCAGGGAGAGAGGGAGAAGGAGAAAGAGAAAGAGAAAGAGAGAGGGAAGGAGAGAGGCAGAGAGAGAGGGGGGAGAGAGGGTGAGGGAGAGGGGGAGAGGGAGGCAGAGAGGGGGAGGGAGAGGGAGAAAGAGAAAGGAGGGAGGCAGAGAGAGAGGGAGAGGAGGAGAGAGGGAGAGGGAGAGGGAGAAAGAGAGGGAAGGAGGGAGGCAGAGAGAGGAGGAGAGAGGGAGAGAAGGAGAGGGAGGCAGAGAGAGAGGAAGAGAAAAAGGGAGAGAGAGGGAGGGAGGAAGAGAGGGAGAGAGAGAGAGGGAGAGGAGGAGAGAGGGAGAGGGAGAGGGAGAAAGAGAGGGAAGGAGTGAGGCAGAGAGAGGAGGAGAGAGGGAGAGAAGGAGAGGGAGGCAGAGAGAGAGGAAGAGAAAAAGGGAGAGGGAGGGAGGGAGGAAGAGAGGGAGAGAGAGAGAGAGAGAGGAGAAGGAGGGAGAGAGAGAGAAGAAATAATTTGGTTTAAAATTCGGATTTTATTTTCTCATGATGGTTAAGTAACAGAAAACAGAATAACAAGAGTTGGAAGGGACCTTAGAGGTCTTCTAGTCCAGCCCCTTTGTTCAGGCAGGAAACCCTATACTATTCTAGACAAGTGGCTGTCCAGTCTCTTCTTAAAAGCCTCCAGTGATGCAGCATCCATAACCTCTGGAGGCAAACTGATTACATCTCTCCTTGGTTAGTTTCCATCCATCGCTTCTTGTCCTGCTTCCAGGTGCTTTGAAGAATTGGTTGACCGCCCTCATCTTCGGGGCAGCCCCTCAGATATTGGAACTCTGCTATCATGTCTCCCCTAGTCAGTGGTGGGATTCAAATAACTTAACAACCGGTTCTCTGCCCTAATGACCAGCTGGGTAGGCGTGGCTCGGTGGTCATGTGACCGCATGGGCGTGGCCAACTCAACATCACTCACGTCGATGGACACTTCGCCTTAGCTGTTACAATGTACTAAGGGTTAACCAGAGAGGCAGTTTCTGTAAGCAGGGCAATAAAGATCAGGCTAGAAACACCACCAGAATGTATCCTTCCTGCCTTCCTTACAGGATTAGCCCTGTAAAGTGGGAAAAAAACAAAACAAAATAAGATTTTTTTCCAACAACCGGTTCTCCAAACTGCTTAGAAAGTTAACAACTGGTTCTCCCAAATTGGTGTGAATTGGCTGAATCCTATCACTGCCCCTAGTCCTTCTTTCCACTAGACTTAGCCTTACCCAATTACTGCAACTGTTCTTCATATGTTTTAGCCTCCAGCCCTCTGATCATCTTTGTTTGTTCTTTTCTGCACTCTTTTTGGAGTCTCTGTGTGTTCCATGATGTGGAGATGAAAGACTTTTATTAGAAGGCAGACAGAGAAGGTGAAGGAAGAGCCACATTCACGGAATCATGGTTAGCAAATCCCCATATCGATCTTCCTAAGTGGAGAAAAGAAAACCGTGTGCATTTAGGGCAGGGGAAGGCGAGCGAGTGTGCATTCACTCTCCGGCCAACATGGTTTTTCAATTCCTCCCCTGAGCCTCGTGGCCATCGAACGGCTCAAAGCAGGAGAGCCACGTTCCTTGACAAATCAATGCAGCTGTCAGCCCGAATTTCACAGGTCTGAACACGGAATCGTTTGCAACCGAGCCTCAGAGAGGGGATGTTCGCAACGCGTGCTACATCCGGCGTGGAAATCAAAAATTTGCTAGGTGGTTGTGATACCACGGAGGGAAGTGTCGGTCCCTGACCATCTTGGGTTGGGGAGAAGAATTCAGATGTTCTCACCTGGCACGTTTTGGGGGAGAGGCAAAGTTATTATTTTAAAATTTTATTTTATTTTATTTTATTTTATTTTATTTTATTTTATTATTTTATTTTATTTTATTTTATTATTTTATTTTATTTTATTTTATTTATTTTATTATTTTATTTTATTTTATTTTATTTTATTTTATTTTATTTTATTTTATTTTATTTTATTTTATTTTATTTTATTTTATTTTATTTTATTATTTTATTTTATTTTATTTTATTTTATTTTATTTTATTTTATTTTATTATTTTATTATTTTTTTATTTTTTTATTTTATTTTATTTTGTTTGTCAAACAAGTATGAGATGAACTAAAGGGCCACCATCAGTGAGCTGTTGGACAGTATTTCTTGGTCTGTTGTGTGGATATTTGGGTGGTTTAGAGGTGGGGAATTTGTGGTGGGTGGGAGTGTGTTTGGGGATTGTTATGTGTGTTGGATCTGGTCTTTGGGTGTTAAGTAAATTTCGTTGTATGGGTGTACTTGAGATGAGTACTCCAGGGTCCTTGACAGAATGAGAGTCATCTCCCCCCCTCACCCCCAAAACCAAATTTTGGCTTGGGTAGAATGCAGATATCCTCCTTGCATAATTTGGGGAAGAAGGGAATGCGAGTGTTTTTCATTTGAAATAGGTGTGGGGAGCTTGTTACGGAAAGTGAGAACAGGGCAGTTTGCCACTGAATTTTTTTCTATCCCCGGCGTGATCTTGGCAGGCATTTCTGTCCTGCCAATGCAAGTTTTTTTTCTCTCTCTCCCTTTCTGTCCCCCAGGAGAAATTCTCAGGCTGACGAATGGTCATGACAAATGAAATTGGAGCAAAACCATCAAGGAACTTCAGCCAGCCCAAACGGCAGTTCACAAAACAGCTGAGACTTCTTTAAAAAAAAAAAATTAATAATAATAATTATAACTCAAACTGCACCCAACTGAGCTGGGTTTAAATCAGGGGTTAAACCCAGCAGGTTCGGAAATTTTGAGTAGTTCGGAGAACCGGCAAACACCACCTCTGGCTGGACCCAGGAGTGGGGAGGGAATGGATATTTTGCAGTATCCTTCCCCTGGAGTGGGGTAGGAATGGGGATTTTGCAGTATCCTTCCCCTGGAGTGGGGAGGGAATGGATATTTTGCAGTATCCTTCCCCTGGAGTGGGGTGGGAATGGAGATTTAAGTGAGAGGACTCCGTCGTAAGTCATTTTTCTCAGTGCCGTTGCAACTTTCAATGGCCACCAAGGGAGCGGTCATTAAGTCGAGGACAAACAACCACAGTAACAATAGTTTCAGTAGTCTCTAACTAACAGCTCCCACTGGTGGGTGCACATTGGAAGTGAGTTCATAGTTCGAACTTGACAACCTGGGCAGTTCCTTCTTCCAAAAGCTTACATGAAAATGGAATTTCCCCCACATTTCAAATGAATGTTGGCTGTTCCATGACCTGCTTAGATTAAAGACGTCCAAACTGGAGAATTTCCTCATTTTTTTAGCTGCCCGGTTTTCCATTCACAACAGACAATTTTCATCTAAAGCCCTATTTCTCCCCTCCCACATTTTATGCTAAAATAATTATTTGCAGATTGCATGCATGTACCAAAAGATTAAATACAGCATTCTCTTAGTCCATTTCACTCATGCCTCTGTTTCTCCCCTCCCCCCACCATATGATAAATATCAGACTGCGTTTTTATATACAGGTATTCCTTGACTTATAACCATTCCTTTTAAGGACTGTTTGAGGTTACAACAGCACTAAAAAAAAGTGATTTAGGATTGTTTTTCACACTTATGACTGTTGCAGGCCCCCCCCCCCCCGATCACTGTCACTGCATTATTTTGTATTTGCCAGCTGAGCTTCCATTCTGAACATTACGGTAGCTTGCCAGAGAACTTTATCACATAGATAAGGCTGTCTTGTGATTTTTGAATACTGCGCATGTCTACATTCTTTTTTTTCCTAGCTTCTTGATTTATTTTTTCCTTTGTCCGTCTGTGTGATAAACAGCCGGTAAGATGTAGTTAGCTAGGTTTTTTACTTTTATAATAAAAATGTTTTCTTAGTATATATACTTTGGGTTTTCTTTCTTTGAGAGTATACACCATGGAAAACAAGATCCATTCACCTCTAATTGATTACAGTTTCCTCAGGGGGGGAATGAGGCTGATTCACGCTTCGGCAATAGTAGCAGAGGATGATTGCCAAAAAACAGGCCATTTTTCTGGCCCCAAAACAGCCCCCCAAACGGCCCCCAAGATGGCCAAAAAACAGACATACACACGCCAGCCAGCTGATCTTTGGGTTTCCGGCACTCCGGCGCTTCAGTGTGCAATTCGGTTTGGTTTCGTCATCACTGGGATAGACAATGCTTACAATGATGACCAAGTAAATAAGAGCCTTGGTGGCATAGCAGACTAAAGCACTGTTAAGTAACACCAGCTGCCTGCAATTACTGCAAGTTCAAATCTCACTAGGCTCAAGATTGACTCAGCCTTCCATCCTTCCAAGGTAGGTAAAATGAGGACCCGGATTGTGGGGGCAATAAGCTGACTTTGTATAAAAAAAGAACACCGCTTGGGGGGGCCGAAAGCCCTACTATGCAGTATATAGAAAAGTATGAAGGCTATTGCTTAACGCATTGTAAGCTGCCCTGCGTCTCCGGAAGAGGGTGGCATATAAATGGAACCAATAAATAAATAAATAAATAAAATAAATATTTATAAATAACAATTTGCTCTGTTCTGAAAACATATGTAGCTGTTAGGTAATTTTGCAGGCAATTGAAACCACAGCGAAACAGGGGTCTTTAAATAGCTGACTGTTCCTTTTTGTCTCCAAGGTACTCGGTGTTTATCCGTGACAGCAAAGTCAAAATGTACACAGAAGAGACAGCTTATATAAATCAAATGGGATCGTTCCACACCAGGCTGTGCAGATTTTAAGGGGTGTGTGCGTGTGTGCATCTGAAGCCCTCACCGATGTAGCCGGATCTGAAGGATCTTGGATTTTTGAGGATCCATTAGGGGTGAAATCCAGCCGGTCCTGACAGGTTATGGAGAACCGGTAGTGGAAATTTTGAGTAGTTCGGTGAACCGGCAAATACCACCTCCGGCTGGCCCCAGAGTGGGGTGGGAATGGAGATTTTGCAATATCCTTCCCCCAGGAGTGGGGAGGGAATGGGGATTTTGCAGTATCCTCCCCCTGGAGTAGGGAGGGAATGGAGATTATTAAGTGCAAATAGAAATACATGTTATTTCAACAGCAAGGAAGATAAAGCAGGAATGGTTATACTGATGGATCGATTCAAAGAGGAGAATGTATTTATGTTTTTTATTTGGATATCAGTTCTGGATTTTGTGCATGTGATGAAAAAAAAAAAATGAAACCGACTTCCATTTGAGATACTCCAGGCACGGTTTAGGTCAACGCACACAATTTTAAATTTTATGGATTCAAAGAAGATTTTGCGTGATTTATGGCGCAGCCTTTTGTAGCAGGTTTGGGAGGCAGAAACCAGCTTTAAAGAGGAAACATCCTCAAATTTGCAGCAAAAAAAAAAAAAAAAGGACAAAAGTGTTTATTTCTTTTTGGTCTTGGTTCTATGAATGATCACACTCCTCCCCACTAAAAATGTGATTTGATGTTACAACAGCGGCAACTACAACTTTCTGATCCTATTTGGCAGATCTCCTTGTAGACCCAAAAGGCAACCTTACTTCCCTAATTTTTTCTTTGAAAACATTTTGCTTCTTGTCCAAGAAGCTTCTTCAGTTCTGAACTGATGTAGTTGTTTCTTCTTCTTCTTTGCCTCTTCCTCCTCCTCTTCTCCTTCTCCTCCTCCTCCTCTTCTTCCTCCTCCTTCTTCTTCTCCTTCTCCTCCTCCTCCTTCTCCTCCTCCTCCTCCTCCTCCTCTTCGCCGCCTCCTCCTCCTCTTCTTCTCCTTTGCCTCCTCCTCTTCTTCTTCCTCCTCCTCCTCTTCCTTTTCCTCCTCCTCCTCTTCTTTTTCTCCTCCTCCTCCTCATCTCCTCCTCCTCCTCTTCTCCTTCTTCTTCACCTCCTCTCCTCCTTCTCCTTCTCCTCCTCCTTCTCCTTCAACTTCTCCTCCTCCTCCTCCTCTTGTCCTTCTCCTTCTCTCTTTCCTCCTCCTCCTCTTGTCCTTCTCCTTCTCCTCCTCCTCCTCCTCCTCCTCCTCCTCTCCTTCCTTCCTTCCTTCCTTCCTTCCTTCCTTCCTTCCTTCCTTCCTTCCTTCCTTCCTTCCTTCCTTCTTCCTACTTCTCTGTCTTCCTTCCTCCCTCCCTAAAAATTAGGGAGTTTTATTGAGGAAGGCAGACGGATTGCCGAATCCATGATGTAAAGCTTGTCAGAATGCACATTTTGAGACCATTTCCTCTCTGTCCCAGGCTCGGGTGTCTGGTCTTGAATCTCGACTGCTTCGGGGATGGGGAGACAAGACCGACAGACCCCCAATGACTCATCTCATCCAACCCCGCAGCTTCGGTCCACAGATAGCGCTGGGAAATCGGTTTCTCTTCATTAAAGGGAGAGAGGTTGAAAGTATAGAGATAACCGGTAATCTTTCAAAATAAACACTTCATATTTGCTCAGAACTCAGCCGAGAACTGCTAAGGCCGGTACAGGGGTGTCCTCACTCACACCCCTCGCGGGGGCCTTGGGGCCAGCAAGGAGGGTAAGGGGGATGGAAGTTGATGGAAAGGTTATTCTTGTAATACGGCATTCCCAGGAACAAAGGGGGTAAAGCTGGGGAGTGGGGGGAACAAGGCGAGTGGGGGGTTGCAAAGGAAGATTAATGGTACGGCTGAAATTGATGGAGTTGGGCCATGGGTCCTATCTCTGCACAAGCATTTCCTTTTTCAGTTGCAAGGTGCCCTGGTCAAAGGAAGGGAAGGAATGAAAAAACGGGAGGGTTAATTTCAAAAGAAGGGAAATGGGCCACCAAGCCACACCCTCTTACGTTTTCAATCCAGGTGGGATAAAATATACAGTCATAGGGCTGGAAGGGACCTCAGAGATTTTCTAATACAACCCCATGCTCAAGGTAAGAGATCGTGTACCAGGAATGGGATTCATCCAGTTCAGCCAAATCGGATGTTAATTTTATTTTTTATTTTATGTTATTTTTAATTTTAAAACAAATCTTTATTAAGACTTTTAAAAAAAACATTTAAAATATACAAATTTCTTAGTCAAAAAAAACAACAACAAAAGATAAATTTACATATACTATACTCAACTTCACATATTAACTAATTTCTATTTTTTTATATACATATACGTATATACATACACACAGTAATTTATTCCTACTATATCCATCTGACAGTGCTGTTTTTAATTGTGTTAATTTCTTCTAGATTCCATCCTTACTCATTTTTCTCCTTCCTCTGATTTGTCCACTGGTACCATTTATTCCATATTATATAATAATTTGAATCCTCCTTATCTTTTAGTTGTAAAGTTAGTTTGTCCATTTCTGCGCATGAAAATATTTTCTGTATTACTTCCTGTTCTATTGGCAAGCGATCACTTTTCCACAATTGTGCTAACGATAACCTAGCCGCCATGATTATATGTAAGATTAAATACTTAATATCTTTTCTAATATTCCCTTTAATCATGCCTAGTAGGAAAACCCCAGGTTCTAGTTCAATTTCGTATTTCGTTATTTCTGTTATCCACGTTTTTATTTTACTCCAAAATTTCTTAACTACTGGGCAGAGCCACCAAACATGATAGAAAGTCCCCTGTGTTTTTTTACATTTCCAACAAGTTGGATTTACATTTGGATACATTTTGGCTAGTCTTGCAGGAGCCAGATACCACCGATACCACATTTTATAATGGTTTTCTTTATAGGCTACCGATTTTGTCATCTTATAATTGCTTTCCCATACCCTTTCCCATTCCTCTAATTGTATATTATGCCCTGTATTCCTCGCCCACGCTATCATCTGACTCTTAACCAATTCTTCCGCCAAGTCATATTCCAATAAATATTTGTAGATTTTTGAGATACTGCTTCATACATGCAGCATCCCAGTGTGTGTGTGTGTGTGTGTGTGTGTGTGTGTGTGTGTGTGTCACACAACCCCTTTTTGCGACCTTCCAACAAGCAAAGTCAAGGAGGAGGCCAGATTCACTTAACAACCATGTGACTCATTTATCAATGGTAGCGATTCACTTAAGGAAGCAAGGAAGGTCGTAAAAAAAGGGCGAAACTCTCTTAACGGATGTCCCGCTTGACAACAAAGATTTGGGAATTCCGTTGTGGTCGTAAATCGAGGATTACCTATATTAGGTCAGGCTAAGGCACTCTGAACTTAATTCAGTGAAGGGGATGCGGTGGCTCAGTGGCTAAGGTGCTGAGCTTGTCGATCAAAAAATCGGCAGTTCAGCGGTTCGAACCCGAGTGCCGCATAATGCTCCTGTGACTTGTCCCAGCTTCTGCCAACCTAGAAGTTCGAAAGCAGGTAAAAAATGCAAGTAGAAAAAGAGGGACCACTTTTGATGGGAAGGGAACAGCGTTCCGTGCGCCTTTGGCCTTGAGTCATGCTGGCCACATGACCACAGAGAAGTCTTCGGACAAAGCTGGCTCTTCGGCTTTGAAACAGAGATGAGCAGCGCCCCCTAGAGTCAGGAACGACTAGCACATATGTGCAAGGGAGCCTTTACTTTTACCTCAAGACACCTGAACGTAAGAAAAAAGCTGAATGAAGGTAGCTGGGGCAGGATGCCCTCATTTGAGCAAGAAGAAAAACCTGCAGCCGGCAATAAAATTAATTTTCCCCACTAATATATACAAAGCTTTTCCTTTGGAGACCGATTACTTGGGATGATCAAAGTCTGTAAGTGGTACTTAGGCTATCAGTTTCACCCCCTTAATGCCTTTCTGTCAAAACAAACTGCTCCAAAAAAGCTTTGAGGGACCATCATGGGATTGTAATGGTTCCTCATCCCTTGCAAAAAGAAGAAGAAGAAAAAAAAACCTCTTTAAGTATTTGATAATATATACAGAAAGGCCTATTAGATGAGAGGGAGTAATCGTACTTACAGCTCAAAGTAAACATTCTTAGGGCCGCACAAGATCGAAGCTTGATAGAAGCGGTGAGTTCAAATTCAGCCCTGGAAAAAGAGGCGGGGTTGGGTGTCTCAGTTGTGTTTGGGGTGTTCGTTTGCAGCAGACGGAAAGGGGTCTGGGAGAAAAGAGAGAGAGAAATGGGTTTAGAAAGGATCGGAGGTTGACACTGGAAACAGCTCACTTTAATCCCTTCTAAGGCTCTGAGAGTTTAAATGGATTTCCAGGAGGAAGGTTACATGGGTTTTGAAACAGACTAAGATTTTTCCAGCTAATTTCCCTCCTGCATTGTGCGTCCTCTTTTTGCAGGTGTTTCTAGGCTAGAAAGAAGGAAAAAAAAAAAGAAAAAGAGAAGGGAAAAAGTAAAGAAAGAAGAAAGAGAGAGAGAGAGAGAAAGAACGAAAAGGAAAGAAGGAAGAATAGAATAGAATAGAATAGAATAGAATAGAATAGAATAGAATAGAATAGAATAGAATAGAATAGAATAGAATAGAATAGAATAGAATTTTGGAATAGAATAGAATAGAATAGAATAGAATAGAATAGAATAGAATAGAATAGAATAGAATAGAATAGAATAGAATAGAATAGAATAGAATAGAATAGAATAGAATTCTTTATTGGCCATGTGTGATTGGACACACAAGGAATTTGTCTTGGTGCATACTCTCTCAGAAGGAAGGAAAGGAGAAGGAAAAAGAAAGGAGAGGAAGGAAAAGAAAGAAAAGAATAAGGAAGGAAGAAAAGAAAGAAAGGGGAAGGAAAGGAAAGGGAAAGAAAAGAAATAAAAGAATAAGCAAGGAAGGAAGAAAAGGGCAAAGGTAAGGAAAGGAGGGGAATAAAGAAAAGAAAAAGAAAAAAAGAAAAAGAAAACAAAGAAAAAGGAAGGAAGGAAGGAAGGAAAAAAGAAAGAGAAAGAAAAAGAGAGATTTTAATAAAGAGGGTGGAAGTTTTGACACTTGACTGCTCTCACATTCTCATTTTTCTAGCCTTAATTTTTCTTTTGTCTGACAATGTGCCCTACTCTATGCGTTGGGCAATGCGCTCTCCATAATCTGCACTCAACTGGCAAGCACAGAATGCCCTCTGAATGAGGGCTGGGTATATGCCTGCGTTGCGGCGTTCCGAAGGGGTGGATATTTTCATTTAATTTCATTTACTTCGATGTATTGGCCATCCAACTCCAGTGGGCTACTGAGGAGAGATATCTTGGTTTGATACCAGGTTGTTAAGTGAACCTGGCTTCCTCATGGACTTTGCCTGTCAGAAGGTCGCAGAAGGGAATCACGTGATCCCACGGCACTCCGACTTGTCATAAATATGTTGCTAAATATCTGAATTTTGATGACGTGATTACGTGGATGGTTGCAATGGTCATAAGTCAGGTTTTATTTCAGTGCCGTTGTAAGTTCAAACGGTCACTAAATGAGGACTCCCTGTATTTGAGAGGTGTGAGCATCAGACTTTTCCTAGAGAATAGTGCATGGCAGACCTACAAAAGCAGGGGGTTAGACTAGGAGACCTCTAAGGTCCCTTCCAATGCTCTTATTCTGTTCTGTTCAGATTCCCAGTGATATCAACCTCATCGTCACCAAGTCAGATGACTTAACTCCTTGGATTTATTAGAGACATCCCATGTTGTTCCCAAACTGGAGCAACCTCCAGATATCACCACAAGCTGGAAGATTGGAGAAAACCACTAAAAGGGAAGCTGGGGGCACCCTGTCATCTCTTGATGGACTTGGCGGCAGTCGTGTCACAACTGTCAAGTTGTCATCCTGATCTGCAAAAATTCACAAGCGTGGGAGAAGAAGCGCTGATTGCTATGGGCTAAAAGGCTTGGAATAATAAGGCAAGGAGCACTATTAGAAAGGAGAAAATATTATCTTAAATGTCTTCTTCTTCACCTCCTCCTCCTCCTCTTCTCCTCCTCCTCTTCTCCTCCTCCTCCTCCTCCTCTTCTTCTTCACCTCCTCCTCCCTTCCCTCCTCTTCCTCCTCTTCCTCTTCTTCTTTTCCTCTTCCTTTTTGTCCTCCTTCTCCTCTCCTCCTCTTCTTCTTCTTCTCTTTCCTTCCTTCTTTCCTTCCCTCTTCCTCATTTTCTTCTTCCTCCTTTTCCTCTTCCTCTTCCTCCTCCCCTCCCCTCCCCTCCCCTTCTCTTCTTCTTCTTCTTCTTCTTCTTCTTCTTCTTCTTCTTCTTCTTCTTCTTCTTCTTCTTCTTCTTCTTCGTCTTCATCTTTGTCTTCTTCATCATCTTCTCCTCCTCCTCCTCCTTCCTTCCCTCTCTTCTCTTCCTCTTCTTCCTCTTCCTCTTCCTCCTCCCTCCCCTCCCCTTCTCCTCCTCCTCCTCCTCCTCCTCCTCTTCTTCTTCTTCTTCTTCTTCTTCTTCTTCTTCTTCTTCTCTTCTTCTTCTTCTTCTTCTTCTTCTTCTTCTTCTTCTTCTTCTTTGTTGTCTTCTTCATCATCTTCTTCTCCTCCTCCTCCTTCCTTCCCTCCTCTTCTCTTCTTCCTCTTCCTCTTCCTCCCCTCCTCCTCCTCCTCCTCCTCCTCCTCTCCTTCTTCCTCCTATATCACAAAGTTCAACAGAGGAAATTCCAGAGAAAGATGGACCCTGCTATCTATTAATTACTGACAGGCAGCATGCTGAAGATCTGTTTGAAGTAACCCAGCTGGGAAAGTTTGTGTATTGTCCAAGCTTCAAATAAGGAGGGAGAAACTCATTTTCCTCATTCATTTCTGATCAGAATCCTACCCACCATTGTCCATTCATTTCCTCATCTTAACGCTTCTCCATAATTACTTTCCATTCTACAAGCGAGACCTTAACTTGCTTAATTATTTTGTTTCCAATATTGCTCAATCAGAAAACAAGTAAAGCCATACAAAATTATGCTGTAAGGAATGGGTTCTGGTTTGCAATCATGGCCAAGTGTCTCCCCTCAAAGGGAAAAAAAAATAGTGTCATCCTATGATTGCCAGGACTTCTCTAGAGAAAGTCCTGCTCTACGTCCTACTCAATTGGCAAAGTTATGGGGAAAAAATTTAAAATCACACCAGCAACTTCCTACAAGGAAAACCTCTATAAGATGTTCTATAGGTGGCATCTCCCCCCCCCCACAAGATTATCACAAATGAATAAGGGGGAATCCTCAATATGCTGGAAGTGTGGAGAGACCGTTGGGAATTACTACCACATGTGGTGAGAATGCCCAAAGGCGCAGAAATTTTGGAATTTACTAAAGAACTGGCTGGAAGAAATTTTGCTAACAGATATAGAGGTCAAACTGGAATTTTTCTTATTGTGAATTATAGAAAGAAAATATAAGAAAGATACAAATTATTTATTATTGCAATATAGTCACAGCGGCACGAATAGCCTTCGCTCAAAAATGGAAAGAGAAACATATTCCAACTGAAGAGGAAATATTACTGAAAATCTTTAACTGCGCAGAAATGGACTGACTCACTTTGCAACTCAAGGATAAAAGCGAAACTAAGTACTTACAAAATCTGGGAACAATTTTATGATTGGATTAGATAACAAGAGGGCAGCCAAGAGAAAATGTATAGTGTTAGAAGAAAAATATATATGTTATTATAGATAAATGTATGTTTAAGAGAGAAATAAAATACAGAAATAAGGGAAAAAGTATTAATATTGTATCATATTATGCTTAAATAGTGAACAAAGCTTAAGAACTAAATGTTTATATGAGTACTAATATTATTGTAAAGTGATCGAAGATGTATGGAACCAGTGATGTCATATCTACGTCAATGTTTTTTTTAATTTTGTATTATTAATAAAAAACTTTATATATATATAAAAAAAGACCACGTCCTGCTGTCTAGAAAAATAAAGAAAAATACATGATAACTGTCTTCCAGTACTTAAGGAGAAGTCACAGAGAACCTGCCTGGGCAAGAGGTTGGACTAGATGACCTACAAGGTCCCTTCCAACCATTGGTGAAATTTACTACCGGTTCTGTGGGTGTGACTTGGTGGGCGTGGTGTGACTTGGTGGGTGTGGCTTGGTGGGCGTGGCAAGGGAAGGATACTGCAAAATCTCCATTCCCACCCCACTCCAAGGGAAGGATACTGCAAAATCTTCATTCCCATCCCACTTTGGGGCCAGCCAGAGGTGGCATTTGCCGGTTCTCTGAACTACTGAAAATTTCCACTACCAGTTCTCCAGAACCTGTCAGAACCTGCTGGATTTTTTTCACCCCTGCTTCCAACTCTGTTAATCTGTAAATAGGTTGACTTATTCCCCAAAGCACTGGAGGGCAGGACAAGAAGTAATGGGTAGAAGCTCATCAAAGAACCTAGAACTAAGAGAGAAGTCTCCGTGGTCACGTGGCAGCATGACTCAACGCTAAAGGCGCACGGAACGCTGTCACCTTCCCACCAAAGGTGGTCCCTATTTTTCTCCTTGCATTTTTTACCTGCTTTCGAACTGCTAGGTTGGCAGAAGCTGGGACAAGGAACGGGAGTTCACCCCCATTACGCAGCGCTAGGGATTCGAACCGCTGGACTGCCGACCTTTCGATCGACAAGCTCAGCGTCTTAGCTGCTGAGCCACTGCATCCCTCTATGTTCCAACGTTTATACAGTTGCAAATTTAAATTAGAGCCCCCGTGCAGAAATGATAAGGAATCCAAGCACTCAAAATCAAGACACTTCTATGGTTAGGTAGAAGAGAAGGAAAGAAGGAAAGAAGGAAAGAAGGAAAGGGAAGGAAGGAAGGAAGGAAGGAAGGAAGGAAGGAAGGAAGGAAGGAAGGAAGGAAGGAAGGAAGATGGAGATGTTCCTCAGGGAAGAACACAGCAAGTTTGAAGCCTGGCTAGGTGGCTCAGTGGCTAAGATGCTGAGGTTCTCGATCAGAAAGGTCAGCATTCGAATCCCTAGATGTCTCCTGTCTCCTGCATGAGCAGGGGGTTAGACTAGATGATCTCCAAGGTCCCTTCCAACTCTTGTTACTGTTAATACTACCTATCTTGAATATTGGTTGAATACTGATAGAAATGGGCCCATGGGAAAGCCATGTCACCCTCCCCATTCCCAAGGGAACCTCTTCCAATTTTTTGCACCCAGATAAATACCCCTGGGTAGATTCTTTGGCTCAGATGCTTGGTTTTATCAGCCTCTTGATGACCTCTGACCTTGTAGCAGAAGAGCAATGCTGGTCATGTCTTGGCTATCTCTACCGCTGTGATTCGGAGACAAAAAGACCCTCTTCTCTTAACGGTATCCTGACAGCCAGGATATCTATTTGGGAAATGCATGGCTAAGCCAGTTCATCCAACATGCCGAATAACTGGGAATTATTCTCTGTATCGCTCTGAAAACCATCACAGATTAGGGAAAGAGGGGAGGGGTTGCCCGGGGAATCTCATCCCCAGGGGCCATCCGACAGATAGCAGTGACAGCAACTTTCTTAGAGAGATGGATGATGTTGCCAGTTTCCTTTCCTCAAGATCCTTTTTCCCCTTTCTTTCTTTCTTTCTTTCTTTCTTTCTTTCTTTCTTTCTTTCTTTCTTTCTTTCTTTCTTTCTTCTTTCTTTCTTCTTTCTTCTTCTTTTCTTTCTTCTCTCTCTCTCTCTCTCTCTCCTTCTCTCTCTCTCTCTCTCTCTTCCTTTCTCTCCCCCTCTCTCTCTCTTTCTTTCTCTTTCTTTCTTTTTCTCACTTTCTCTCTCTCTTCTGTCTGTCTGTCTTTCTTTCTTTCTTTCTTTCCCCTTTCTTTCTTTCTCTCTTTCTTTCTTTCTCTTTCTTTTTCTTTCTCTCTCTCTTTCTCTTTCTTTCTTTCTCTTTCTTACTTTCTCTTTCTTTCTCTCACTTTCTCTCTCCCTCTCTCTCTCTCTCTCTCTTCTTTCTATCTTTCTATCTTTCTATCTTTCTATCTTTCTTTCTTTCTTTCTCAACTTAAACTTATTTTTCCCCTTTTCGGCATCGATGTTTGCACACATTTTGTCCTAAAAATTCAAATGTAAGTTGCAATGCTTCGTTTGCAAAGAATAACGTTTAGAATAGAATAGAATAGAAGAATAGAATAGAATAGAATAGAATAGAATAGAATAGAATAGAATAGAATAGAATAGAATAGAATAGAATAAATAGAATTCTTTTATTGGCCAAGTGTGATTGGGCACACAAGGAATTTGTCTTTGGTTCATATGCTCTCAGTGTACATAAGGAGAATAAAATACATCCATCAAAAATAAAAAGATACAACACTTAGTGATAGTCAAGGTTACTAATAAGCTATCAATTTCATGACTTACATTTGGAATTTCAGACAAAACGACTGCAAATAAAGCTTCCCTGTAACCTTGTATTTTGCTTTTCCAGGATGCTCTCATGTTTATATTCCTCTTTGGTTAGAGAAATTGTCCCATTGCAAAATTTGGAAAAAGTGTGACAGGGAAAGGTCGTGGCTGATGGTTAAAATATAGAGCGCAGAGGCATGAACTATGAAGTTGGCCTTAAATTGTCAAGTCAATCAGTTCTCTCTCAACTAGCCAGTTTCTTAGGACACCATAATTGGTTACACAAGAAAACTATCGTTGGTTAAAAATAGCAATAGCAATAGCACTTAGACTTTACAGTACTCTCTAAGCGATCTAACGGCACCAGCAAATTGCCCTCAACAATCTGGGTCCTCATTTTGACTGACCTTGGAAGGATGGAAGGCTAAGTCAACCTTGAGCCCATTTAGGATCGAACTTCCCGCAGTGAGCAGAGTTTGCCTGCAATACTGCATTCTAACCACTGTGCCACCACTGCACACTAAACCCCCATTTACACTGATTTATTGTGTTCAAAGAAGTGTACCTTCTACATGATCTATTTTACAGGATTTCGGTCTCAAAAGATGGAATAGTTAGGGCACTTCTACACTGCCAGTGTTTCCACCTACCAAGTCCTTAAAGTAGCTTGGAGACGTTATGGTTACCTTCAGTCTGCATGGATGGATGGATAGATATTTTACTTCTCTTCATGCAAACACACAATCTATTTTAATATTTGTTGACCTCAAATCATATATTCCCAATCAGCTGATTCCTGATGAAAGTCTCATCTGAAAATGGTGGATAGCAGTAATTATGTCCCAATGCTTATAGAGACCAAACCATCCTACTAAACGGAGTCCTAAACAAAGAGGATTAGAGGACTGGAGACTTAAACATATGAAGAACGGTTGCTGGAACTGGGTATGTCTAGTTTAATGAAAAGAAGGACTAAGGGAGACATGATCGCAGTCTTCCAATATCTCAGGGGCTGCCCCAAAGAAGGAGGGAGTCAAGCTATTCTCCAAAGCACCTGAAGGCAGGACAAGAAGCAACGGGTGGAAACTAATCAAGGAGAGAAGCCAACCTAGAACGAAGGAGAAATTTCCTGACAATGAGAACAATGAATCAGTGGAACAACTTGCCTCCAGAAGTTGTGGATGCTCCAACATTGGAAGTTTTTAAGAAGAAGTTGGATAACCATTTGTCTGAAGTGGTGTAGGGTTTCCTGTCTAAGCAAGGGGTTGGACTAGAAGACCTCCAAAGTCCCTTCCAACTCTGTGATTCTATTCTACTTGGATTTGGGAAACAGTCTCAAGAATTTCCCTTATTTTTTGGGGTGAAAATGTGGACTGCCCTCTTCTCCTTCCTCCTCCTCCTCCTCCTCTATCACGTTCCATCTCATCCATCTTTGCCCATCACACTGTGTGGTATTCCCTCCCTAATGAGCCCTTCATTCAACTGCCCAGAGGTTCATCACGTGGGGTGGAACTCAGACAGGACTCATCCCTTCTGGCGTGTGTGGTCTTGTCACCTGGGGGAGGAAGACAAGGGCAAAGTGGTGTTTTTCTATCTCCTCCTTGGGCGGTCAGCCGGTGATAACCATAACAAGTCGAGGAAGGTCATTTGCTCTTCTGGAGATGGGAGGTTAGAAGGCTGTTCCTTTGAAATGGGAGGTTCCAGGGATGCAAAAGTTCAATGGGATTGGAAGGCAGTCACAGGGGTGATACCCACAGAATCAATTCTGTAAAAGCCAACACAGTTCTAGGCTGCATAAACAGAGGGATAGAATGAAGATCACGTGAAGTGTTCATACCACTTTATAAGGCCTTGGGAAGGCCACACTTGGAATCCTGCATCCAGTTTTGTTCGCCATGATGTAAAAAAGATGTGGAGACTCTAGAAAGAGTGCAGAGAAGAGCAACAAAGAGGATTAGAGGGACTGGAGGCTAAAACATAAGAAGAATGGTTGCAGGAACTGGGTATGTCTAGTTTGATGAAGAGAAGGACTAGGGGAGACATGATAGCAGTCTTCCAATATCTCAGGGGCTGCCCCAAAGAAGAGGCAGTCAAGCTATTCTCCAAAGCACCTGAGGGCAGGACAAGAAGCAACAGGTGGAAACTCATCAAGGAGAGAAGCACTTAGAACTAAGGAGAAATTTCCTGACAGTGAGAACAATTAATCAGTGGAACAACTCGCCTCCAGAAGTTGTGAATGCTCCAACACTGGAAGTTTTTAAGACGATGTTGGAAAACCATTTGTCTGAAGTGGTGTAGGGTTTGTCGCCTAAGCAGGGGTTTGGACTAGAAGACCTCCAAGGCCCCTTCCAACTCTGTTATTCTATTCTAAGAAACCTTATGAAATCAAAGAAGGGAGTCAAGTTTAGGTGTGGGGGGAGGAGGAGAAGTCTTCCACTTGACACGGATACCCCAAAGATTGGGAGAAGGATGACCTGTGTAAAAGGATCCTGTTCCGATAAGCTCTGCAGTCACATGACACACTTTGTGAGACCTGCTTTTGCACATCAACATTTGCTTAGCGATTGTGCCTTGTCTGTTAGCGTTTGAGTAGATAGATAGATAGAATTCCTTATTGGCCGAGTGTGATTGGACACACAAGGAATTTGTCTTTGGTGCATAAGCTCTCAATGCACATAAAAGATAAGATACATTCGTCAAGAATCATAAAATGCAACACTTAATGATAGTCATGGGATACTAATAAGCAATCAAATCATACGAGGAAACAATATCAATATCAATCGTAAGGATGCAAGCAACAAAGTTACAATCATACAGTCGTAAGTGGGAGGAGGTGGGTGATAGGAACGATGAGAAGATTAGTAGTAATGCAGACTCAGTGAATAGTTTGACAGTGTTGAGGGAATTATTTGTTTAGCAGAGTGATGGTATTCGGGAAAAAAACTGTCCTTGTGTCTAGTTGTTCTGGTGTGCAGTGCTCTATAGTGTCGTTTTGAGGGTAGGAGTTGAAACAATTTATGTCCAGGATGTGAGGGGTCTGTAGATATTTTCCCAGCCCTCTTTTTGACTCGTGCACCATACAGGTCCTCCATGGAAGGCAGGTTGGTAGCCATTATTTCTTTCTGCCATTCTAATTATCCTCTGAAGTCCGTGTCTGTCTTGTTGGGTTGCAGAACCAAACCAGGGTAGCTTAGTGTATTGTGTCAGCTCAATGGTGGTCAACTAGATGAAGTGTATTCTACACAATGGGGCCCTTATGTGCTTCATGGGGCAATAAACATTGCAGGTAAAAAACATTCAAGAAAAGACCAAGATCTCCTGCTTGGAGTGACCTTGGGAGGTGCTCAATGATATAGTCACACTAGGCTAGAATGTGGTTGAGAAACCCGAAGGGTTCTTCTACCCATCCTTGACCCATTCTACTATTCTACCCATCCTTTAGTCATGAATATCAGGTCAACCTTCCGTTTAAGAATCTGCTTTGAAGATATATTTTATGTAACCTTGAAACTGAAACCATTTGGTGAATGGCATTGACTGTTCCAAAGGAATCATCATCATCATCGCTGAACCGAATTCCTCCATTTGGGAATGTGCAACTTTTGGAAAAGCAAATTTAATTGGCTGGCTTTGATGCCTCAAAGATCAAAGTGGATCAGCTTGGTTTTTCCAAATCATCAGATCAGACTGAAGGGATCTTCTGAAAAGAAGCAATCGTTTTGGTTGGATTGGAGATGATTTTCACCGGACTCTAAGGAAGAGGGAGGGAGGGAGGGAGGGAGGGAGGGAGGGAGTAAGGAAGCCAGGAAGGTGAGGGAGGGAGGGGAAAGGAAGGGAGGGAGGGAGCAGAGGGAAGGAGGGAGGGGGATAGCCAGCAAGGTGAGGGAAGGAGCAAGGAAGGAAGGGCGGAGAGGGAGGGAGGGTGGGAGGAAAGGACAAAAGGAAGGAAGGAAGGAAGGAAGGAGAGGGAGGGAGGGAGGGAGGGAGGGAGGGGGCAAGGAAAGGAGGGAGGGAGGAGAGGGAAGGAGGGAGGGAGCCAGCAAGGTGAGGGAGGGAGCAAGGAAGGAAGGGAGGAGAGGGAGGGAGGGAGAGTGGGAGGAAAGGAGGAAGGGAGGGAGGGAGGGAGGGAGGAAGGAAGCCAGGAAGCCAGGAAGCCAGGAAGGAAGCCAGGAAGCCAGGAAGGTGAGGGAGGGAGAGGGCAAGGAAAGGAGGGAGGGAGGAGAGGGAAGGAGTGAGGGAGCCAGCAAGGTGAGGGAGGGAGCAAGGAAGGAAGGGAGGAGAGGGAGGGGAGGGTGGGAGGAAAGGACAAAAGGAAGGAAGGAAGGAAGGAAGGAAGGAAGGAAGGAAGGAAGGAAGGAAGGAAGGAAGGAAGGAAGGAAGGAAGGAAGGAGCACATTCCATTAAAGACGGTGATGAGCATATCATTGACTATTCTATGCTAGACACATAGCTGACTGGCTGGCGGCAGCAGTCCTGTGGAATGAGGCCTCTATACCGCAACACCAAGTTGCAAAACCTCATTCTCCTAACTTAATGGCAACTTGACGAACTAGTCCAATCTCATCCAAACGGTTGACTACTACGTGGGCCTGGGAACTCCATAAATCAGCTCCCTGCTGAGTGAAAGCCTGTCATATAACTCTCTGAATCTCCCACTGTACTAAGCTGTTTTTGTTGGATGTCAGGATGACCCAGATAGCTAGCAGGACCAAGGAAGAGAGGGGGAAGGGGAGACCCTGAGAAGGAGAAGCCCTGCCGTATGTAGCTCTACTCGGAATCCGGGCGAACAGACTATGAATTTACGAGAGCTTTTCACCCAACGACAGCCTTCCGTTATGTATAGATGTCCACTTGAAAGAGTTAATTCCCTAGGCAGCCAGTTAAATAGTCAATGGCCCAATAAATTATGCCCCGGATTAATGAGACTGCAGTCATCATTAGTCACGCCTCATCGGCTGCTTAAAGTTCCTCACGGAGTTTTATCTCTCTTGCTTCTGTCTGCTGGGTAGCCCATATTTCATGGCCTGAAAACAGATGACCCCCAAGGGTCACCCAACTGAAAGCCCCATTCAACAGCTCTGCAAATATCTCAGCATGAAGGAGAAAGGTTGAGGTCAAAACAACAGGGAGATATAGTCAGCAGCTCAGCTGGAGACATGTTGGACTAGACCAAGACCTGTTCCTTCCACTTGGGAATCATCTAAGGCTAGGCCAGGTCGGGGAGAGTCTCGGCCTTAATGAGATTAGGAGATCGGGATTGTCCTTGTACAACCACAAACAGATTTCTCGTGAGATACATGTGTATGTATGTGCAGAATAACAGAGGTGGAAGGGATCACAGAGGTCTTCTCAAGCAGGAGACCTTATACACCATTCCAGACAAATGGCTGCCCAATCTCTTCTTGAAAACCTTTAGTACTGGAGCATTCACAACATCTGAAGCAGTGGTGAAATCCATTTTTTTTAAACTACCGGTTCTGTGGGCGGGGTTTGGTGGGCGGGGCAGGGGAAGGATACTGCAAAATCCCCACTCCTTCCCCACTCCTGGGGAACGATATTGCAAAATCTCAATTCCCTCCCCACTCTGGGGTCAGCCAGAGGTGGTATTTGCTGGTTCTCCAAACTACTCAAAATTTCCGCTACCAGTTCGCCAGAACCTGTCAGAACCTGCTGAATAGCACCTCTGCACTGATCCCCTGTATGCAGTATCTTTCCCCTGCCACACCTACCAAGCCACGCCCACCAAGCCACATCATACCCACGCCCACAGAAGCGGTAGTAAAAAAAAAATTGAATTTCACCACCGAGACCATCCCTGTACATCCCCTTGTAAGAGTTTTCCTTTAAATTATAATTTAATGTGAATTTTAGATTCGCATATTCTCCCATTCTTCAAGAACTTTAGTATATCCAAAGTTCTTTGCTCGCTGAATCATACCATGCTTTACATCCTCGTTGTTCTCCTTGGCTCCTTGGGGTTCAAATCCCTGCAGAATTTCAAGAGCTGAAGATCCGTTTGGGTTTTTTTAATCCTCCCAGCCAGCTCTAAGCAAACATTCTTGCAAAAGAGTTTTTTGCTCGTGAACCTGCCATCTCTCCGGTACAGTAAATCACAAGCTCTGCGACCTGATATTTGCAGAGAGGGAGTGGAAAGGAATTAGAGAGACTCCAACAGAAATGACATCCTAGTAATGCAGTTTGGAAGGAGCTCGTTTTTCAACGGCTATTTTTATTTGCGCCTTTAACTGCATGGGAAATTTTAATATAAAGAGATCGGGGATATCTGATCCTCCGAGGGCCTTTTCTTAATCACAGTTCAGTTGGGCTGCTTAATGCCTCCGCTCCATTGCAAACAGGTGTGCTGTGCTTTCCGCCGGACAGCTGCCACAGTCAATGCCATGGCAGATGTGCGGTGTGGCCTCTCAGAGATGCGTGGGTCTGTTGCGGCGCGAGCCATTCATCTGGATCATCGATCCGATAGGATTTCACCGGTCAGATTGATTCTGAAAATGACTTTGGTTTGTTCTGAATGTGGAAATTTGCTTCTTGTAAGGCGGCCCACGTGGATCTTTGAAATAAGATTAAAAATAAAATAAACATCCAATCTGAATCAGCTTTTTGTGCATGGGTGAAACCATTTCGAAATGGAGGAATTTATTGCAATGCCCCTGAGCTGATCAGAGGATTTGACGCAAATATATTGTTCTGTTTTTCAAAGCCTGAATTGATTTGGAGATTGAATAAACTATAATCAAACTGAATTCATATTGGGCAGGAAAAAAAAGGAAGAAGGAGGAAGGAAGGATGGATGGATGGATTGGTGGGTGGGTGGGTGGGTGGGTGGGTGGAAGGAAGGAAGGAAGGAAGGAAGGAAGGAAGGCAGGCAGGCAGGCAGGCAGGCAGGCAGGAAGGAAGGAAGGAAGGAAGGAAGGAAAGAAGGAAGGAAGGAAGGAAGGCAGGCAGGCAGGATGGAAGGAAGGAAAGAAGGAAGGAAGGAAGGAAGGCAGGCAGGCAGGATGGAAGGAAGGAAGGAAGGAAGGAAAGAAGGAAAGAAGGAAGGAAGGAAGGCAGGATGGAAGGAAGGAAGGAAGGCAGGCAGGCAGGATGGAAGGAAGGAAGGAAGGAAAGAAGGAAGGAAGGAAGGAAGGAAGGAAGGAAGGCAAACAGGCAGGCAGGCAGGATGGAAGGAAGGAAGGAAGGAAGGAAGGAAGGAAGGAAGGAAGGAAGGAAGGAAGGAAGGAAGGAAGGAAGGAAGGAAACTGTAACCTGCTTCAAGATGGGATTTTACAGGAAGCTGTATGAAGCTAGCATTAAACATGCACTAATGTTAAATAATAAGTAGAGCTGAAATTTTATTCAGAATCCCAGAATAAGTACAATGGACTCTGGGAATTCTGGGATTTGATATCCACGTATCCACGTAAGTTGCCAAGTTTGAAAAATACTACTCTAAATGATCTTAAACCAAGACCACCTTATGCAGAAAGGAGATAAATTATTCTGCAATCTGTCATTTTCAGAGAACCTCTACTGCACCCTGGATCAATCAAAAGGGCAGAAGACCTCTGAACCAGTGGTGAAATTCAATTTTTTTTTTTACTACCGGTTCTGTGGGCGTGGCTTGGTGGGCATGGCAGAGGAAGGATCCTGCAAAATCCCCATTCCCTCCCCACTCTAGCGCCAGCCAGAAGTGGCATTTGCAGGTTCTCCGAACTGCTCAAAATTTCCGCTACCGGTTCTCCAGAACCTGCTGGATTTCACCCCTGCTCTGAACTATAAAACTGGGACTTCCCCTCCACCTAGAATTTGCCACCAGTTGGTCACAGACAGGCTCCTGTAGAATATCCCTCTTATGGGCAGAGAGACTTGATTTGTGAGGCTCCATCAGCCCCAGCTGGACACACAAGAGGGATGATGGAAGAATGCCAAAGACTGGCATCTATAAGACCTTGGTGGTGCCACGATGTCTCTTCTAGGGAGCTGGGTTCTGTAACCTTGAACCAGAGAGAACGGAAAAGAAGATTGCAAGCGGCGAGCAAATGAATATTTTTCATGTGATCCTCATCAGAAAACTGTCCAAGCCTGGGACAATGACCAGATCTTCTTTGTTGTAACGCTGACAGCCATTTCAGAGTTATCATCCCGGCACTATATTAAGGAACCGAGATTAAACTGCTCTTCATTAGGGCAACATCTGTTGGGAATCAGCCAAGAACAGTTACGGCAAGCAAGCCGAGCATATTTCTCTTTCTTCTCTACCCTTCCTCCCCGGCGAAAGTATATCTTTGTCCTTTGAATAGCAAATCTCTGGGGCTCAGTTTGCATCCAGTTTCTGGTCACCATATTATAGAAGAAGATGTTTGAGACTCTGGGAAGAGTGCAGAAAAGAGCCACAAAAATGATAAGGAGGCTGGAGGTTAAAACCTAGGAAGAACGGTTGCAGGAACTGGGGATGTCTAGTTTAATGACAGGGATGCGGTGGCTCAGTGACTGAGACTCTGAGCTTGTCGATCGAAAGGTCAGCAGTTTGGCGGTTCGAATCCCTAGTGCCGTGTAATGGGGTGAGCTCCCGTTGCATGTCCCAGCTTCTGTCAACCTAGCAGTTCGAAAGCAGGTAAAAAATGCAAGTAGAAAAACAGGGACCGCCTTTGGTGGGAAGGGAACAGAGTTCCGTGCGCCTTTGGCGTTGAGTCATGCCAGCCACATGACCACGGAGACGTCTTTGGACAGCGCTGGTTCTTCAGCTTTGAAAAGGGGATGAGCACCACTCCCTAGAGTCGGGAAGACTAGTACATATGTGTGAGGGGAACCTTTACCTTTACCTAGTCTAGTGTTGGTCTAGTAGAGCTCCAAGAATCCAACAGTAAACATGAAGACCTGATTCCTGGTGATTTCAAGGTTCCTTGGGAATGCCATGGTCATGACTTGATCATGACTTATTCTAGGGTGTTTTTCATCTGCCCAGCCCAACCTGATCCCCACAGATAACATGGTTGTCTTCCTTTGGTGTTCTCCTATCACAGATATACTTAGTTGAAGCTAAGACCTAGAATACCGTATCCAGTTTTGGTCACCACACTATAAAAAGATGTTGAGACACTAGAAAGAGTGCAGAGAAAAGCAACCAGGATGATTAAGGGAGTGGAATCTAAAACATACGAAGGACGGTTGCAGGAACTGGGCCTGGCTAGTCTAGTGAAGAGAAGGACCAGGGGAGACAGGAGAGCAGTCTTCCAATATATGAGGGGCTGCCACAGAGAGGAGAAAATCAAGTTATTCTCCAAAGCACCCGAAGGCCAGACAAGGAATAATGGATGGAAGCTGATCAAGGAGTGATTCAACCTAGAAATTAAGGAGAAAGTTTTTGACAGTGAGAACCATCAACCCATGGAACCGAAGTTGCCTTCAGAAGTTGTGGGAGCTTCATCCGTGGAGGCTTTCCAGAAGAGACTGGACTGCCATCTGTCAGAAATGGTATAAGACAGCAAGGTGACCTCCCTTGTCATGTTCAGCAATTCCATTAGCCCCCAGAAACATTTGTGTACCTGCAGTTTCCTACAGTAAGTTGACTTGACCACGCCTCCATAAGATTACTTTATCCAGGTGATTCTGGATTGATTGTGTGTCATCAAAGCGCTTTTGACTCCTCATGACCACTAGGAGATAAGAGCTGAATCCATGATGATCTTTTCCTAAGTCTCCTCATGGCTGGGTATCGTATTTTTCGGAGTATAAGGCGCACCTTAGTTTTTTGGGAGGAAAATAAGAAAAAAGTTGATTGGCAGGTGGATCACCTCCTGGAATACCCCCAATCAGCTTTTCCCAGAGGTGAATTTTAGCAACAGGTTCCTTGGTTGTGAGCTCTGTGCCTTGTTTTTTTTTTTCTGCCTCTGAAACTTCATTTCAGAAAAAATGCCTCTGAAAGCCTCCAAAACAGAGCTTCAGAAAAAAAGCCTCTGAAGCTCTGTTTGGGGCTTCTTTTCTGAAGCTCTGTTTGGAGGCTTTTTTTCCCTGAAGCTCTGTTTGGAGGCTTTTTTCCCCTGAAGCTCTGTTTGGGGGCTTTTTTTCTGAAGCTCTGTTTGGAGGCTTTTTTTCTGAAGCTTTGTTTCTGATGCTTTTTTCAGCCTCTGAACTCCTTTTGAGAAGCTACATTCGGAGTATAAGATGCACCCAGATTTTCACCCGCTTTTTGGGAAGAAAAAGGTGCGTCTTATACTCCGAAAAATACTGTATATTTTAATACTCTATTTTTTCATGTTTATGTAAGCTGGATGTGATAGTACTTTTCTAGAAAGAACAGTGTTTCCTGAATGTTATGAAGATCTGAATAAAATCGCAGGCAAAATATAATAAATTCAACAGCTTAACCAGAATCAATGAGAACATCTCTTAGGCAACCTACCAAATAAACATGGAGCCGTCTATTCGAAATAATGTCTCCTGTTCCTTCTTGAAAATCCTACACAGCTTCACCAAACGATCTTATTACAGGAAAGAGATAAAAAGTAAAAAATACAACAGGAAAGGGATCCTTGTAAAAATATAACCAACGGGCTTTATTTTTCCGCTGTTATTTCACATAAATCTGACGCGGCCTTTGGCTTCTAGAAATAAATACATACCTTGGGAGGTTATTAAAGAATATATTGCTAAAACATTGTTATTAATGCATTAACGTAAACAGTGAGGCAGAGGAAGTAGGACTTGGCTATGAACTCAGTGAGTCAGTTCTTCACTTTCCTGAAGGAGGTCTCTGTGTTGTGTGTGTATGTGTGTCTGTCTCTCTCTGTCTCTCTGTCTCTCTGTCTCTGTCTCTGTCTCTGTCTCTGTCTCTGTCTCTCTCTCTTCTCTCGTGTGTGTGTGTGTGTGTGTGTGTGTGTCTGTGCCTGTCTGTCTCTCTCTCTGTCTCTCCTTCTGGTCGTGTGTTTTTGTGTGTCTGTCTGTTTGTCCCTGTCTGTCTCCGTCTCTCTCTCTCTGCCGCTCTCTGTCTCTGTCTCTCTCTCCTTCTGTGTGTGTGTGTGTGTTTGTGTGTGTGTGCGTGTCTGTCTCTTTCTGTCTCTCTCTCTCTCTCTCTGTCTCTCTCTGTTTCTGTCTCTCTCTCTCTCTCCTTCTGAGTGTGTGTGTTTGTGTGTCTGTCTGTCTCTGTCTGTCTCTCTTTCTGTCTCTCTGTCTCTCTCTCCTTCTCTGTGTGTGTTTGTATCTGTCTGTTTGTCTGTCTCTCTCTCTCTCTCTCTCTCTCTGTCTCTCTCTCCTTCTGTGTTTGTGTGTGTTTGTGTGTGTGTGTCTCTCTCTCTGTCTCTGTCTCTGTCTCTCTTTCTGTCTCTCTGTCTCTGTCTCGCTCGCTCCTTCTCTCTGTGTGTGTTTTTATGTGTATGTAAACTACAGGAAATCTGAGTCACCAATAGTGGGGGGGGGGGGGGGAAGACCAATAATTATGAAGGACATCTTCTTCCTTCATGACAACTTTTAAATCCACTGAACTTTTACAAATCCCACCTCCCTAAAAGAAAAAAAATCCACTGAACCCTTCTATAAAGGATGCCCATATTTTCATAATAGTCCACCTCTCAGCAGCAAAGGAATGATGGCCCTTAGACTTACTTCATAAAACAAATAAATTATGCTGCCCACCCGCTTTGCCTATATTAAAAGTCCACCAAGAAACAATACCCCCAAACTCTCAAATAAATAATGGTTACCACACAGGCCATGCCTGAAAACTAGAAACTTCTCCACCAATAAAGGAGAATATTTGTAGCTGAGGGTTGAAATGAGGGCTCCTTGGTACTCTCTGAGGTTGGGGGCTTTCTTGTAGATGTTTCATGACCCAACTAGGCAACATCATCAGTGCTAGAAGGAGGAGGGGTCAGAGGAGGAGAAGGCAGGAGGAAGAGGAGGACTGTGCGGTCCTTGTTATCTCTGAGCTTGGTAGTTTTCATGACCCAACTAGGGACTGTAAAGACTAGTCCAGGTGGTTATCAGCAGTCTAAGATGACTCGAAAGCACCAAAATATAAAATTATACAAACCATGCCTTAGCATGCTGTGCGAACACAGCCCTTCCTTATCTACAGCCCAACTCTGCACTTTAGTTTCATTGCGAAGGCAAAACTGGGCAGAGGGAGAAGTCAAACCTTACCGCCAGCTCTTTAAAGAAATGCAGGATAAACATTTAACAGCTAACTCAGCGAAATGTGCCCACCAAGATAGGTGAGCTATTTTGCAAGATAGAAGATATAAATAACTCTGGCTGTGCAGTTTTTATCCTCCTCTAAGGCTGAGTCTCAAAGCCCGACCCCAGCTAATCTATCATCCCTTAGTCAAAAGCATGGAGCTTGCTTGCGTTTGTCAGTAGAAGGCACACACAAAAGCAACAGGCGTGGCCATCATCTGATCTTGATCTGTCATCTGATTTTTGAGTCTGCTGGTTTTACATTTCCCCCTCAATGGGGTGCCTGGATTCAACAGTTAAATGGATAGTTTTTTTTCCCCTTTGGACCAGTCCCATTTGGAACCATTTCTCAGCTTCAGTTCTTCTCCAATTTGCACTAATAGTTAGACACACGCACACAAACACACACTGAGTGAGGGAAACATTCTTGAAATTTCTCAGAAGAGGGAGGGAAGACAATGAGCTGCTCTTCTAGGAGGTATTGAATGAGATAAGCCTAAGGTAAAAAGTTTCCCCTCACGCATATGTGCTAGTCGTTCCTGACTCTAGGGGGCGGTGCTCATCTCCGTTTCAAAGCCGAAGAGCCAGCGCTGTCCGAAGACGTCTCTGTGATTATGTGGCCAGCATGACTCAACGCCAAAGGCACACGGAACACTGTTCCCTTTTCACCAAAGGTGGTCCCTATTTTTCTACTTGCATTTTTCACCTGCTTTCCAACTGCTAGGTTGGCAGAAACTGGGACAAGTCATGGGAGCTCACCCTGTTATGCTGCACTAGGGATTTGAACCGCTGAACTGCTGACCTTTCGATTGACAAGTTCAGCGTCGTCTAAGTTGCCCTATCTGGAGGACAATTAAATGGGGAAAATCATCGTTTGTCTATTGCTATCTAGTGGTATCATTGCACAGTCAATGCATAGATATCGCATAGTTATTCCATAGTCATTTCATGCTCAGTCCATAGTTATTCCATAGTCAATCCAGGGTCATTGTATAATAGATTAGCGGTAAGAGGATCCATGCCACGCACCCCTCTGTTTTCCAGTGAATGCTTTTCAGAATTCATTTGTTAGTTAGATTCACCATTCAAGACAGCTGATTCCTTCCTCTTAATGTGACATTTCTGTTCATGGATTCAGTTCAAAGTCAAGTTGATCAAATCTTGGAACCAAAATGACTTTTCAGAATTGAATCCAAAAATCAGACGAAATCATGGACTTGAATTGGATGCCCCTGAACCTATTTGATGGTTTTGAAGCTCCTTCCTTCCTTCCTCCCTCCCTCCCTTCCCATATTGCAAACTTCCTTCCTTCCTTCCTTTATTTCTTCTTTCCTTAATTTATAAATTGCAAAGTTCCTTCCTTCCTTCCTTCCTTCCTTCCTTCCTTCCTTCCTTCCTTCCTTCCTTCCTTCCTTCCTTCCTTTCTTCTTTCCTCCCTCCCTCAGTCCCTCCCTTCTTTCCTTCCTTCCTTCCTTCATATATTGCAAACGTCCTTCCTTCCTTGTTTGTTT